>NW_004624800.1:8087375-8109159 GCF_000247695.1 Heterocephalus glaber
TGAAGGGAGGGCTAGGAATGGGGAAAAAATAAGAACCAAGATGCATCATGTAAAGGTACAATTCCCAATGAGAAATGTAATTGTGTTGTATACCTACAAGGTACCAATAAAAGGATTTAATACAAAAACATATATATATATATATATATATTTTTTTTTTAATGATCTTACTGTGTTGCCCAGTCTGGCTCAAACCCCTGAGCTGAAGAGATCCTCCTGACTCAGCCTCCCAAGTAGCTGAATGTCACCAACCACACCTTGTTTGTAAATTGTTTGAATTCTACAATTCACATCTGCTTACTTCTCTGGGACAGGGGGAAAATCCATTCCACTGGAATAGAGCAGTATAATTGAGAGGCAAAAAGAATTACGGAGCTCTTTCATTTGCAGATGAAGAAACTAAAATTTGTGCCAGTTCAGTGAAATGAAGTGTGCCGAATGTCATACTGCATATTTGTGCTGTAGTTGGGACCTAGGCACAAATGCTCGTTCAGTACTTTTTAATATTTCAAAATTGTAGTGCACAATAGAGGGTTAGGGTTGTAAATTAGAGATCTCTGGAAAGCACAAAATATACGAATAAAGATTTTTTTTTTGCTTTAAAAAACAACAAATAAACCAAAGATGTGCTGATTGCCTCCAAGCAGTTTGAATATCTCTTGGCTGGACACATTCTCTCAACTGTCTGGCTCTATCTCCTCTTTTCTCCTCTCTTTTATTTGATTTGAATACTGGTTCCAAATAAGTACATTATATTTGTACAATGAATATTGAAATGAATATTTCCATCATTTTAAAGATGATTCAAAACAAATAGTGTGGTAAACTATTTTAGCAATTGCTACTGTTTTGTTATTGTCCTCACTGTTTAATTTTTTTCTGGAAAATCTGCTAGTATCTTTGCAAAGCAGTTTGCTTTAAATTGAGTTGGTTTAAAAAAATCTCTCAATCAGTGGCAATGTGTTGAACATATTGTTTGCAAAAAGGCTGTTGATTTTGCTATGGGATATAAAGGATCTGAAAATGTAGGAAGACAGGATATTAAGGTTTGCAATCCTTTAGGAAGCCAGAGGATGCTCTATGATAGAGTTTAATTTTAACCTGTAAATTATTTTACTGTCTTATCTAGATTCTAAATATCTTTAGGTCAGTTATCAGTGCAAGACCTGGATCTGCACATGAAATGTAATAGATCCTCAGTAAATGCAGACTGATTAACTACTGAATTGAAGAAAACAGTTTTAGGAGTTTCTCCTTGCCTATTATAGCTGTTCTAGGACAAAAACAATCAAGGGGATTTAAGGTCATCAAAGTTTTTTTTTAAAAAAGCATCTGTTCTTTATACTTCCTCAAGTGATACATGTAATTAAGGTAAAACACACTAAACACTTTCCAAAAGTCTCACAGGTTGTTATTTCCAGAGATAAAATTGTGAGATTAATGTCCTTAATCCTTGTCTTCTGTGTCCTTCACACTTGTTTCTTGCTCTGTTAAAAAAAAGATAGAAGACAGGCAAGGCAAGACACTAAAGGGAAAGGGGGAAAAATAAAAAATAAAAGAGCCAACAACAGTAAAACATCATGACAAGGATGAGTCAATATTTATCAATCATAACCATCACTGTTAATGGACTCAATTCACAAATCAAAATAAATAGACTGGCAGAATGGATTAAAAAGCAAAACCCAACAATATGCTATATACAAGAAACACACCTAATTCAAAAAGACATTCATAGACTGAAAGTAAAAAGATGGAAAACAGTTCTCCATGCAACAGGAACCTGGAAAAAAGCAGGGGTAGCAATCTCTTTGGCAGACAAAATAGATTTCAAACCAAAATTAATTAAGAGAGACAAAGATGATCACTACACCCTTGTGAAGGGAACAATCCAAGAGGAAGAGATGACAATCATAAATATATATGCACCAAATACGAATGCCCCCAAATATATAAAACAAATATTAATGGACATGAGAAACCAAATAAGCACTAATACAATTGTAGTAGGGAACCTCAACATCCCACTGTCACAAATGGACAGATCACCTAGACAAAAAATCAACAACAAAATTCTAGAACTGAACCAAGCTTTTGAACAAATGGACTTAATAGATGTCTACAGAGTGTTCCACCCCACAAATTCAGAATATACATTCTTTTCAGCTGCACATGGGTCATTCTCCAAAATAGACTACATGCTAGCTCATAGGCCATGTTTAAGTAAATGCAAAAGAACTGAAGTTACTCCCTGTATATCATCAGACCATAGTGCAATAAAACTGAAATCAACCAATAACAAATGCTGGTGGGGCTGTGGGGAAAGAGGAACCCTGCTCCACTGCTGGTAGGAGTGTAGACTGGTGCAGCCACTGTGGAAATCAGTATGGAGATACCTCAAAGAACTAGGACTGGAAGTCCCATTTGACCCCGCTATTCCACCGCTGGGGATCTTCCCCAAAGAATTAAAAGAATCATACCACAGTGACATATGTGCACCCATGTTCATAGCAGCACAGTTTGTAATAGCTAAAACTTGGAAACAGCCCAAATGCCCATCAACTGGAGACTGGATAAAGAAAATGTGGGTTTTTTTTTTTTAATAAAATGGAGTACTACTCAGCCATAAAAAATGAGAAATTAGAGACATTTATAGCTAAGTGGATGCACATTGAGGCAATACTCTTAAGTGAAATAAATAGGACACACATGTATAAATACTGAATAGTTTCTCTGGAGTGAGAAACTGAAAGTGGAAATAAGGACTAAAATGTATAATAGGTAATGTGAAATAGGAAGAAAAGGGGCAAAGGGGAAGGAAGTGGGAGGGCTAGGGGAAAGGATAGAAGGGAATGGGATTAATATGAGAAAATGGAAAAATAGGAACAAAATCTTTGTAAATAGGGAGGACTGGAGGGGTTGAAGGGAGGGCTGGACAAGGGTGAAAAACAAGAAGCAAAAGAGATTATGTAAAGGTGCAAATTTCCAATGATGAATGTCCTTATATTGTATACCTAAAATGTACCAATGATTAGAATGAATAATCGATAATCCAAAATAGTCCAAAGGGGTAGGGGTAGTGGGAGGGGCAGGGTAAAGGAAAGAAGGGAAAGGAAAAATGATGAGAAATGGTAAAAATGGAAATAAAGTCTTTGTAAATAGGGAAGGGTGGAGGGGGGTGAAGGGAGGGCTAGGAATAGGGAAAAAATAAGAACCAAGATGCATTATGTAAAGGTACCATTCCCAATGAGAAATGCAATTGTGTTGTATACCTACAATGTACCAATAAAAGAATTTTTTTAAAAAATAAGTATATTCACTGATGTGGCTTCTTTGGTTACTAGAAGACAGTATCTGGTTGATTACCTACTGTTACCGTTATTTATGTTAATAGTCAGCCACAAAAAGTTTATAGATATGAATCATTTCAAATGTATTATCTTTTAAAGTTTTTAACTCAAGAATAGAAATCCTGGTTACAATGGTATATAACAGCTGTCTCATTCATTTGATTATGCCTCAACATCAACTACTAAAGATTGCCCTGTTTGTCTTCGTATGGAGTTGATATCCTTAAGGTTGATTTCAGACCTTATATTTAAACAAAAATAAATAAATAAAACTAGCAGTGTAAGTAAAGTGACTAACGTTACTAGAGGCTGGAAAATTAAATGGATTAATGTCTACTGAAGAAAACCTAATGAAAAACAAATAGTATTTTGCACCTTGTTTATACATGGAAATGGCACTTATGAGTGTCTTATATTTCATGCAGTGTAAGAAGTTGATTGGATCAATGCACTGTGGCAAGTGTCACTGTGCAGCCATGAGCAGGATACTCCAGGGGCATACAGGGAGGGTGGACAACATGACGGCTGATGGGGATGGGCTGGTCATCATCATGGGTGTGGGGCCTGATCTGAGGGTGCTGGGTGTGTAGAAAGGCTTTCACTAGGATGATGGACTGTGTGTGATCACTGTTGAACTTTAAAGCTAAAACTTAGAGTAAGAGATACTGTATTTTCATATATGGCCAACGCTGCCTTTAATGTTACATAGATGTTAGGTTGTTCACAGTCCTATACAGTATGTTTATGTTTACTTAAATGTTATTTTTCAGATAGGGCCTCTTAATCTCGAATTCTAGTTTTAAGAAATTAAGGCTGTACTGATGATTGGACAGAGCTACAAAATAACCATTGCTGTGTTTTAGACACACACATTGTAGAGTTGTTATGATAAATTTATTATTCCATTATTCATCAGTTAACAAAAACCAGAAAAATCATAACAGGTCAACAAATGGGTATATTTTCACTCCCAAAAAAGTTAAATTTCAGAATCCTGTAGTGCTAGATTATTTTCAAGAGACTCATTCATCTAAAATGGAAATTATATTAGAGAAAGTAGTAACAATGAAAACATAACTTTTTATTTACAGGCATTTGACTTTATAAATGGTCATGAAGTGATTCAGTATTCTTAATTTTAATTACAAATAGCTCACTGCTGCAGATTTATTATTTTACATAAAACTGGTCCAATTATCCTATAGAAGAATGGATAGGTTATAACTTGCTTCTGGTTAAAGAATCCTAATCTTGCTTTATTCTCTTGAAATTACTGTGCATTAGCATTTATGTTTAAATGGTTAATCTTTCTGAATATTTCTGATAATGAATATTCTGTTTTTAAGGGCTTATACCTCACTAGCAAAAGGTATTCTCAAATCTAATTTCTCATACCTAAACCTGAATTTATTGCTGAATATTTTGTTATTTAATTTCTTTAGTTGTTGGTTGTCTTTATCACTCCTGCCAGGCAGGTGTCATAGATATTTCCTTTTCAAGGAGTGTGACAAGTTTCCATTGTATATTAAAGAGTAAGGGACTTGCTAATATTTTCTTCTCTGTGAACCTAAGAATTGATTCTGGTTTGTCACGACTGGTGCTAACTCAGAATAAACCACCATAATAGAATTCCCTCTAAGAAAAATGTTCTGCTTTTCCACATACATTAAATATATTCAGCCAAACAATTTGGCTAAATTTCTGCTTGATTGCCCTAACCACCTGTACAACACTGAGGTCAAAGTTCAATGCTACAACCCCACTTACACCCAATTGCACTGGCAGATATATCAAAAAGTGTCCCATGGTTAATGTCAATGAAATCCTTCTGTGTTAGTCACCTTTCCATTACTATAACAAAATACATGACAAAGGCAAATTAAAAGGAGGCAAATTTTATTTTGGCTCATGATTTCAGAGGTTTCAGTGCATGATTACTTAGCCCTGCTGCTCTGGACCAGTAGTAAGTCCGAACATCAGGGCAGGGAGCATGTGGTGGAGCCAACTGCTCACATCATGGTACCCTTGGAGCACCTTGAATGACCTAAGTTCCTTCAAGGAAGCCCCACCTCCCAAAGGCTCCACCTCCTCCTGGTCTTTGCTGAAGACCACCCCTCTAACACATAAACTCTGGGACATGTTTAAGATCCAAACCATACCATCTTCCAAATAACCAATTTCTCTTAGGTGGGACTCACATAGGAAGAGAAATTTCAAAAACAAAAAATCTTCATGAGAATAACAAGTACATGGGCTCTTCTCTCTGCTGTGCAAATTGAACAAAGGTACATTCCAAGAACAATTCCAAAATTACTAATTTTCAAATCAAGTAGGCTTAAGGAAAGATTTACACCAAATAGTAAAGCAAAATATGATCAAAGCCACTTTTTGTCATATAGTCAGCCTCTGACATCATAGGTTTGTGTGGGAGGTCGGTGGAAAGACCCCCACCCTGCACACTAACACATGTACCTGATGGCAATACACATTTGAGTGCATAAGGTAACAGGGACAAGCATCCTCTTTCTTAAGATGCACAAGTCTTAATAAGTATAATAGACATCACAGATAGGAAGTAAGTCTGCAAGTGCATTTTCATTTGGGATCATATACACTCCAGTGAGTCCTGCCTTTCCATGGAGAATCATCCCATACTGAGCTGTTACAACATAGTACAAAGCACACAAGAGTTTTCCAGAGAAGTATTTAGTTTCCTATGGCTGCTGTAATAAATCATCACAAACTCAGTGGC
Source organism: Heterocephalus glaber (assembly GCF_000247695.1). Next base: position 8,093,478 of record NW_004624800.1, read on the forward strand.
TTAAAGGAACACAAATGTATTATCTTACAGTTGTGAAGGCCAGAAATCCAAAATGTGCCCACAGTGCTGTGCAGTTTACTTGGAGACTACATGGAAGAAATCATTTGCTGTCTTCCCACCTCTGAGAGGCAGCCTGCAGTCCTTGGTTCCTGGATTAGTTCCTCCATCCTCAAAACCAACAGAATGATATCTTCTTTCCGCTCTACCTGACTTCTGCCCTCCCAGCCCATGTATCTTCTCTCTATGTCTAGCTGTACTGCTTCCTTCTGATAAGGGCATTGATAACCTTTCTGATGAAGGTATTTGTGCTTGTACTAAGTGTTCCCAGACAATACAAGATTACCTCTCCATCACAAGTTCCTCAGTTTACTCACTTTTGAAAGATCTCTTTTGTCAAGTACTCTCACCTTAGTTTAGAACATTTCCAGGGCCACCATTCTATTACAGGGGTACAGGGTTGGTTTTGTAGCAGTGCCAAGAAGGAATACTGGAATTGAAGGTACAAGGCAGCTTCCTAATTTTTCTGGCAGAATGCTGTAGAAAGAGGATGGAAAAATAGTATGCCCAAAGGCTGGGTGCCCCACTAGCGAAATGCAAATATTCAAATGAAAATTAATATTAGATAAAATAAGATGAAATTTTATTTTCTCTATTAGTTAAGCTAGCCTCTTTCAAGACCTCAAAAATCACAAATAGCTGTTGGCTACCATGCCAGACAGTGAAGATATAGACTCTCTCCATCATTGCTGCAAGTTCTGCCGGACTTTTAGGGATAATAAATTATAATATAGTAAAACTAGTCTATTTCCTCGATTGGATACCTATGTTACTCCTTTCTTTTTATCTTATAGTATGCATATGAAAAGTGAAATCAAAATGTTTATCTATATTCAGATCACAAAATGTTTGTGTCAGCCACATGTTTTTTTTTTTCTGTTTGAATTTATTTTGGGGGAAATTTGTATTCCTAAAATGATCTTCACTTCAAGAAAAAGTTCAGTTGTGCTAATACTGGGAGACCTGTATTCTGGGATGAATGAGGTTCCAATTGCTCAGTCTTCACGTTTTACAGAATATTACAAGCTGATTTTCTGGACTGTGGGCACTAGGGCATGGACCAGGGCAGATGGCACCATGCAAGGGTTGTCACACCAAGGGATTCTTCATGTTTTTCATCCTTCTGCCATGTCCAAGAGGAGTGCTTCCCAGCAAGAATGATGTCAACCAGTCATCTGTGGGGAGAACATTCTCAAGTGATGGTTTTTCATTTTCTTCAACACTGCTGGAAGAAGGTCAACATCATAATTTAGGTGGACAACAGGAAAATTATGTCATGTTTTCATCATGGTATCTCAGTGACTGAGAATCTTTTTCTGTCTTGAGCCTGGGCATGAGTTTCTGGCTGAATTAAATTGTAAGAATTCAAGAAGAAATTAAAAATAAAGACTTGTGCTGAGAGAAATTCACTGTTGTTGATTTCTTTTTTCCTAACATCAAATCATGAAATATAATTCATTGCTCAACATTAAGTCTAGGTTAAAAATAAACCAGAGCATATTGAATTGATACAATATTAGGCAATTTTCAAAATATTAGAACTCTTCAGTCATGCAACAATTTAAAATCTGTTTATCTCTGTATTTTCTGACAGTATTAATTGTAACAGTATATTAGTTAGCAATATATTTACTAAAAATTTAATGAAGTGATGATCTCTCCCCTAAGTTGAAAAAACTAATAAAGTCATGAAGAACATTGAAGCTTAAAAAATAAGGGTCCAGGGCCAGGGATTTAGCTCAGTGGTTCTGCCTCCTGCCTCGCAAGCGCAAGGTCCTGAGTTTGATCTCTGGTACCAAAAAACCCCAAAAAAACAAAAACAAAATGTGGGTCTGAACATTTTTTAAAAGGAAAAATATTCTAGTACAAAAAGAAAGGGCTGGAGTTAATGCTATGGAAGATGTGCTCTCCCCAACCAAAACTCTTTCCCCTTCCTTTAAAAAAAATCTATGCATTATAGATATTTTCATTTAAATTATTGCTTCTTTAAAAAATGTAGTACAGATTTTTAAATTATTTTTAGAGGTAAAAAATGCTCCTAGATTTATTTTCCTTTTCAAAAATTGGCTTGACTATAAAAAAATAGTTGTAAGAATTTGTAGGATGTTACTAGAGCTTTCATATTCACTATTTTTTCATGTATTTACTCAAATAGTATTTAGTGGATGTCTGTTAATATCCTAGAATATGATGTAAAAGGGAAAAAAGGGAAACTGGAAAGAGTATCTTACATCATGAATTTTGTAGTCTAGTGGAAGGAGACAAACAATAAACAACTGAGCACATATTAGGTGAGTGCTATGGTGAGAAAGAAAGCAGGTTTCAGAAGACAAGGAGCAGCAGGGATGGACTTCCCTGATGACACAGCAGAAGAATCTGGTAGGCAGAGAATTCTTGGCTGAGAATTCCAACTGCAGAGGGCTCAAAATGGGAACACATTTGGCTGGAGGAGAATGAATAGCATTCTTGATGTCTGGTGAGCCCCAGTTTGTGTCTTTCGCCTTGTGGATGGCTGGAAAAGCCTACAGAACTTCTTTGCAACTTCCATAATTATTTTTTCATCCTTGCCTTTGTTCGCCCCCTTTGCATCTCAGCTTTCTCCTCATGATCCAGTGAAATGAGAGGCCTTTGTATTTGGCTTTTGGGGATAGAAGTATGATAAAAAGGAGCATATCACAGAGAAAGTAAAGGACTTGTCCAGCTCATTTTAATTTCATCTTGGAGGGCTGCCTACAAGCCAGCTTTTTGATGACTTTAGGCAAGAGGTAAGAAAAAATAGGAAAGCTCAGTGGAATAATGATTGAACACAGTCTCCATAGCACTGCTTTGAAAGTGTCTCTGCCACCTTCATCACACCCTCTGGACTTTCTGGTCACCATTCTCCTCCTGGTCCAACTCATTCACTGCTTCCTGCAAATGTCTCCTTCCAACCAGCAAGATGGCTGGTCCTTGTAAACATCTATGCTGTGCTGGCCTTTCTACTCACACATCACCTTTTCAGGTTCTCCTCACATCCTGGTTGTGTTTTCTTTTGTGATTAATCTTTCTGAGGAACAGTTTGTGTTGATGTCCTTATCTTCACAACAACCAACTTCACTCATTAGCCCCACTTTGAGTTTTCTCCTCTTGCCTTCCGCTGAGACACACATCCTATTCCTCTACACACACATCACACTGGCTTCCACATCCCAAATGGGAGGAAGAAATTCTTGAAAATTAGATTATCTGATATTGAGACAAAAAGATTTTCTATTCTCCTTCATCATATCTTTAAAACTGTGTTTGATTACATGTAAGCAGTTGGTTTTTACATGTGAAAGTTATGGCTGTCTATTAGAATAGCTCTCTGTCTAGTTGTTTCATTGATTTTATCAGTTGCTCAGATAAATAATCATATAGATTTCAAACAGAGGTAAAATATATATTTCTTTCCAAGTCATATGCCTGGAAATTCTTTGCTATCTGATATAATAATAAAATTAGTGCAGGGCCCCATCCCATTCCAGAGGGAATATGTCAAGTGTTCATCCCTTGTAGGAGGTGGTGGCAACATGTTGTGAGTATTCATGTGTACATTTATACGTATTCAAGTTATTCATATGTATTCACATTGAATTACTCATATGTGTGCATGTTAAAGTACTTATCTTTTTTTAAAAGTGGTATTGACCAGGTGTGGTGGTGGACACCTGTAATCCCAGCACTCAGGAGGCTGAGCCAGGAGGATCACCACAAGTTCAAGTTCGGGGCCAGACTGGGGCTACATAGTGAGTTCAGGGCCAACCTGAGCTACAAAGGGAGACTCTGCCTCAAAAAACCAAAAAAAACCAAAAAAAAAACAAAAAAAAAAAAAGTGGAATTGAATTCTGTGAAATGCCTTTCAAATGCTTCTTAGGATAATAACTCATAATATAATTTCCTAATATTGAATTGCCTTGCTTTTCTAGAAGAATTTATACTAGTTCACAATGTAATATTATTTATAATGTGCTATGGAATCCTATTTAGCTTTATTTTATTTAGACTTTTGCACCAACGATCATTACTGAGAGTAGTCTGAGTTTTTTTGAATTTTTATTTTTTGTTTTGGTCAAATCTTTGTAAGATTTTTCACTATGGAAATCACTTCATAAAAAGAATTTGGAGTTGTCTGTTTCTATGCTCTGGAATAGTTCAAATCTGGAAATCATTTTTTTTAATCATGTTATTCTAGCTTCTAAAGAAATATCTGGCAAACTTTATGTAAATTGAGATGATGAAGGCAGAAATGTAGACATATATATCAGAGATTGGAAATAGTGTGAGGATTATAACTGAGTCTGAAAATGGTGAATTCTGGTGCACCAGTATTTATTACCTATGTTCACTTGAGCAAATCACTTAAGTTTTTAACATTTTTGCTTACTCACTAGTAAATGAGAGTTAGAGTATTTGCAAGCTAAGTTTCTAATGATAATTTTATTTTAATTCTACTAGTAGACACATGGCTGTACAAATGGTTGAATATCACCAATTCAATCTATAAAAAATGTTGACAAGAGATTAAGGAAAAACCTAAAAATAAATGAAATAGAAGCTTTGGTGACTCAAGTCTCTTTTTTAGTATCAAATTCCTTCTACTTTTAGTTATCAAGCTCAGTATTAATGAGATGCATGATTAGAGAAGTCTATCTTAAAAAAAAAATTGTTTCCCAACGTCCTAAGAACAACATAGAACATCAGTTCCTACAGGGTGTACAGGCAACTCTTGCACCCCAGAAGAAAGATTAAAGACCATGATCCTGTCAAATGGGGGACTCAGTTTCTCAAATGGAATTTTAAAAATACAGATTCTCTACCATGAGCACTGGCAGGCCTGGTATTATTAAAGGTCGTCAGGATCTGTTTTCTTAAAGTTGCAGTGCTGGCAGCTTCATCATGAGCCCTGACCTTTCAGGTGTATCTGCTGTAAGACTTTTATTAAAATCCTGTTTGTGTTACTCCTGTCAGGAAGGAGAGGTGAAAGCTTTCTGAAGGTTAATAGGCTCCAGGAGAAGCCTTCTAGAGACACTCCAGGGCTCAGTTTATAAACCATCCAGTATACCCACGATAAACCAGTCATACTCCTGCTTAGATTTTAAATCCTTAAATTAAATTTTGTTGTTCACTTTCAGCTGGAGGGCAAATAATCAGGAATCATAGCCCTGTTGAGGAACTGTTTTAGCAATATTAGTATATTTGTGATTGTGTACAAATATAAAACTATAAATTGAAAGCATAACCTATACTGTGATTATAAAACAAAGTAATGAAAATCACAAAATACGACCTATTTCATGAAAATGGAGGTATAAACAGTGGCAATTCATAAAAGGAGAGGAATACATAGCCCTGGCTAAGCACAAAGTTTACTTAAAGAGACATCTTATTGCAAAATTAAAAAAAAAAAATCTAAGCAGTTTAGTGACACGGAATGTTTGCATTACAGAGTTTGGAGTTTTAGTCTACTCTTTCTCCCAGTAAGTCTAGTCCCAAACAATGGCCTGCTGTAATTTTTATCTAACACAATATGTGATATGAGGCCTTACACCTGACAAATATGTAGATTCTGTATGCAATCTATTGATAACCTATTGATGAACATCTCCTGATACGCTTTTTTCCAAGTGATCAAGTCTTCCAACACTGACCCATGCCAATATTCATACCTCATTGGTTTCTCTGTGAAGTGAAACTATGGGAAACCCTGCCTCTTGTTCATTTTACTTTTCTCTTGAAAAAACAAACAAACAAACAAACAAACCCTCTTTCCTCAGTCCTGTATGTTATGCCTCTTCTAAAGTATCTTCTAGGATCTCAATTTCAGCTGGGCTCTCAGGGCTTGGCCTGACTTTATTTTCTCCATATTTTATAATCATCTCAATTTTTAAAGTGTTGACAAAACATTCTTGTGCTTTTTGCCAGCACTGTTACTTGGTAAAATCCCCTTTCCAAGTTGGTCATCGCCTAAAATAGATGACACTGGCTTGGATATTTCCAGTAAAAGTTCTGAAACATTCACAAATATTTCCTGAACACATCAGTGCATTTCCTTCTGCACACATGTTGAGTGTTCCAGCAGTGGGAGTGACAGTGAAGATAAACGGTAGACATTGTCTCTTGTCACTACTGTGGATGTCAGAGCACAGTGTGCTGACGCTCCAGTTTTTTTAAGAATGATGTGCCCCAGGCTGGGCAGAGTGGGAATACCAGAACTCGGGAGGCTGAGACAGGAGGCTCAAAAGTTTGAACTCAGCCCAGACAATTTAACAGCTTTAGTAAGACCTTGTCTCAAAATTTAAAAATAAATAAATAAATAAAAAAAAAAATAAATAAAAGAGGATGAGCTTGGGATAGAAAAAAAAAATTTAAGATCAGAAAACCTATAAAAATTCTCTAAAGAAAACTAGTGCATATTTGAATTAGAAATGAATGTCTGGCATGGATAAATAGTTTAACGAGAGTAAACTAGGGTAAAAGTACATAGAGCGAGTTTTAGGATATGTGAGCAGAAAATATTTATTAAAGTAATATATGAAAGAACCCGCTCCAAATTTTCACAGATCTTTTGTTAATGTAAAAATATATATCTGATCCAAGTGAAATGCTTTGAGTGATACAATTTAAAATTTTGTTTTGCCTCTGTATTATACGTCAGTTATCTTAAATAACAAATAAGAGATCATGACATAGCTCAGGTTCCTGATTTATAAATTATCACAAATTTGATTTTCCTACAGTAGATATGTGGAAAGAGCACAGTTTGGAAAAAATTAATGAAAAAAACTTAATTTGGTCTTATTTCCATCTCTCATGTTAAGATACATTGAAGGGTTTTTCTTCATTCACTGATTCTCAGAGCTGTTCTTTCGATTCTAGATCTCAACAAGAAACAAAGAACTAGGCCAGGGATTTAGCTCAGTGGTTTCGCCACCTGCTGTGCAAACGCAAGGACCCAAGTTTGATCCTGGTACCAAAAAAAAAAGAAAGAAAGAACTATTTTTCTGACTTGGACTAATAATACTGGACAAGTAACTTAAATAATTTTACTCTTCTGTAAAATGAGGAGTATAATGCCTAGTTCACGTAGTTAGTTGTGGAAGGAAATACGGTAATTTATTGAAGTATTATGTGCTTCCTGTGAACAAAATCTTGTAGAAAAATCAGAAATATGAACCCCAAAACACCATTCCCTGCTTCTAGATTGCTTTCTATGGAGGAGAATGCACAGAAGTAAAGCATGAGCATGTAAAACAGGAAGACAAGTGTTCTGACCACAGCTCTATACTTCACTCTCCAAGGCAGAAGAGAGCTGGGGAAGCAAGGAAGGCCAGGTCCCTTGATTTTTCCTGAGTTATGGGAATCAGGAGGGCATTGCTCTTTTGGGACTTTTAACAGTGATCATCAGAAGATGCGACCATTCATCTGGATATGTCATTTCCATTAGATTAAGAAATGCCTAGTAAATTACTAAAGCATACTTCTGGGTGTGCCTGGGTGGATCATGGGCAAGTGGTCTTGGCTACAATAGCTGGTCCCTCACCTATTCCTCTCTGGGATTGTTCTGCTCTGCTTCCCAGCTACCATGACCTGAGCATTTTGTTCTTCTGTGTCCTTCTGCCTAGATGTATCTATCATGATGTATCTGGAGGCAGCCAGTCTGCCTGGAGCCAGACAATCACAATAGAAAATGTGAGCCAATTAAACCTTTCCTTGTTTAAAGTATATGCCCAGGGGAATGCTGACCAATCAAGAAGGTAACAAGGGAGAACAGTACTGTACTGGAGTGATTAGGAAACTCTAAGACCTAAAGATATGGCATGCTTGGAACCTGTCTTCTGTAAGACCGGAGAACAGAGCGAGTGCCATGCCTTCTTTCCATATAGCTCTTTCCACTTCCTCACTTGTCATTTCTTCCCTCCCTCCGTTCCTTCTTCATTCTTTCTTTTCCTTTCTCCCTTTCTATTCTTTCTCTATTTGGCATTCTTCCTTATTTCCTCCTTTCTTTTTCTTTCCTTCCTTCCCACTTTCCTTTACTGTCTTTCTGTTTTATATCTGTACCATTTCTTGCATGCTTATATACCAGGCATTATGCTAGAGACACCTATTCCTCACTATAATCCAGGTAATGACAACATCATATAATTAATAGTCTGTATATTAGATTAAATCCAGAGGTCAATTTCACAGATCAATTGTGTTTTATAATTTATCTAATTAACAAGAACAATTGTCTTTTCAAAACATAGCAGTAACTTCTCTTCATCATATGTAAATATTAAAATATTTTAATATCACTTTGTACTATTCCAGGCTGACTTACAGGAAAATATGAGCTGCTTGATTTGAAATTGTGCTTCTAACTAGATGTAAGGAAATTCTTCAAGTGGTTTTCAAATAATTTACTGACAATAATTTACTGGCAATAATAATTTACTGACAATATATATTATCTAAAGGTCACTCCTGGTAATAAAATCAGATTCAAAATTCCATTACAGTAACAGTAGACCTCACCACAAGGGAGAAAAATAGACAAGGAAAAAAGTAAAAGAGGTGATTTGTTCCAGGTAAGTCCAAAGCCCAAGAGAGCAAACAACATTATATTTTAAGGCTCCAGAAGAATCACACTTGAGTTTGTGTTCCACCAGCTGGACACATTGGGATGGGGATTGGAATCCCAAGGCCTCAGCTAGCTCTGCCCTGCTCTGATTTGGGAAAAAAATTAGCCACTTCCAAGCTAACGTGGGTTGTTGGGAAAATTCAGTTTTTTCTGGCTGTCACATGAAGGACAATATTTCCTTGCTGAATGTCATCCAGGGACAATTTCTGCTCCCAGGGACACCCCATACTTCTCCACTTTAGTCTGAGACGTCTTCCGAGATGCTACATTACATTGCATTTAATTTGTCCAATTCTTGATGTAAAGAATGACTTCCATCCTCAACTTTTTCTCTTCTTTTTTTGTAGTACAGAGATCTTAGCCAGGGTCTTATGTATGTAGGTGAGCGCATGTAGGTGAGCACTCTGCCACTGCTCTACCTCGCCAGGCCTTTATAAACATTTTACCTTGAGCCAGAATCTTGATAAATTGCCCAGCCTGGCCTTGAACTTGTGACCTTCTTGCCTCAGGCTCCCAGAGTGCTGGGATTATAGGTGTGCACAACTCACATTAAACTTTTAATGAGCAATACTAGATAGACCTTTGCAAAAGAGGATCTCTCAGACAGTCCAGGATAATCATCAGAATCAACTGCACAAACCAAAGAAAATACGTCAGGTTGGTTGTAGGGTGTCAAGAAGGACCACAATAGTACAATTTGCATAATTGATGCCCCAAGGTAGCTGAGAAGTCATAGGTATTCTGAGAAGTCAAAGAATGTACAAGAGGGTGATTCCTCAGGCATGCTGTTGCCATTTACATTCACTTTTCTCTTTGAAAGAAATAAGCTGGTTGCAACAGATTGCAGATGGCTATGGCATTTTGCACCTTCCTAACATCTCCTCTTGGAGATAATTGAGACAGCCAAGGAAGATATATTCATATTTGATGTTACACTTTCAATAGCCTTATGTGAATTTTACATATCAAATTATATATCTTACCTGTCCATTAGGATTCTTTACTCTGCTAAAACCAAAGGAAAGGTGCTTTAACAGACATTTCTAGTTCATTAGCTTTTTATAGTATTGCAAAATATTAGTACTTTCATGATTTACAAAAAGATGCTATGGGTTCTTCTCTATTATTATGTGCATATAGCCTTGATAATGTGTTCCTTGTATGAATAGTTATGGGAGAATAAATACAAGAAGTTAACATATCAATAAATTTCAGTGAGTAACTTGATATATCAAAGAACATGCAATTACATAACCATAGAGAGCTAAACCCTAAAGTCAAAATTTGAAATGTAATTTAACTTTATTTTTGTCACTTTATACATTTTTATAAGTAAAAATTTTCAAATACTATTCTGAGTTATTTCATAATGCCTCTCCCTTTCCTTATTTTTATGTTATTTTTATACATATGGATATGTATATAACCTAAAATATAAAAATGTTTCCTCTGTCTTTAGAATATTTTATATTTGCCATAATAAATGTCATTTAAGAGAAGACCAAAAACCAAAATTTCTGTCAGATGTTTGCTGTATATCTGTTCAGCATTTCTAGTAACATTATCTGCTAGTACGCTTTTGGGGTACACTAATACATACCCAGTTCCTTTTACCTATACAATTTATTGGCTCTATAAGAAATTGGTTCCAAAATATCCTGCTGTTATGAGTTGAATCAAAAGTGCCCCCCAAAAGGCTCATGTGTTCAGAGGTGGACTTTTGGAAGGTGACTGGATCACAGGAATATAATCCTCATCAATGGATTAATCTATCAATGAGTCATAGATGAATGGGCTGTTAGAAGGTGGGCCTAACTGGCGAGTGTGTAATTGAAGGTGTTATCTGGAAGGGTAGATCTTGTCTGTGGCCCCTTTCTTCTCTGGGTCTGTCTGGCTCTCATTATGCTTCCTAGATCCCAAGGTGAGCAGCTTTGCTCTGCCATGACGCTATGCCTGACTACAGGCTCAGAACAATGGAGCCAAGTGACCGTGGACTAATACCTCCGAAACCATGAATCAAAATAAATCTTTGCCCTTAAATTGCTTTTCTCAGGTACTTTGATACAGCAATGGAAAGCTAACACACCTACCAACAGCCACATTTGCAGATGCTTAAATCCTTTGTATAAAATGGCATGTGACCTATGCAAATCCTCCTGAACCTCAAAAATTATAAACAATGGTACCTCAGTGTATGAATTTAATTTGTTTTACAAGTTTAGGGAAGATGGCTGCATTAGTGTTTGTGTGGGGAAGGTGGCCATGGTCATGTTTGTCACCCTATATGGAGTTTGAGAATGAAGGTAAAATTTTACAGAATAGTTTTGTTTGTGAACTGAATCGTTTGCAAACAGGATTTCTGAACTGAGGTATTACTGTATTTTACTCAATCTCAATTGCTGATGACATCTAATGTAATATAAATAGTCGTTATAGTATATTATTTGGAGAATAATGACAAGGAAAAACCGTACACGTTTCTGACAGGAACAATTTTTACAAAATACGTTTGATTAGTGATTTGTCAAATCCATGGACATAAATGTAAAACTCACAGATATGGGAAGCTTATTGTTTATTGGTTTCATTTTACATAGGATGGATTAATTCTTATGCAGCATCCCACCCTACAGCAGGAAGAATGTCTTACAATGTCCCTGATTCTCATTCTGATAGATAATCTTGTGAGGAAAAAAAAGCTGTTAAGATTAAAAAAGACAATTTCTCTAGTTTTTAATTTTTAAATTTAACTTAGAACTCTTTATTATTTTTATCCAGAATTCTACAGATAATTCCTCTTAAATATTATTTTCAAACTAACAACTGTAAAAGAAGTGGAGATAACTATTTCCATCTTCAAAAACATAGAGAAGGGCCGGGGATTTAGCTCAGTAGTTCCACTGCCAGCCTCGAAAGCGGAAGGACACCAGTTCGATCCCCGGTACCAAAAAAAATAGGGAAGATGTGAAAATAGAAATATTGCATCAGTAGCACATTTTATTTGCAGGTCACTATATTTTTTAATTCAGTGTCATTTAATGGCAAAGGAGATTTAATTAAATTTACTGTTATTAATAACTATCAGATTTTTAAGAGCTATGCATAATTCATGAACAAATTGAAAATTTATAGCACAAAATACGCTCTTTTAAAATTATTTTTATATGAAAAGCTCTTTATCATACAGAGCAGTATTCAATGACAATATTTCTAATTTAATTTCCACACATCTCATTAATATGTGTATATATAAATAAGCATTAATTCCAGAATATAAGGAAAAGAATAAAATATAAAGAAGGAAATAAAAATAAACCCCAATTACTATCACTTTGACTATGTCACTATACACATTTTATTTTTACACCCCTTTTTCCTGTGTCCATAAACAAATACATATTTTATACATATATACATATGTGTATAAAGGATATACTTACATGTAGAAGAACTTGTGCACAGAAACATGCTAGTACAATATATTTACACACAGCTCCTCAAAGCTTTTCTGAAATCTCTCCTTGTCTTTATCTACTGGACCATTATGGTTGAAATAAGAAGATTTTCTTATATGGCCCACAGTTAAATCTGTTTGTGAATCTATTCACATAGAAGACATGGTAGTTTTTTAACATAATTTACCTCTACTATAAACCTAATTTCCCTCTACTATAAACCTAATTTACAACTTTCCTGCCTAAATGCCTTCTGACTTTCTACTGTACTGAGGACAAAGTGTGAGCTCTTCTCAGGACTCAAGGACTCTGTGTGATGTAGCCCTTGTGGTGTCTTCAGCCTTAAGCTGCCCTGTCTGTCCCCTTTACGATTCTTTGATTCTAGTCACACTAGCTTTGCCTCACTTTTCAGATACCTTAATGTCTTCTTAACCTCACATGCTACTTCCTTTATGTAGAAGGCACAAGATTTATCTCTTTTTTGGAGAATAATCTTCTTTATGCTTTTTTTTTAAGTTTATTGGTACATGCTTGCTGTACATAATGATTACATTCATCATGGGCAGTTGGTACATATATGTAGCACATTTTAATTTTTTTTACTTCTCCTTGCTCTCCCTCACCCTCCCTCCATCTCAAGTTCTCCTTCCTATTTGCAAAGATTTATTTCCTCATTTTATATTTTATCTACCTCTTATTTTTGTCTTTAAATTATTTATACTTTGGGTTTCTCATGTAAGAGGTGTTGTATAATATTTGGTCTTATGTGTCTGATTTATTTCACTTAACACTGTCTCAAGTTGCATCCAACTGTCCTTCAAATAACTTAAATTTGTCCCTTTTTATGGTTGAGTAGTACTCCACTGTGTATATACAGGTGTACATATCATGTTTTCTTTTCTTTCTTTTTTTTTTGGTACCAGGGATCAAACTTGGGACCTTGTGCTTGCGAGGCTGGCGGCAGAACCACTGAGCTAAATCCCCGGCCCTATACCATGTTTTCTTTATCCATTTATCTGACAACAATCAAATAGACTGCTTCCAAGATTTAGTTATGAGTTGTATTGCTATAAACATGGGTATGCATGTAGCACTTTAATATGATGTCCTTTAACACTTTCAGGAAGATATCTAGAGGGGGAATAGCTGTGTCTTAGTTACTTTTCTCCTTGCTGATACAAAATACCTGACACTCAAAGGTTAAGGAGGAATGGTTTATTTAGTTCAGTTTGTAGAGGTTTCAGTCCATAGTTAGATGGATCCAAGGCAAGTTGGCATGGCAGAGGAGCATCACAGAGGAAAAACAGTTCCCAGTAGGAAGAAGGCAGCAAAGCAGTGAAGTAGCAAGCAGCAAGCAGTAAGCAATGACAGCAATCTTCTTTCTGTCTCTTGTATTCTATTCAGGCTACCCAGCCTTAGTGCGAGTAGCACTCACACCCAGGGTTAGGCAGCCTTAATCCTGTCATTCCACCATTAATTCCAGCATCACACCCTTAATCCCATTATCACACACCCTCCATCCAGCCACCTCTGAAAAGCCCCACCTATGACTGGGACTGCAAAAGTCCCACCTATTGAGAGGACACCTACACATAAGCCATAACAAGCTGGGTCAAATGAAATTTCTATTTTTAGATTTTTGAAAAATCTCCATACTTATTTCCATAGTGACTGTACTAGTTTACATTCCTACCAATAATGTAGAAGAGTTCTTTTTTCCCTACAGCCTCACCAGCATTTGTCATTGTTTGATTTATTAACAATAGTCTGTCTTTCTGGAGTAAGAGGAATTATCATTGTTGTTTGATTTGCATTTCTCTCAAGGCCAATGATACTGAACATTTTTGTCAGATGTTGATTGGCCATCTGTACTTCTTTTGCTGAGAAGTGTCTATGCATTTCAATTGCCCATTTTTAATTGGGTCTTTTATTTGTGGGGTCTATTTTGTTTAAACTCTTAATATATTTTAGGTATTAATCTACTATCTTAGGTGTAGCTGGCAAAAATGTGGGTTGTCTTTTCACTCTTTTGCTTGTTTATGTTGCTGTGCAGAAGATTTTAAAATTTATATAATTTCACTTTTTTGATTCTTGAAATTATTTCTTGTGCAATTGGGGTTTTGTTCAAAAAGACTTTACCCTTGCCTATGTCTTCAACTACATGGTCACTATACACTAAAGCTAGGTCTAATTCAATAATTTACAGTTTCCTGATGTTGTGTTCTTGTGTTTTTTCACTGTCTCCCCGTATGAAAGACATGAACCTGGTTGTATTGACCCATAATTGTGTTCCAAAACTGTGGCAGACTTGGATGTGGCTCTCACATCACTGATTCCATCACTGATAGTGTAAAGTAAATTTCAGTGTTTATGACACCAATAACCCCAAAACAATGCCTTAAACCAGAAAAATAAACTATTTTAAGAAATACTCTTAAGTACTAGGACTATTTCAACTAAAATAAGGAAGAAACAGACTCTATTTAATTTCATTTCCTTCAAAGGAAAACTGTAACATAAATAATAGCATAAGTAGAATTAAAAAGAATGCCAATAGGAGGAAGATTGCCATCTTATAGTCTACATAAAAAGATGCAGTGGCTCAAAATTCAGTGTTTATCAAGAAGTAGACTCACAAATGGAGAGAAACTGAGACAGGGAAAGCATATCTTCCTTGGTGATTGTGCTTCCAGAGTCCTGGAGGCTACTCTCTGATGGTGCAGAGAGACTGGGTGATAGATGGTTTATCTGACTCTCCAGAGCCCAAATAAAATATCTCTTGTTACTATTCAGATCCTTTCCTCCAGTTTAAAAAAAAATGTCCTCATCAAAAAGTCATCTCAAGGCTTGACCAACCACTGCAAGCTGAGGATCCAGGCAGCGTGAAGCGCCCCCTGCCTCTGCTCCGTCCCAGGCCCCGCCCATGCCACCGTGAGGTCCCAGGCACGGCTTAGAGCCCCGGCCCCATCCAGCGCTCTGCTTAGCCACCCCTGCGCCTGCAGGTCCCAGTCTCACTCCCCCTGCCCCCGCCTCTGGCCTCCTGGCTCTTCTGCTACCTGGTTCCACACTACAGAGGCACAGGGGATTATAAAGGCCCACGTCCTGAGTGCCACAAGATAGAGCAGAAGTTAGCAACAGGAAGAGGGCCTCTCAGGCTCCTCGATGAACACTGAAGCTCAGTGGAAAAGTAAAGAGAATCTCTACAATAAAGGCTCACCAGACCACCTTACTTGGTAAGTTGTAGGGATCATCACCTGGGACCATCACCTCCCATCAAAACCTGCACTATCTTCAGGGGAAGGGCAGCTGGAACCTGCAGTAGAACTTCGCAAAGTTCAACCCTGCAGGAGGACAGGGAGCTCAACTTGGGACTAGCAGCCAGAAATCTTCCTGAATCTCACAGGTCTGCTACTGGCTTGCTGAGACCCATTGACTTGTATATGCACACGGATGCATACATCGCCTACTGTGACAGCACAGATATACCCTGAAGGAGGCCCTTCATTTTTATTTTTTGTTATTTGCAAAA
>NW_004624800.1:8116603-8165167 GCF_000247695.1 Heterocephalus glaber
TGTTCCTAATCTTGCAATTCTATCCTTTAAAGGGTAGAATAGATTCGCCAGTGACACATAAATAATAATTTCCCAGGGACCTTCAAAAAGGTGATGGATGTTCGTTCTGTGGGGTATCTTTCCTTTGAAGTGACTCATGGGCAAAAAACCGAGCCATAACAAAAAAAAAAAAAAAAGAAAACCTTTTTCATGGGGAATAGAAAATATGGATGGTGGATGGGAGACTGAGCTCCAGAGAAGAGTAAGAACAAACAGCAATCAAGAATGAGGGGGAAAGAAACCAGGCTGGCGAGTCTCTGCTTCTCGGAGGGGATGATCTTCCTGGAATGGAATCACAGCCAGCTGCTCTGTTTGCTAAGAAACAATGGCAAGGTTTATGAATGGTGTGTTTGGATTGTGCTTTTTGAAGTTTTAGGACTGGTGAATTTAAAATTACATATTTGAGGAACAGGAAGCCACAAACTTGCCTCTACCCATATTTACCCATATTTCTTAGTCTCCAAGAGTATTTCATGCTTCAAATATTACCATGTGCTGGGATACCAGAACCCAAAAGGAAGAGGAAGTGTCTTAAAAATTCATGCTAAACTTTAAAGCCAAGAGAATACGAGAAATATTTCTAAATCATCCAGCTAAAAACAAAAACATTGGGTCTAATGTAACTGATTGCTGAAGATGGATCAAATAGTGTCTAGGACTGAAAAAAAATTGTTTCCAACAAAATATTAAAAGTAATAATAAATAATTTATGGAAAAGATAACAACATAGTTATTCCTTAGTTTTTTATTAATATAGTTGTATGCATCTTTTGCCTGTGAATGCCAGCATTAGCCCAGAATTTAGAGATAAAGGTCACCTCTAAAAAGTAAATGTAATCATATCAAACAAAAGTATTTAACCATATTTCAAATGACTAATTTGGAATATACACTACTGATAAAACTATGATATCTGCAAGTCAAATCATATTATCTGGCTGCTTCCAGATCTATTTTGTCTTTCATTTGTGACTTGAAAAAAATGTTTTCAGTGATTTAGCAAACTCACAGATCACCACCACTTCCATCAATAATAAAAATACACATTGTGGGCCAGGGATTTAGCTCAGTGGTTTTGCCACCTGCTGCGCAAGTGCAAGGACCCAAGTTCGATCCCCAGTACCAAAAAACAAAACAAAACAAAACAAAAATACACATTGAAGGTGAGAAAAGGGAACCTTCCTCTTGGTATTGGCAGGGCAGAGAAGCTCATAAAACACAAATAATGTGTAATCTAAGCAAGTTAGAATAAAATACTGCTCAGAAACATCCAAATGAGTTACTTTCATTCCAGTACACAATTGATTATTATTTCAGAATATGTGTCTGCTTGCAAAAGCAGCACGGCAATATGGATTCATGCAGTGCAAGGTCTAGGGTGTGAGTCTGAATTTGAAAGGAGGTGCTGGGATTAGGCATAGATGAAGGGAATGCTCTGAAGGAAAAGAAGGCTAATGTCACTTGGGTCATAAGGTGAACAGACCAGGGTTCAGCATGCTGGACTTTCAGAAAAGGTCCTTTGCAATCCACTGTGTAAGTCAGGACTTGGAGTAAATCTGAAAGGTGTATCTTCCCTGCAAAGTCCAGAGGTGAGGCTTAAATAGGGACTGGATCGTGAGCATGCCAATCTCATGAATGGATAAACCCACTGATGAGTTCATAGCTGAATGGTCTATAAGGACCAGTGTGGGCTATGAGGAGGTCCAGTGAGAGGAAGGAAGTCTCCCAGGGTGTGCCTTTGAAGGGTATTTCCTGTTTCCAGCCCTTTTCTCTTTGTTTCCATCTGGCTCTTTCCAACCTTCTCTGCTTCCTGGCTGCCATGAGGTGAGCAGCTTTCCTCCACCATGTCCTTCTGCGATGATGTTTCTCCCTCACCACAGTTCTGAAGGGAATGAAGTCAGCCAGCCACAGACTGAAACCTCTGAAACCATGTGCCAAAATAAATCTTTCCAATTTTAAGTTGTTTATGTCAGGCACTTTGTCACAATGATGAAAACTGACTAACATATCCACCAACAGTGTCAATATACAAAGGTTTCCTTTTCTCCTTTGTCAGTGCTTCCTAGTGAAATGTTTCTCTTCCTGGTCAATAAGAATATATATGGGCTATATGAATATTCTCTTAATGCAGAATAAATTATCCAAAAGCTTGATTAAACATTGAAATCAATAGGATTAGCATTTCACTTTCCCAGGTGGGGCTTCTCTGTAGAATGATGTAGAAAACATGCATGGCTATTCTGGCTCCCTTTATGCTTATACATATATTAAAACTCAATATTAATAAAATGGCACATATAGATGGCAATACATGAGCTTTTTAAATCCTTGTAAGAGGTAACTATGTATATAGATACAACCTAAACCCCAAAACCAATATAAATAAAAAAATAAGGACCAGGAAAAAAGTTCAGATTTATTTAAGTTCAGTATTCCTTTAGCGTCAGTGGGGAACTGGTTCCAAAACTCCCTACAGATACCAAAATTCACTGATGCTTAGGATCTTTATATAAAATGGTTATTATTAACATTTAACCTATGTAATCCTGTCATGTACTTTAAATCAGTTCCAGAGTACTTATAATACCCAACACACTGTTAATACAAGGTAAATAGTTGTTATACAATACTATTTAGGGAATAATGACAGCAAAAAGTGTCTGTACATATTCAGTACTGATGAGATGCAGTGTTTTTTCTGAATATTTTCAATCTGTGAATGGTTGAATTCATAGACACAGAATCCATGGGTATGAAGGACTCATTGTTCTTACAATTTGCCAGGCACTGTTCCAAAGGTTTTATATGTGCAATTTCAAGAATCCATAGTATTAAGGGTAGGTGCTATGACCTCCCTAAAAGTAAGTACCTTGTACAAAATCAACAGTTAATAAATGGCAGAGCTGGGATTTGATAAGAAGTTCAGTGCCACACCCAACATAGTTACCTTCACACTATAGCAGAGAGTAGACCCGCAGCCTTTAGACATTACATATGAGAAACATAGGAGAAAACTGGATAGATAAAGAAAAATAGACAAAACAAGCTAAAATGACCAAGTGTTCAATAACAGTTAAGTCACAAATATATTTGTAGGTGAAAGTTTCATTCTGCTTCTTGCTACAATCTCTATAGATATATGGTCTCAGATAAAAATGTCTAAGGCAGTAGTTCTCAAAATGTGGTTGTTACCTACTTATATATCAGATATGCAGTCATGATATACTTATATATCAGGTGCAGTGATGCTCACCTGGGATCTCAGCACTCTGGGAGACTGAGGCAGGAGGATCATAAGCTCAAGATTATTCTGGAAAAATTAGTGAGACCCTATCTTAAAATTTAAAAGCCTGAAGATGAAGCTCAGTGCCAGGGCCTGAGTTTAATCTACTGCACTGAGTAAAAGCAAATTATCCTATTGAATCCAAAATCTAGGGGCAGGACTGGGGAATCAGACTTACCAAGCTCTGCTATTGATTCTGAAGCTTGCTCAAGTTCTTCAAGATTCCCTGGTCTGGGGCAATGTTGGTCAAAATACTCATCCTTGCTGGGAAGGGTCCCTGCTGTTGGTGTGGCTTTATGTAGCATTATCTCAATAGTACTCTGTATTGATTTGTAGATTTCCAACTGGAAGTGGGCTCTCCCACTTGTGGTGAAACAGAATTTCATCTTAGAGATGAAGAAGGTTCCCTTTCAAACTCTTGGCATTTCCTGTATGATCAGACTACTGAGGCTTGCATGTGCCCTATAAAATTTTATGTATTGGAAAATTAATCCCCAAATCCATGTGGGAAAGGAAATTAGGATTAGAAGAGATCATGGGATGAGATAGGGTGGTATTAGTGGCTTTAAAAGAAAAGGAAGAGAAACTCCATCTAGCATGCTTGCTCCATCTCACCATGTGATGCCCTCCACCAGGTCATGACCCAGCAGAAAGACGCTAACCAGATGCCAAGCACATGCTTTTGCCAAGCTTTCAGACTTCCCAGCACAGAGCTGTGAGCCAACTACGCTTCCATTTTTTATAATGACCCAGTCTCAGATATTTTGTTACAGCAAGAGCAAATGGATTGTGATACAGGCCTTGAACAAAATGCTTCTTTCAGATCTCTGCACTGTATGATCAATAGAATAATCTCCAATTCTCACTCTTCTGTCAACAGAGGCTACCGAGGAATTCTGCATATTTCACAGTGTATTCCTACTGCATTCCCTCCTACACCCAGATACCTGAACTATAAGTAAGGTACCATAGTGATCATGTATGGTGTGCATGTTAAAAGCCAGTGAGGCTGGGAACTAGTTCCATGGGAGAGCCCTTGCCTAACATGTGTGAGGGCCTGCGATTAATCCCAGCACCAAAAACAAAGAAGCCAATGTTTTTAGGCCATGCCATACTCTAAAGGGGAAGAAACAGGAGTCAGCTACCCAGAACCCAAACTTTAAAGGGTGACTTCCCAGACTAGCAGGTGCCTTGTGAATAACTGAAGCTACAACAAAAAAGAACTAATACGTAACACTCTGGTCCACTCTTTTAGATAATTAAAACTAGTTTTCCTACCTGGCCTTTTCACCTGCACTCATTAATGTAGACAAATCAATTATATGCAGAGTGAGTGTGTTCTTAATTTTTAAATATTTTAAAAAATATATATACAACTATATGCTAATAGAAGTTAATATGAACATTTAATTGGTAGACACTATTATTTTTTCTTGGAGATATGCTGGGCAATTCTGAATTCTGTATCAGAGTATAGAAATTTAAAAAGGAATTCAAAAGTTAAGATAAAATCAATACACAGTGTTTATATATCTTGGATGGGAGCATTTCAATTTTATTTTTACATAACTTTAGAAAGACTTTTAAAAGTACTTCACATTACAACTGGGGGGATAAAAAGATTGTTTTTCTAGTGGTCACACATGGGATTATATTTTCTTTTAGCTAATTTAAATTAACATTAAAAACCAACAATTATTATTTGGAAGGGAAAAATATTTGCTTAAGGTATTAGGTTCAGCAATTGTGGCAGTTGACACTATATGATACTGACAAATAGACAAAGTGGAGGAACTTGAGCCCAGCTAAACAGTAGTCATCAATAATATATTTCTGCATTTCCTACTCTCAACTTTAACCTTGCAAGCTCTGTGGCATTCAGCTGAGCTCAGTGTCACTGCTTTATATTTGCCCTCTTCGGTTTGCATTATTATCAGTCAACTGCTAACAAATGTAGGCATACAGTGTTGAAAGTTTTCCAATACTTTAAAATGCATCTTTTATTTAAAATTACAACAAAGCATTGTTCTTTGCTAATGTCATGGTTCTGAGGTAGTTGAACATGTCAGAATTTTGTCATTGCTCCTGCCTGGGTCATAAAACATGAAGACATATCAAAGAAAGTAAGTTGCTTTTAGATTTTGATATTTCAACTCTATCAGACACTCACAGAGTTCTGGATGTGAACATAGTTCTGTCTACCCACAGGCAGTTTGAAAACACCCAGAGGCACACACAATTTTATTATAGTTTGTAGGACATGGAGGAGAAATCCAGTTAACCACAAATTTCAATTTCTATGAAAGCTTTTAAATAGGTTGAAAATTTCAGAGACAACATTAAATTCTTGTATAAAATTTACAACTTGTCCTCTGACAAGGAGTGTCAAAATCAGTCCTGAACATTTTGACTGAACAATCTCTGTACTACTCATTTATAAAACAAATAGGAGGCTTCCCTCTTCACCAAGGAACTGTCACAGAGTGCCCTGAAGATTCTACCACTTTCTTCTGAACATCCAAAAGTAAAGCAAACACACTCTGACCAAGGAAACTACCATCCATAGCCCTTGATCCCAGCTACTATCAGTTTCAGTAGAATTTTTAGTTTAAAACTCATGCCATTTTGTGGTGTTTGGTAAAAGAAATACATTTACTATGTAAAGAAATATCTATTAAAGTGTATGCAAAATATTCATCTCAGGAACTTAACTCTGGAAAAGAGTATTTTGGAAGATAATGGTATATGATTTAAAAATTACTATGTACAGAAACTGATACAGCACAGATGAAAGATTCTGCTCTGTGTGGATGGTCACTCTGCAAAGGACTTTTTCAGAACAATGCTATGCTCCTGGTGAGCATAGGGTATTCTTTGGGTGATATTTTAGAAACATCATGAAATTCATCATACAGCTAACATAGTTAACATGTTAGCTATGTCACCAATTGGTTACACATTAGCTACATCAGTGATGGTGAAAGGGTGATGGTTTCTAAGTAATCTTTAATATTATTTATATCAAGTATAAACTTGAATTGAGAATCCACTTGATAGATTCATGTGTCTCTGTCTTAAATCTTGTATTCCAGTGGCTTTATGACAACCTCAGTATGATCTCTGTTTTTTAAAATGACAGCTTTGTCTCTTGTTTTTCTCCTAGAGCAGTGGTTCTCCACCAGGGCTAGTTTGATCTCCCAGAACTTCTTGTTCTCCTGGGAGATAATCCACACGGTCTGGACACAATTTGACTGTCATAACTAAAAGGGGGTGCTGCTGCCACCTAGTGGGTAAAATCCAGGGATGCTAATGGAACATTCTGGAATGCTCTAGAAAGACCCCAAAACAAATAGTGATCTATCCCCAAATAAATAGTGCTGAGGTTGGGAAACTCAGCTCTAAAGTGTTTTAAAAATTAAAGGTTTTTTCATGGTTTTCTTGACCTAAAGTATTAGATATTTAGTGTTTTTCTACATAGAAAACAAGGTTAGCAGGTCACATTTTAGGATATAAGAAATGGGAAATGTATTTGAGGTGAATGTTAAAGAAACCCAGGTGTTTTAAAAGGCAGATCTCTAAATTTGGAGGTGTTTAGAGTATACAGAAATTAAATTCATGTTATGGGTGAGACTGGATAATAAAAAGTGAGAGTAAAAAGAGAAAAGAGCCTAGTTCTGAGTCTTCAGGAAGTATACAAAAGAAAATTAGCAGAAACAGGCAGAATCTACGAGGAAAAAAAGAAAAATAACAGTGTCATGTCAGGGAAATCAACGTAAGAAACTGTTTTAAGAAAGAAAAACTGCTTTACAGTGCCAAATGTACCTGAGAGGGGAAGTAGGAAAGGAGAGAAAGTCCATGTTATTAACAGACATGGAGGTCATTAGTGACCTTTGAGGAAGGCTGCCATGGTTGAGTGATGGAGGTGAAACCCAGCCTGCAGTGGGCGGGATTAAATGGCAGTGTTGAACTAGGGGCCACCTTTCGAGAAGTTTTCACTGTAAAAGAAAACAGAGGATGAAGAGGCATATGTGTGAAAACAAGATCAATATGGGACAAAGCAAACATGCTTATTTTTAAGTTTGATGGTAGGGACTTGGTCAGAAGGTAGCAGTGCCAAATACAGGGAAAAGTGTACAGTGGACAAATTCTCAGAAGGCTTAAGAGGACAGGGCTCAGAAGAGATAGAAAGACACTCCTTCTATTGTCATAGGAAAACAAAATCAATTCATCATCCATTGGTTTACATGGTATTTATACAAAGCTTGTGGCTAATGTGTGCAGGGAACCATTTATAGCCCAAATAAAAGAGAAATAAAAAAAAGAGATCAACACAGTATCTCTTTAGTTGCTCAATCCAACTAAATCAGGGATTCTACAAGACAGACATAGAAAGTGCCCAGCACTTTCCCCATTCTGCTCTTGCCTATTGTGGCTCCTTCATCCCAAAGATTCTGCCTACTCTGTCCCCTTGGGTACCCTTTATTGCACTCTTAGCTGGAAATAGATATTCTCTCCTCCATATACCAGCTGGGCTCATCCTTATGGACTGTGATTATTCCTTTACTAGACTGGGAAGTTTCCCAAGGGATGGTCAAATCACATATGCAGAACATTAGTGTGCAGTGCCCATCATGTGACAGATGACTAGTAAGTGATCACTGAAGGGATGAGAGGTCTCCTTTGTTTTTTTGTTGTTGTTGTTGTTGTTGTTGCTGTTGTTTTGTTTTTGTTTTTTGGTACTGGGGATCGAACTTGGAACCTTATGCTTGTGAGGCAGGCCCTGGGACCACTGAGCTAAATCTCTGTCCCTCCTTTGTTTTTCATGTAAATATCTCCCCTAAAGAATGACATCTTGAGTTGGCAAAATGGTGCATCTCAAACATTATACATTTAACTATCAACTCATGTGTACATATATATGCAATACTGAATAACCCTTAGCATATAGGTTTCTCTGCTCTCAGAAGAGTCACTGAAGTTATGGGTTAATCCAGAGAGAATTCAAAAATCCAATTAAATAGGAATTTTTTTAACTGCAAGCCTATATTTTATAACCTAGCCAATTAACTTGGTCTTTATTGAATCGCTTTTTCCTCATTCTGTGACCTCATGGAAGGTAGGACCTCTTTCTGGTAAAATATTAAACACACTTAACAAAGTGATTTCTGAAAAAAATAATTGTACTAGGCTTATGCTGATTTGTAGAGAAAACGCGTCAGGAATATAAGAATAAATAGAAGTAGGTTTCTGAATCCGATTATCTATTCCCCACTTTTACCTGTAACAATACAACAAGGTTAAACATAACTTTAGAAGAACAGATATCACATAAGTAAGAAATGAAACAGTGAGGATTCTAAATTTTTATCTTTCAAAAGCAGAAATCCATGTTTTAAGTAAAAAGAAAAATGGTAGTCCCAAATGCAGAGTTCAACTTCTAAATGGATTCTGGAAGCCTATATAAAAGAAAGTGGTAGTTTACATAGAGCAAACTGAATCATAAATGACAATAAAGCTTGAAAAGAAATGTCTGCTCTAAATTGAATTCTCTACTTTGGAAAAGAGGGTAGCAATCCAGTTCACTGCAATTTGTATAGTGCAACTTATATCACCAATTTTTTCTTTTTTCTTTTTTTTTTCAATCATTAAATGAGAAGGATGAGATTAAAGAAGAGTGGAATATAGGGTCCTTGCCTTATGTTAGGTAGTTGAAATATTAACATATCAAATAGCAATATAAAGCAGTTTTATTGCTAACTACAAAGTGAATGAGAGTAAAATCATATAGTGAATATTTACTAGGTAGATTGCAAGAATCAAGTCCTGGTTAAGGTCCTGAGGGCACACTGTGGGCTAGAATATTATGATAAACATTTGTGAGGAAATAAACTTGGGCTAGACTCTATGTGATTCCTACAGTTTCTCTAGCACATCACTGTCCAAAGGCAAATTAAATTACGTGGTAACTGTTGATTATTTTTTAGATTTGAGGTAATTAAATCAGTATTTAATTTGATTTATTTGTACTTTTCTTTGCAAATGAACTTTTTTTCTGCTTAAAAATAATTTTACCAATTTCTAAAATTTAAGTGAAGCATGAAATTTTAAACATGCCAGATTTCCTCTACTTCATGTCCTCTTTCAGCATTCCCTTCTAAGAATTATATATTTAAGTTTGGATATAAAGAGTGGAAGCCATTTGTAAACAATAGGGCTGAGTCTACCCTTTGATGCAGTTTTAACCTTGTCCTCTACCGGAAGCTCAGAAAAGATAAAGGCTGGTTGCCTAGAGGTCTTCACAAAAATGAATCCTGTGCAGAGAGTGCACGTTTGCATTTGCAAACAGCTAAAGCATCCCAGAAACAATGCCTCTTTCTTGTTAGCCCATCCCTTCATATACTCTTCTGTAGTTGCCATTCAATTTTGTGAGTTTTCAGTGTGAAAATTATGTACTTTAGATTCTGCCTATTGTTTTCCCTATTGGTTACCTATCCAGTAAAATGACTTATCTCTTGACTTAACATTCAAGTTCTCTCTAATGTGGGCATGGTGGTTTTATTTGTATGTTTTAGCTAAATTACTCTCCAACTTTCTCCAGCATGTCCTACACTTTCCCTGCTGTGGCCTTTGTCTCTTTTTGCTCTGGTAGGAATCACAGGCTCCATCTTCTCTTATCTTCTCTCTGTCTGTTCAAAGAGTCCATATTCTTTCCAGATTCCGGACATTCCCCGTTAAGACTGATTTCTGTCTCCATTGAGACATTTTTAGTTATTCCCATGGCTTTAATGATGGTGATGTTGGTGCCTCCGAAATTCATGTTAAAAATTCCAGTGCAACAGCATTAAAAAGGGTGGCCTCATGGAAGTGATTAAGTACTTAAGGCCCTGTCTCAAGAATGGGATTAACACCCTTAACAAAGGCCTTATACGTCCCTGTGTGAACCAATGGTTCATTCCTTCTAGAGGAAGCAGAAACAAGCAAGGGGCCATCTGAAAAGCAGGGAGCAGCCCTCACCAGACACTAATACTGACAATGCCTTGATTTTGGACTTCCCAGCCTCCAAAACCATAAGAAAAAAATGTTCTGTGTATAAATTATCCAGTCCATTGTATTTTATAGCAATCCAAATGGACTAAAGTAGTCTGACATCAAAAGTATCTGACATTTTATCTGTGATATTAAAGGATGTGGATGATAGAACATTAATCCATTCATTCATTAATTCAATGAAAATTTTCATGTAGCCACTTAAAATGAATCATAAGCTTTCCCCTGGAAACATATAAGGCCACTACTAGACTTCTTAAACCATGGCAGGCTAACAGGAGAACTGCAAATCACAGGATTTTAGGCAGAATTGACATGTTTTCGGAGGTATCTTTCTAAATATTTTCTTTTCTAGCCATAGCATTAAGGACAATATAGAGATTAGTCTTAGTGGGATGAGATGTGCAGGATATGTTAAGACAAATTCATAATCTTAAGGTAGAAATGGAAGGAGACCTCTGCTCAGTGAAAAGGAGTCAATAAGCATTTTGACTGTAAGCTGATTTGAAACTGCAAGTACAGCCTTAGGGACAGCGAGAGAAGTCAGTCAGGAGATGTAAAGTGATTATATCCAATGGTGAATATTTTGATTTCCATTTTATACATACACAGTCAGCTGGTCTAGGGCTTGAATTTTCAACAGTGCTATCATAAATGAATAAGGCTAATCGGACTAATAAGTATTTACAACTGAGCTTTTTACCTATTTATCCATTATTTTTAACAAAGCATTTACAAGCAGGTTAACAGTAAAGTAGTCAAAACCTCTGTGAACATTATCACATATTCCACACCACTACTGACTGATACAGAATCCTGGTTCTGTAGGCACAGAAGTGCAGGATAAAATTATCACTTCTTAATTACTAATTTTTAAATCCCTAATCTTACAGTCATGGAAATGACATGCAACTCTATATGTCTTTATACGTCTTCTGCAGTAAAAAGAGTCCATATATTAGCATCTGAAGCCAATTACCATTGAAATATTTGAGCTGTAAAATTCTGCCTAATGTTGGAATAAATATGCATTAGAAGATTCAGTTGGAAGCACCATCTTAAATCTTTGAAGGCCAGAATAAAAATCAAGTTTCAAACAGCCAAATAAACTTTAAAATTTCCCTCAATCAGCAATGCTTATAAGAGAAATTCAAACACAAAGTTAATACTAGATGGATTACCTTCTTTTTCTAATTATTCTTCCTTGGGTATATGGACCATAAGGTCAACAGTAACACTGGGGACAAGAGGCATAAACAAAACACATTTTTCAAAAAAAAAATCCAGAAAGTAGGTGGCCTGCTAAATTCCATGTAGATGGTTTTCATGCAGAGCAGATAGAAGACTACTTGGCTGGGGCTGGTTGCTCACATCAGAGTATCTAAAGATGCTTCTGAACTACTCTGACTCTAGGTCCTGGGCATTTTCAAGCAAGTTGAGTGAATTAGTTTGAGGGTTGTAAAAAATTAGAGCGATTTGGAGTTTTCACAGGAAATTTTCATAAGAATACTTCAACTAGCTACACCAGGTAGCAACTTTTTGTTTACCATAACAAGAGAGATCATAAAATAAAGGACAACAGTAATGCTGTAAACATAATTTAAATCTTCCTTATTCTCTGTACCTATGCAGATAATCCCAACCCAGGACAATGATAATTTCAAAGCAGTGGTCACTGTGTAGAATGGTTAAGAAGAATGGAAAGGTTTTTTTTTTTCTTTTTCACAGTGTGGAAATACTTCCATTAAACATGCATTACTGCCATCATGTAAAAACAAAAATAATTTCTAAATACTTCCACTTGTAAGGCTTTTGGCTTTTACAGGGAATGTGATAAAAAATATCTCATTTCACTACATCACTCTGGCTACTGAGCTGAAATTAGACTGTGGGGGACCAGGCAAGGGTGAAATCAGGAGGATCAATTGAAAAATTATTGCATCAATCCACGCAATTAATGGGCCAGGTGTGGAAATAGTGGTGATCAGGAGAAGTGATTGGATTCTGAATATATACTGAGGGCACAGGCTTTGATGGGAAGTTGAATTCTGAATGTGAAGGGCTGGAGAAAGAGACATAGATAAAGCTAAGGTTGGGGCCTGAGCAAATAGATAAATAAAACTGACATTTACTGAGACAGAGAAACCTACAGGAGGAAGATTTATTTTCAATGATAGTTTGATTTTAGAAACAAAGAGTTTGAGATGCTTACTAGACTGTGATGACTGTGAATAAGCAGCTGAGAGTGAGGTCTAAAGCTCCTTGTAAAGGGCAGAGCTAGAGGGTAAGATTGTGAGTCAGAAGCACAACAGAACTGGGCCTAGCTGAGATCTGTTAATGAGCAGGCATAGACAGGACAGAAAAGAAGCCTCAGCACTGAAACCTGGGGCTGTGCACTGTTCAGAGGTGAGTAAATGAAAAGAAATTTACCTAAGTAAGAGGGGTAACATTGAGGAGGAAGAAGAGGAGGAGGAGGAAAGAGAGAGAGAGAGAAAACACCAAGGAATGTTTCAGGAAACAGGATATAGTCAGGGTCAAAAGCAGCTGATGATTTGAGATGAACACTGAAAATTCCTGCGTGGGATTGAGCACCATGCAGATTGCAGAGGAACTGACAAGGGTGGTTCTGCCAGGGATGAAAGTCCTTTGGGAATAGGTGAATTAAGTAAAAGAATGAAGTAAAAGAAAGCAGAGGCAAAGATTATTGCTACTTAAAAGGGAATAATGAAATAGATTAGTATTTTATTGAATTGGGAAACTAAATCTACTAAAGGGGAGGAGGATAAATGGAAGATATGAGGGGACAGAGACAGCAGGACAATGATATAGAGGTGTAGCACCAGGGTCCCCCACGTGGTTAAGGGGAATGTATTTGAACTTGAGCCCAATCAGCACCATTGTGTGGTTTTCCCAGCCCCAGGGAGATGTGGAACCCTTGGAAAATTGCACTCAAACTGCCTTGGCATTTTTCTGAACAAGTGTTATGTATTTTTGTTATGGTTTATTTAGGGAACTGGAGGGAATGGGAAGCAAAATTATGGAGTGGTTGTAATTAACAATTATGCTAAGGTCCAAGGGATGACCTTGGAACTGAATGGCTAAGACAATCTGGAGGATGATACTTATGAGGTGAGGAGATTGATAATAAAGAGATGGGGTTATCGAAGGAATGGTCTATTTCACACAGTTACTCGAAGTTCCAAAGAACATGACAGGATAATTACTGGTACATGAAGCAATGAACCAGGAACTAAAATCTGCAAGGCTGATGCAATAATGGACCAAGGATTTATAAATTTCCACAAAGGGGATGCTTAGAAAATTGCTTATTTTTTTATAGATATATGCCACTTCAAAAAACATAAGTACTATGTGCTTTATAATTATTACTATTATGAAAGATATGTTCACTATGTTAAGCATTTTAATCAGATTCTTCTTTAGGTATAGAAATTAATGCTTGGTCGGTTCTATGGTCTTTGGGACAAAAATCAGCCTAGCCAGACTAACTTAATTAAAGGACTCCTGTAAATTAAAATCTATGACTTTCAAAACAACTACAGGCATTTCACAAAAACTCGGAGAATTGGGTAGGGAGCTGAAGGGTAATCAGTGTGTGGCTTTTATTTTTCATCATGTGACTTGCAATTAGAAGAGGTCATTAGTAAAAAAAAAAAAACAATCTGCATATCTCAACTTATACCAGACTCTTAAGAGTTGGAGGGTGACCTGCCTTTAAAGCCTTAGCCACCATTATTAGGTCAAGAATCTGCGGTCATTCCAAGCCTGGCCAGAAAAGTAGCTCAGTCCTTTCTTGTCTTCAAATGATTTATAATAAAGGAGTTGAAATTATGAATTATGTAATCTTTCATACAGTATATTTATGCATAAGAATTGCCATTAGATATTTGCAATTGGGAAACTATTTCAAAGCAATAGAAAAAAAGAATTTTGTGAGTTTACAACAAATATGTTCAAGACTAAAATGCTTTGGGAAACTGCCTTTACTACAAATACGATTCTACTGGAGCTAACTCTCATATAGTTACCACATCCAGTTCTGTAAACTTAAAATTGATCCCCTAAGTAGATATTCCATATTCAAGTACAATTAAGCCTACTTAATTATCTGTGACTGTTTTCTGCTTAAATGGTGTCAGTAGCAGTGATCCTGCTGAGCTACCCTTTCAGTTTTGTATAAGGACTTATAAAGGTTGCATCTGTCAGGGTCAAAACAATGTCTGCCTATCGCAGGAATGAGGCATGGACTTGCGTGCTTTATTATGAAATGATTATAATTCCAGGATGCTATCAAGGTAAAAATTTCAACAGAGTATTGGAGTACCATGGGATATATATATTTTATTTATATATATACATTTAGTAGTATATATATATCAAATTGTACATAATTAGTGTATATGCACATATATATCATATGTGGTATATATATATGTATATATATATCACACACACATACTAGGACATATCAGATAACCAGATATTTTAATTGTGTAATTTAGATGATGTGGGCAAATATGTCATTTATTTGTATTTATATTTTAATATTTCTAAGTAGGGGATAAATGGTATAACTATATTCTGAAGAAATAGAAATGCTGATAATCTTTCAGTATAAAAATTCTATAAACTCTAATGCCTACCATCTATTAATATTTCTCTATCAAATTATCACAGTGGTTGTCCCTATTTTTTCCAACCTCAATAATTTTTGCAGTTACATGAATGAGGTAATACCAGAAACACAGTTATTAGAACATCTTCTTGGTGGAAATGAACTTTTAAAATAACATTTTCAACGATGCTAAACACTGCTCTTTGAAACACCTACTCATTTGGTAGCTGCTAAAAATAACAATGAGGTGGTAATAGCTTAATTCAAAACAGTGATAATATATAATTCATAAAGGTCAAAATCAAACTCTTTTAGTAGCGATTCCATCTGTGTCTTTCTAAGTGTATTTCTGTATTCCAGGGACAAGCTTTTTTGTACAGCTTGAGCTAGAATTATTTCCCATGATTATTTTATTATAATCTTCTACCAGGCATGAACACTGAGAAAACACTTCCTCACTTGCTTCCTTGTCATGAATTTTGTATTCTCAGATGACTGGATTACAAATATTGACAAAACTTCAGACTACACTCACTTAGAGACCCATGTTTGTAACTGAGTTTGCCATTAGAATGTTTGGTTGCTGTTAGAAATCACTCTTAATCTAATATTTATTAATGCAGAGTAAAATTAACAATATTTCCTAAGGTTAATCAGATGCCACGTAAAATCAATTTAGAAAATGAAAATAATATTGGCAGTTCAGAATTTCTTTAAAATGCATCAACTTAACTAACTTTTTTGAGCAGGTAACCTTCAACCACGCTTCCCTGTGTGCCAGCTGTCAATGGGATGTTACCTGGTGCAAAGGTAAGAGAATGAGGCTGTAAACATGACTGTCTTTCACTGTATCTGTTATGACAGCACCTTTTTTTTTTTTTTGCCTGCAATGAATAGTGTTGTTATGGCTTGTGTCTAGATGTCCCCCAAAGCCTCATGTGGTCATAAGTGTGGCTTTTTGTAGGTGGCTGGATCTAGGGTGTGTGATGCTGGCATTGATTCCCGGTGGGTTACTAGAATTAAAGGTGTGAGTGCTACCTGCCCTAAGGGCAAGATATAAGATATAAGAGACAGAAAGAGGATGCTGGTCATTTGTCCTTGCTTTTCTTTCATTTGCTTGCTGCTTGCTGCCTTCTGCCTGCCCTACTTTGCCATGGACTGTTTCTCCTCTATGATGCTGTTCTGCCATGCCCATCTGCCTTGGAGCTAGCCAACTATGAACTGAAACCTCTATCAACTGTGAGCTACAATAAACCTTTCCTCCTTTCACTTTGGATGTTGGTTATTTTGTCTCAGCAACTAGAAAAGTAACTAAGACAACTGTTGAATGAATAAAGTAATTAATTCTCTGGAAATATTGAGGGCGGAGTGCTGAGCTCATTGCACTTCTAACTTCACTTTGCTTTATTTTGTTGTTCTTGACAGTACTGCACTACTTAATATAAAGAATTCATTTTAATATCCCCAATTATGGTATTCAACATGTACCTTGGTTATTTTGTATTCACATCACCAAGGAATGCTTCTAAAAACTGATACTTAATACGTTAGAAAGACTTGGCCCTGCTGAAAGAATTTTTTTTTTTTTACAACACCTCAATGGGGTCGACAGTTTGACATACAGCCTTCTTATAGTGGACTTAAATAGCAAGTAGAGATTATTGCTTTTATTTCTAACAATATAGTGTTGGGTGAATGATGTATTTTATATTATAGCAAATCTACACCATTAGCAAGTTTAGGGTTTTTTTTTCCCCCTCTTGTCTAAAGCATTAACATTGAGATTATTAACAAAGGTTAATTTGTACTTCAAATATAGTAGAATTTCTGCTTCTAAGTTACATTCCATGAGATATCTAGGTAGGAAAAGACACTTGACTTCTTTAGTCAAAATTCCATCTTGCATAGCAGGTGGCAGAGTGTCAGAAAGAGCTGAAAACACTCATATTAGAGAATTTTGGAAGGACTATGAGTAATGATTGGTTTAGGGCTTTGACTCTTAATGTAGTTTAACAGGCTGCCCTGTATCTAAGGTCAGATCAAGAATTCTCTTCAAATTGGATGCAATAATGTTGGTAGTATAATAAGCCAACACCCACAAACATGCTGCTGGACAATATAATAGCACCTCCAGCAGGGTATGTTTGCTCACCCTATAGTTCCAACAAATACGATAAAACTTCCAAGAAAATCTATGCCCGATTTCAAATTTAGTGGCAGTCATCAAGAAATCAAAGAATAACAAATGTTGGCATGCCTGCAGTGAAAAAGGGACATTTTTCTACATTGCTAGTGGAAATTTAAACTAATGCAACCATTATAGATATCAGTATGGAAACTCCTTAAAGAACTAAAATTAGAAATTCCATTTGACCCAGCTATTCAGCTTCTAGGTAGCAACCCAAAAGAGCTAAAGACATCATACTACAGCGATACATGAATATCAATGTTTTCAGTAGCACAATTCATAACGGCTAAAGCCTGGAAGCAGCCTGTATGCTGCTTCTTACAGCAACATATGGAAATGTGGCAAATGGACAAAGAAAATATGGTATCTATATAGAATGGAATACTACTCAGGTATAAAGAAAGAAATCTGAGATCTTTGTAGGGAAATAAATACACTTGGAAAATAGAGTGTTAAGTGAAACAAATTAGACACACAAACTTAAATACCACATGTTATCTCTCTTTTGAGTAAGGAAAAGTACAAATGAAAAGCAAAATAAATGATAAAAGGAAACAGGTAGATATTTTATAAATGGGAAGGAGTCCAGGAGACCAAGGGCGAGGGCAAGGCGGACAAGAAAAGAAGGGAAAAAGATTTAATGTGTGTCATGTGCATGTATCAAATATCCATAATGAATGTAAACTATAAATGTGGTAAATATGAACTAAAAAAAAATAACAAGAATGAAAATGGGCAAAGGAGATTTAGAGGCTGAGGGAGGTGGGTGGCGAGGGGAAGGGAATTAAAACAGTCAAGCTGTGCTATGTACATGCACCTACACTCTAAGATGAGTGTAAAATTCATGTACTGCAAACATGTACTAATAAAAAAATTTCAAGTTCAGGCATGGGAAATGTATTCACCTCTGCTATCTGCAATTTTAGTTGGAGACAGGAAATTTGTAAATAAAATCATTACATAAAAATGCGTCATCGTGCCAGACATTATGCTACGGTGTAGAGCAGAGTTCATTTTTTGGCCTTTTTAGTATTGTGACTAAATACCAACACAAAGCATACCAGGTAACTCAGGCCAGGTCTCTGCAGCTCTGTGGCTCACACAGATGAATATGCTGCTGTGAGCAGTGGGAACTCCTCACCAGACAGTAAGCAGGGCACTCCTAGGTCACCCCACTTCAGGTGGGAGAAACAAAGCCACAGGGACCTTGTCTGTGAGCTGGGCAAGGGCAGACAGGCAGGGGTAGAGTTAAGACAGAGGATTTTTCTCCCTGGGAAATCAACACCTACTCTGAATCTGTTTATTGGAATGACTCTTTATTTACTTGCTCACATCTTCTCTCACACAGCAGTTATGGATTCAATATTTGAAAGCTGCTGGAAATTCTTAGTAAAACTGGTGTTGAGGGAAATCTTTCTTCATAGGCTAAATATGTCTTCTTTTCAGGAAACATGCTTTAAACCACAGTATTTCTGATCCCATTTAATAAGAAGTACTTTCACCATGGCGCTTAACAGAATTATGATTCATTTACCATCTGCTATAATTTGGATAAGCACCCCCCAAAAGCCTATAGGCTAAAGACTTGGTTGCCAATCCTTGGCACCACTGGGAAGTGATGAAAACTTTAGGAGGTTGTGCCACGTGGACAGAAGATATGTCACTGGTGGTGGCTTGGCCTTAAAGGGGACTGTGGAAGCCAGACACTTTCTGGTCCCTCTCTGGCTGTCAACTACCAGGAGTTGAATAGCTTCCTTTGCCATGGGTACCAACTGTGGTGGTCTGCCTCCATGAAAGTCCCAAAGCGAAGGAGCCAGCTGGCCATCGACTGAAACCTCTGAAACTGTGAGCTAAAATAAACTTTCCCTCCTCATAAGTTGTTGATTCAAGTGTTTTGTTGTAATTATGAAAAGCTAACTACCACACCATCAGACACATTGGTCATGAGAACTCCTTAAGACTTCATTGTACACCAGAAATAAAGTTGGTGTTTCTATGCTGGGAGACACTGCTTGACACTATTTATTTGCCTTTTGTTACTTGCTGAAATTGTAGTAAAGTAGAAAATTAATTTGGCCCACTTTCTTTTCCAGAGAAAATGACTTTTTTGCTTTGAATATGTTGTAGTTGAGTATTAACAGGTGACACTAGAGGCTGGGAATTTAGCTCAGTGGCTCTGCTGTCTGCCCCGAAAACACAAGGTCCTCAGTACAATCCCTGGTACCAAAAAAAAAAAAAGAAAAGAATTTTGGGCTGGGGATTTAGCTCAGTGGTTCCCTGCCTGCCTTGCAAGTGTAAAGATCCGAGTTCGATCCCCAGTACCGAAAAACAAACAAACAAACAGGTGACACTATAAAAGTCCCTTTGACATTCAAAATGCAGTTTGAAATTGAAACTAATTTTTGCTTTCTGATATAAAAAAATATGTTATAAATAGACTTGTTGCCCAAGCTAGCATACAAATCCTGCTCCTAACTATCAACCTCTACTCCTAATGTTTAGGCCTCAGTTTCTCTAGGAAATACGTTTGAAATTTTACAATAAGATTCTAGGAACACTTTTTCCGATTTCCTGATGGCCTCAAAAATAATGAATGAGGCCAGATATACTGGGAAACATTTGGTTTAATTAGCATCCCGCATATAAATGTCTACTCTGTGCCTCATATGTTTTGAATTGGGAAAAAGGGGTCAATTTCAGAAGCCAGAATCAGAACCTTCAAAGCATTATTGACACAGATAATTAATCACGTTTTCATATACCAGGAACCCCTCACTCAGTAAAAATTGTACTTCTCACCCCTCTACTAAAATAAAAGCACCAGAAATCAAATTTTCTGTTTTTCCACCATGAAACTTTCACTGTAGAAATAAATCATGGGCATGGGATTTTAAAGAAATATTATTCATTTTGCAAAATAAATAAATGCCATAAAATTATACCTTCTATCACTTTTGGAAACAGTGCATGCTGCTATGTAATTACTATGCAGTTATAAGCAACTTTAATGGAACAAAGGAAAAAAATACATAGAGCAACATGAATTAACTCATTTCCTCCAGAGTCAGTTTCATTAATTTGTCTTCCAAGGTACTTCTTAGAAGTTGTCAAGTTTATTTCAAAAAAGATTTTTGTAATATCCTTTCTATATCCTTTTAAATTCTGTAAAAACTGTGGTAATGTCCTCTAAATTTTGATATTGTAATTTAAAAATGTATAATTAATATTGTATAATAGGAAAAAAAGGTCTAAAGGAGTAGGGGAAGTGGGAGGGGTAGGGGAAAGGGAAGAAGGGAAAAGAAAAAATATGAGAAAAGGAAACAAATGGAAACAAAGTCTTTGCAAATAGGGAAGGGTGGAGGGGGTGAAGGGAGGGCAGGGGCAGGGGAAAAAATAACCAAGATACTCATGTAAAGGTACAAGATCCCAATGATGAATGTAACTGTATTTTATACCGAAAATGTACCAATAAGCTTAATGGGGGAAAAAAAAACCCTCTTATTTCACTATGTAACTAATTAACTTCCCTTATTCATCAAACCAGTTTGATGGCAAACATTTCATAATGATTGCATTAACTTTTACACAAACTTAAATGGCACCCTTAAAAAATTTCTCCAGACTTTAATTAATCTTGAATATTTAATACACTTTTGCATAACTTAAGCAATGGCTTCTCTTTTTTCTTGCCCAGGGCTCCTTGAACTTTAATTAGCATGCATCATATCTTACAAAATTTTGGTGTTGCTTTTAAAGAGCAATAATTTTGATCCATTTAAACACATCATCATCAGATATGGGCACAATAATAATAACTGCTTTCAAAGGGAATGAATAAAAATGAAAAGGGAAAGGGAAGTTTTCCAAAATTTAAATTTAACTTTTTCTTTGTAAATGTTCTCTAAAAAAAAAGGTGAGGGTTAGGGTCAGGGGATTTAGCACAGTAGCATTGTGCCTGCCTCGCCAGCACAAGGTCATGAGTTTGACCCCTGGTACCGCCCCCCCCCAAAAAATAAAGGTGAGTGTTACAGGCTGAATGTTTATGTCTCCTCCGAATTCATATGCTGAAACTTCATCTTCAATATGATTGCATTTGAATGTGGGATTTGGGAAGGTGATTAAGTCATGAGGTTCAGCCTTCATGAATGGGGTCAGTGGTCCTGTAAATGAGACCCCAGAGAAGGCTTTGTCCCTTCTGCCTTGTGAGGACACAGTGAGAAGATGATCACCTATGATCCAGGAACTGAACCTGATACCAGACACCAAATCTGCCAGTGCTGTGAGCTCTGACTTTCCAGCCTCCAGAACTGTCGTGAATAAATTTCTATTACTTATAAGCCACCAGGAGTGTGGTATTCTGCTGCGGTGGCCCCAAATCCTAGGATACTAAGGGTATTTTCAAGCTTATGTAATACAGATCAGCAATTAAGAAAAATAATAAAAAAGCAAAAATGATAACAAATATAGAATATAAATATAAATCCTACAGATGCTTCAGTCCATATCCTACTGGTTCAAACATGGAAGGGATACTGAGACAGGTCTTCAGAGGATACAGCAGTTTTTTTCTGCCTCAGTGATTGGTTCATGGGTGGGCACTTGACTGAGTAGCCAGACTACAGGTTGACCAGCAGTTTATTATTACAGCCTGATCAGAATAGGGAAATCGAGCCAAAAATTTCCTTTGTCTAATTTGATACAGGAAACACAGAGATGATTGGCCAACTGACAATGGCAGCTGAAACAGAGATCACTGTAGAGAGAGCTGCAGGACCCAATATGGCACACTGTGAAAACTGAAGTTGTATGGGGTAGATGGATCCATTGTTAACAACAGGAAACCCAACTGGGTTTACTCTCACACACAGGCATAAAGGACATTTACTGGCTAAAATAAATGAAAAGTCGGGAACTGGATATAAGCTTCACCTAGTGGCTCAACAAGATTCTGGCTTATTTCTGTCTTTCTAAATGCACTGTTCACTTTGTCTTCAGCCTGAGGCTGCCCTGCTCCCTGCTCATACTTGGGTTTCAGGATAGCTGCTTTTCTTGGGTTCGAAGTCTTGAAAAGTCCCTGCAGTCACAAGCTGAGACAGGGACTGCAGTTGAACACAAATCCACTTTTCTGAACCCAAATACAAGTCAGAGACTATTGAGAAGAGATGCAGGCTACCCACAGGAAATCTATGCTGAGACAGAAAGGAGCAAATACCCACCCCAAAATTTATGAGAGTTTAAAAAAAAAGGAACTCAATTGGCTTGGAATTAAAGGAAACAGATGAGTACAATCTATCTCAGAAATCTGAGGGAAGATCAGCGAATTCAGACTTTTACAACTGTTTTAAATCAAGAACTTCCTCTAGTTCCCATGTCAGCATGCACAACCATCACATAAGGTCACTATACATCCTGACTTGTCCAGTGTAGGACCAGTTCACATCTGTTCTGCTCATCTCACCCTTAAAGGATGCCCAGTTTATGGCAAGTTACAAGGTATCGTATGGTTATGACACTTACTTTTGAATTCTCACAGATCTTTTTCATAACTTCCTGTATGGATTTACAAATTTCTTTATTTGGACTAGTTTGGGTGGATTTCTGTAGGATATATTTCTATTGGGAGGAAATTCCAAGGTAAGTAGGATGCAGAATCCTATCCTCTCCTGAAGAAGTCTGAAGTGAAGGCAAGGTAGAGGTCATGTAAGCATAGCCAATGGCACACCACCACCTGAAACGAAGTTGGAAGGGATGCACACAAAGGCAGGGTCATTGCAATAATTCCAGGTAGCTGATTAGGAGTCTGGAATGTTGCATTTTAGTGACAGGTGACAGAACACTGGGTTTGCCTTGCCCTCCTTGTGTTCTGCCTTCCATCAATTCTGAGCTAGAGAATTCCATGTCCTCTTAAATTCTCCAGAAGTGTTTTTTTTAAATCTTTTTTCCCTAGTGTTGCTTGTTTATAGTCAAAAAACCTTTCCTTGTACAGTTCCTTTCAAGATGAGACCAAAGTATGAAAAAAAAGGCCGATAGAGAGGCTAAGAATGTCAGTCAATACCACAAATGTGGTTTCCCTCTATGTGGAGATAGTGTTATTAAAAAACAGTTTTCTTTTTTCTTTCCCAACATTAATGTAAGACATGATACTCTAAACAGAATGGCAAGAAACAGAAGCACTTAAGAGTTTTGAGAAAATGCTAATTAGTTCCTACAGAGTTTCAAGCATGGCCTCAGGCTGGGGTGATTTCCACATCACCTACATTGATTTATTTTCCCTGTAAAGACAACAGGTTTCCTATTTTATAAACATAACATTACAAAAACCCGCATCACTGACCTTTATTCTCAGCACCTGAACTGCCTTTTTCTGTACATCTGGCAGCCAAGATGCAGAGGTCAGGAATTTGACATTTTCAAGGTGTAGTCCATGGACCAGAGGCACCAGAACCTCTTGGAACTCATTAGAACTGCAGGATCTCAGTTCTCCCTTCAGAGAAGTGGGTTCCACTGAATGGAATCTATCTTTTAATAAGATCCCAGATGATGCAGATGCATGTAAGAGGTTGAGAAGTACTACACTGAAATATTTGTTCTCTACCCAAAATTTGATTTATTGTTCTTATATTTTTATCACTACCCCATGTTCACCTGCTCCTTATACACTTGCACCTCCAGCCAACCCCTTTGTCATTTATCCCTGTTACTGAAAGTGCTCCCCATGGCTTAGGTATTTACCATGTGAAAATCTTTAGGTTTCTCATTTCTATACTGCTCTGGATCAACTATAATATAGACTTCCTATAAATAATCCCAGAGACAGCTTTCTGTGGGGGGGGGGGGATTTGTCCTGTTGTAGGAAGCTGCTTTTCACCTTGAACTCTTTCCTTCCATACTTCTGTAATAGTTTCAATAAACTGTTCTCTGATAACTCATTCAAAGAGGATGGGTGAGGAAGACAGTGGCAAAAGAGATCTGAGAATGAATGAGCTGAAGTAAGAGGTCCTTCCAATGGGTGGACTTGGATGATAATTCTCTGGCATGAACACATCCAAATACATGCACATGTGTGCATTTGAAAAGTGAATGGCCTTCTGGGCTATGAAAAAGCATAAATTCTCAGATTTTTCAGGCATTGTGATAATATGAGCAACTTCCCACTTCAGCCACATCACATTTATATTGTCCTTTTTTTTTTTTTTTTTGAGAAAGCCTCACACCTTATCATTTCTGTCTAGCTTTTCAATCCTTGGAGGACCAATTTCAATGTCATTTCTTCCATAAACAATCAGGGAATTCATTCATTTGGAATTACTTCTTTTCTTTTTCATAACTTCATTATCATTTTTGTACTACAATTATATTTACTCATTCATCCTACAAAAAAGCATGCATTCAGATTTTGTGTATCTGTGTGTGTCATACTGGTGCTTGAACCCAGGGCCTTCACACTGAGCTATATCCCAAACCCTTTTTACATTTTTAAAAAAATTTATTTTTAGACAGGGTCTCACTAAGTTGCCCAGGCCATGTTTGAACTTGCAATCCTCTTTCCTCAGCCTCCCAGAGTGATGGGATTATAAATGTGCACCACCATGCTTGCCTGTACATAGAGATTATTGTATGTCAAAAATTGTGTCAGACTTGGAGTCACAATGGGGAATAAGCTTGGGTGTGTTTCCCATTTTATGAGCCTACAAGTCAAAAAGTAAGGACAAAGATACAATCACGGCCTTGACTACGTAGTTACAAACAAAAAGAATTTAACCAGTGTTGCAGAGTCTGGAGTGGCTTCTCTAAAGAAGTCACTGGTGAACTGACATCTGAAAGATATAGAAAGCAAGAGAGGTTATGGGTGGCAGGGATGGGGCAATTCCAGACTCAGAGAATAGGGCAGCCAAGAGCCCCATGGCAAGAGTAGGTCGGGCCCAGACCACAGGCTAGCCGTATAGAGGGAATGAATAACTGTGAGTCAAAGGCAGAAAGAGACCAGACCAGACCACAAGGAACTTAGAGATTACCATGCTTTGAAGGATCTTGGCCACTTTTAAAAGGACACTGAGAAATGACTGATGAATTTCAA
Organism: Heterocephalus glaber; assembly: GCF_000247695.1. The sequence continues at coordinate 8,141,874 of NW_004624800.1, forward strand.
GTCTGGGAGGAGTATAAGAATGAGAACATATTCCCAACATTGCCACTCCATCATGAAATCTTGGGGGGATAGGATGCTAAGTCTTCTTCACCCTTGGATCAAAATGTCTATTGCCTAAGCCTGAAGTTTGAGAAATATATTTAGTTATATTCATACAACGTGAATAAATTATATAAATAATGCAACAATTATTTTTTCTGGAAACATGCAATGTGTACCATTTTTTACTGTTTTTGAGAGATCAACTAGGCGGAGAGGCCACTATTGGTCTATCCCATTAGAGCTTTGCCTCTTCCTCCTCAGGAAGAATCTCTAAGGACACATTACCACCCAGAATGAGACTAATTCCTAGGGTATCTTGCAATTTGCTGTAGTTATGATTAAATCTGGCCACTGAGAAAGAGGTGAAAGTGTTACTTCTGCAGAGTTTTTTTAAAAGGGAGGTAGACCGCATTTCTTTCTTCACGAAAATCAGATGAAATACTTGGAGTTCTTTCAGCCATCTACTTATTAGAGGAATAAAACCCATGGACTATGGACACGGGAACAGAATGCTAGAGTCAGGGTCTTGGATTTTGTTCTGGAGTTACCACACAAGCTTTGGATAGTCTATTTAATCGCTTTACCTGCCCAATATAAATTTCAGATTCATCTAAGAACTCGTAATTGGGTCTCTGTTTCTAGCAGCTGAAAGCAATTTGTTACTGAGCCCCAAACCTTAATTGCAGGCACACTGACTTATACATACACAGCTGTATAACTGACAGATATTTCAGTGAAAGACATTGATCTTTGAACCAGAAAGTTTTAACTTGACTAAAATATCTTCTATTGAATTTGGGCCTCATTTTTTTCCACCGAATACTTCTTATTTTATATTTAATGGATAGGGAATTAATATTCCAGGAGAAAATCAACACATCTGGCTTCTAAGTTTGTAAAGATATTCTCTGGAGATGGTCTTGGCTTAAGGAAACTTCTAATTAATTAAAAGGGACTGAGAACTTCTGAATGATGCCAGTTTTACAGACCTTATGGGGCTCCTGATTGTTTCTAAAAAAAAAAAAATTCCGAAGAACAATTTGCTGACTCCTATAAAAAGTTTTATGAATCTTTTAACTCACTTGTGCCCAAGACCAACAAAGAAGTTGGAAAGCCTGTTTTAGCCACAGTGTCTCCAATTAAAACTGTCTAGAGGAGGATTATAGACCAAATAATACCATGTGACCACTATAGACCAATAATACCATGCACACATCGTTTATGTAAGCTTAAGTATTATGCTAACTACATTAAAAATGTAAAAAGAACCAAAATGGATTTGGAGAACATATTTAACATAAGATGAAACTCATATAAAATTATTAACAAGATATATTTCTTTATTCTCAACATTCAGACTCTGTATTTTATACTTGTAGCAATCTGGATTAGACACAGGTGCTTTTTAGTTGCCCAGTACCACATATGACTAGTGGCTTCCATACTGAATAGCATAGCTATCGGCAACTCTTGTCTTCTTTTTTACTCAGTATCTCATTACCTGTACTTCTAACCAAGCTCTGTCTCTAGTTTTATTTTTTTTACCTTCTCCATTATTCAGGTGCTGCTACTGGATTTTATCATTTTCTGGATTTCAGAAAAATAATATTTTAACAGGCACACCCATTACTAAAGAAATATTCAAGTATGATATTGTTCTAGGACTAACAAAAGCAATGCTTAACCTTTCAGTAATGTTGTTTCTGGGCTAGGGATTTAGCTCAGTGGTTCCGCCACCTGCCTCGCAAGCCAAGGGCCCGAGTTCAATCCCTGGTACCAAAAAAAAAAAAATGTTGTTTCTAACTCTGGAACCAGGTTTTCTTTCCTGCTATCACACTCCCTCACCTAATGAGTTCTTAATTCAATTCCTAAATATTTTGGCTTTAGCTTTTCCTATCTTTTTATTTTCTCTCTTTCCTATCTCTTTTTATTGCCACCACAATAGTTTAGCTCCTACCATCTTTGCTCAAATGTCAGTAATGTAAAACCTAACCTCCTTGGGGCCAGGGATTTAGCTCAGTGGTTCCACCACCTGCTTTGCAAGTGCAAGGTCCTGAGTTCGATTCCTGGTACAAAAAAAACAACCTAACCTCCTTGAAAATTCTTCAATGACTTCCTATTGGTCAAAGGATAAATCACAATACTCTCAGCAGACATAAAAAAACACTCAAGGACCTTTGCCAATAGATTCTTAAGTCTCTAGCCTCACATCTCTCACTAACAGGTGCCACTGTCTAGAAGAAGCCACAGTAACTGCTTGAGTTTCCGGTGGACACTCAAGTCCATCAGCACAGCTTGTCCATCCGCATATTTTTCTCAGTTACCTAAATGTCCATCCATGTGCTGTGACTTGCTCCTCTGTGATCTCCTCCATCCTAATCTGGATCCCAGGTAGAATTAGAGATGCTATCCCTTGTGCATCTTCAGGTTGGCATTCGCCAATTTCTTCTTTTCCTCCACCTTTTTTATTAGTGCATATTGATTATACAGATGAATGAGTTTCACTGTGGCAGATTTATACACTGTTTCTTTTATTATTCACTAGGGAACCAGGGTACTAAGGATTATATCTTTTTCATCAAGGCTAACAGTATCCTTGACACATGATAGTAATTAAGGAGCGAGTGTGAAATGAATGGATAAAAGAATGAATGGAGACAAACTGATAAATGTCATATACATGTACCATCTCCCCAGGACGAATGCAATCATAATGTGCTACAAGCACATACCAATAGAAATTAAAAATCTTAAAAAAATGAATGAAAAACATAGCTTTCCAACTTTTCCTGACTCCCCTATAAATCTTTCTGCTGTAGTTTAAATGATCTCTTCAGTGTTTCAGAAGAATGATATGGTCATTCCTGCCTCCTCTCTTCTGCTTATGTCTTTGCATTACCTGGCTTATACTCTCCCTGTCTTTCTCCGCATCTGAGGCTAAAGTCCCCCTAAAGTTCAATGACTTCCTTTTTGAAGCTTCTGCAGCCCACAATGATTTTCTCTTTAACATTTTCTTATGGAAATCATCACCTGGATTTGTCTAGGAAGCATATGCTTAGTACCGTTTTAACACTTCTTATGAATGTTTTCTGTTTCCCTATTGAATTTGTACATTTCCTAGGAGAAGAATCTACTCTAAACCTTTTGATTTTCTCATTTGCATAGATCAGTACCAGTGCCCTGATCCTCATAGGGGATTAACAAATGTCCTTTAAGTTAATGAACTATAAGAACTATGAAAAACGAACTTCCCTCCATGTGTGCTGTTTCTAACTTTCCAAATGTTACTTTTTCCTCCCTAATGTTCAAATGACTAAAGTTTCAGGAAAAATGAAAAACGCACTTTGATGCCATGCCTATTTACCCAGAGGGAGTCTTTAGACAAGTGTGACCATGAAAATAATTTTTATGTTAATGAAGGTTTCCTGGAACTATGCCAAAGAAGCAAAGATCATTAAATTACCAGAATAAAAGTTTAAAAGATACCACTTGTTGAAGGAAAACTAAGTTAATCCCATAAACAAATACTGTATGTATTTAGAAAGCTTATCCTTATTACAACTGTAGATAATGGTCTGTTTTTAAAAAAATCTGTTTGCTGATTAAGACCCTTCTTTCTGATACTGCAATTAGTTCGTCAAAATTTATTACAGGCTCATTTTTCAACATTGCTCAAAATATCACACATAAATTCCTCTTCCATCTGCACTCTGCCCTTGTTCATACAACATTCTTGTTAATGTATACAGAATTTAGTAAGCAAAATGAAATTCAGGCTTTAATAAGCTCCTCAATGCATTCATAGGCAAAGATGACAAAATACTTACCTCTAATAGAATAGGTGCATTCAAAATTTTAGATAATCCTACTTAAAAATATAAGCTTGTTGCCCTCTTAAGACTAATTTCTGCATAGTACAGACTTAAGCACACAATGTATTCACTTAACAAATGAAAGTGTGGCAAGCCTTGATTCTCCATAGCTATTTTCCTAGCATAAAGAAAATAAATCTGTGGCTTCTGTTCCCCTTTTCTCAGGTTATGGATTCTTTAAATAGCAGAGAAAAAAATTTCAGACAAAATGTCATTTTTAATAAACACTATTCTTTAGTTTTTATTCCTGATTTTTATTTTAATGGAAATTTTTTAAATGTCCCATTCTGATTAACCAGAGAGTGATGTGATTTATAGTTTTGCTTCTCCTCCCCACTTCTCTCCCTCCCTGTACCCCTCCCCAAATACTTCTCAAATGCAAATACTTCTCAAATGGAAAAAGCAAAAGAAAAAGGTGAACTGTACTTCTCTTTTTAAATCCAGATGGGAGAACAGTACAAGTGTTCAATATGTTGGGTTTAATGAAATTCAGTGAAGATAGAAGTCATTAAAAAGATATATAGCCTACCCATTTTAATTTAACTGAAAACCCTGTATCATATATATTCAAAGATTCATCTGTTGGAGCGAATTGCTATGGAGTCTTGAAATAGGCCAGTTGATTGGAAGTTACAATCCCCATCCTCCATCCTTTCTGATATATCATTTCTGTAAATTATCACTCTCAATGTTCTGTTTGGTTAAACAAAGTCTAGTGAAAACTGAAGGCAGTGATGAATCTGAGTGAATCCATCTATTTTTATCTATCTCTGCAGAATTTTGCAGTTGCCTTGACACACTTAGGTATATGGCTTTGTGTTTGGTTTTGGCCATGTGTCTTTCTAAAGCCTCTTAATTTGTTTTTAATGAAAACTATTTTTTTTTCTGTCTCTAGTCAAGGTAGGATAGAAGAAATAAAGATCAGTAGAAAGAAGACAAGGAAACTGTAGTTCCAAGACATGATCCAAGTTACCCAAAATGATCCATGCCTGTGCTCCATTTCCTTACTCCCCAGGCTTATGATCAAAGACTCAAGACTCAGCTGGTCCCCATCTCATATACTGGTTTACTACCTGGCCAGAAAACTTCCAAAGCCGAATTGGCTGATACACTAATTCCCTGGAAATAGAGGGATGGATTATGATAAAGGAGGATTTGCAACTGGGACCTAGAAATGGGACCTGTAGATGCCTAAGTTATAAAGCTTGACATCTCCATCTTCATTTTATGTATGTCCTTTATTATTATTTGTGTGTGTGTGTGTGTGTGTGTGTGTGGTACCGGGGATCGAACTCAGGTCCTTGCGTTTGCGCAGCAGGCGGTAAAACCACTGAGCTAAATCCCCGGCCCCTGTCCTTTATTATATTAAAACTCTGGGTCAGATCTGTGCTCAGCTCTGCTCATAGGCATGATAATCACTTAAGGAGAGTCTATAAGGGTTGATTCACCCTATGTTTACCTAGTTCATCTCATCCTCCTTCAAGACCAAGGGCACCAGGATAAGAGGAACCAAAGTAATTTTTAAAGTTTGCAGGGGTACTCAATTTACAGTTTCCACTTCCAGATCCCCTGGAGTGGTAGCTAGCAGTCTCTAAACCTATAATCCCCCCCAGATTCTAGGAAGAGCAGAGCCTTATAGATCACCCCATATGAGATTACCCTCCCCCAGAAGCAGTAGCAATTGTCCCATGATGGAATGGAAGCAGCCTTCTCCCAAGCAAGCACAAGCACCTCATGGGAACCAAATTGCCCCTCAAGCCATAAGGATTTCTCTGGGCTATGAAACCAGGACTGAGATAGTGGCTGACTGGATACCTGCTTACCTCAGCTAATTATATAATCTGCCCTGTGATTTTTATGAGCAGATCAGTCTGAACCTCCAGTTACCTTAGCTGGGGTCCTTTTCCCATTCTCTCTTACTACCTAACTCTGCCTAATAAATCTATCTGACTCTCACTGACACATCTTGAAATTCTTTCTCCATGATAAGAGTCAGGAACCTACCTGGAAGCCCTACTTGAGGTCTTAATCTCTTCTTTGGGGTACCTCTTGGATTTAATCTGATAACCCAGTCACTTAAAAATATATTTTGTATTAAATTTAGCCATGAATGTACAATCAGATGTATGACTTGCATAAAAACATTTAGCAATGAAGAAGTGAGTCTCACACATGTTGAGAACAGAAAACAGAAAAAGGAAGATGACCTCCTAGCTCCAATTCCTCATCCATCAAGCTGTGGGTATCAGCCCTGATATTTTAGAAAAGGAATGGTGACTGTCGTCTGTAAAGCTGGTTTAGGAGAGGGCATTCAGTGGGTCCTGAGTACTGTATTGAATCAAAATTTTGCAGTGTATCTGAGGCAGGAGATTTGGGCATGGTCAGCTGGCTGGGCAAGTAAGCATGATTTGTCAATCACAAAAATCCTGGACACACACACAGAAAAACAGTTCCAAGCCCTATACCAGAGACCAATCAGAAAATGCTATCTTGAGTTCTCCTGATGTGAGATCAAGCAGGATTTTGACAGCACGCTTGATCTGATGTCAGCCTGAGTAGTGGGAGATAGAAAAGATATTGTCATTAATCTCATCACCACTGTAAGCTCATTCAAGTGGCATGCTCTCACTCTGCAGAGCATACTTACTTGTTTTACCTTTAATAAAGATAATATCATGCACAGGCACAAATTCCCTATGATGAATGTGATCATTATGTATCTCAAAAGTATACCTATAAAATTAATTTTAAAAATGTAAAACCTCACTATCTTATTTTTTTGGTATGGGGGATCGGACTCAGGACCTTGTGCTTGAGAGGCAGGTGGTGGAACCACTGAGCTAAGTCCCCAGCTCAAACCTCACTATCTTTTGTGTGTTTCTTGTCCAATTCATTGTTTGGGACAACAAGAACCTAGAAAGAATGTCTACAAGGAGCCTACAGCACTTCAGAACCCAGGTAACATATCCACACAAATGAAAAAAGTACTTATTTTAAGAAGTTAATACACTGAGAGTGTAAATAAGGATTAAAAGGATTAATAACTAATAATTGATACTTTGAAATAGGAAAAGGTCCAAAGGGGTAAGGGTGGTGGGAGGAGATGGGGAAAGGAAAGAATGGAAAGGAAAAATTATGAGAAAAGAAAAAAAAATGGAAACGAAGTCTATGTAAATAGGGAAGGGTGCACAGGTAATGGAAAAAATAAGAACCAAGATACAACATGTACAGGTACAAGCACCCAATGATAAATGTAAACATATTGTATACCTAAAATGTACCAAAAAAGAATTTAAGCAAAAAAAAAAAAGAAGTTAATACATGTTAAGAATGATATTTTAAATGTTTTAGAAATTATTTGGTGTTATTTTTATGTCTTAGGTAATATAGTATCAAAAATAAGAAATAAAACTGAATGACTTATTTAAATCTCCCCTTAGTTGACTTAGCTATACATTAAAATTATTTATCTTTTTTCCTTTCTGCTTATCTTATCTCATGGCTGTTTTTCTGGCATTACTTTCATGCACTAGGGCTTCCTTGGGGTTTAAATGTCAAAGCACAGCTATATGCCACACCAAAAGCAAATATAATTTTCTTTTGTCCTAATACATGCACTACATCAAAGAATAGGGTGTTGTTAAATCCTAAAATGGTTAAATCACCTTTCCTCCCTCTTTTTTTCCACTTGGGGGACTTATCTCATGTCACTTCTCTCCTTTCGTTAAAAATAAAAATTTGAAACTCAAGTATTCTGTTTGTACTGATGTAGATATGACATAGTGAGGGGCTAATATAGGGAAGGGGAACAAATAGAATCCTAGGCCCTTTCCTGATACTCACTGAAAGGATGAATTGTGTTTTCTTCTGGGACAGGCAGGGGCTTAAAAACCTTTTTTTGGCCATGAACCATGACTCTTCACTTAGTCCTACTGATCAGTAACTATATTTTGTGTCTTTGTCACTGTAAATCTTTTTAAATTAACTTGATTTCTACATTTTAGGTATACATTATGATCACATTCATCATTGGGAAGTAAATACCGAATTGTCTCTCTGGTGTGAGAAACTGAAAGTGTAAATGAGGACCAAAATGTATAATAGATAATGTTACTGTGAGTCTTCAGTCAAATCTCTTTTCTCCTCTGCCAAAGGGTGTGTTGATCATTGAGGGAGAGTCTGTCTAGGAACTGGCCAGACAGGGCTGATTATCCCGGAGTTTACATGATCTCATTCCCTTCAAGACTCAGGACAACAATATAAGAGGTTTCTAGAGACATTCAGCTACACCCAGAAGTCCCCAGCCATTGTCCTAAACTTGTGATTATCTAGATTCCAGGAAAGGCAGAGCCCCATAAGACAGACCTTCACAGAGATAACTTTTTCCCGGGAATGAGATTATTTCTCAGCCACGAGGATTCCAGAGCTGTGACACCAGGACTGAGATAATACCCAATGACCCCCACCACCAGTTGTTAGCTCTTGAAAGCTGACCTCTTCCCCTTGTTGGGGCCGGGGACTACTCTACACCCCTGCGTCAGACTGTGCCCCCTCCATCCACCTAAGTGGAGTCTTTTCCTATCTTTGGTCTACCTTTTTAAGGAAAGTTTTGTTTTTCCTTAAAATTTGTAGTTTATTTTAAATTTCCATTTCTACTAAAGCAAGGACCATGCTAGCAGGTGACAATACTTAAAAATAAAAGCACTGTGAAATCACTTCAGAGAAGGAACTGACTTGACCTTGGGTTTGCCTGGACTTGTGACACTATGTGACACTTTTTGTTCATTGAACTGAAGTCTTTGTGCCATTCAGAAGACCATAGCTTCTGTATAAGCAGGAACTCCTCTCTGGACTCTTCTAAAAGAAATCAACTGGGCTTGACAATGGAGCTAAAGATCAAAGGGGAACCTGGGGCTAGAATGGGAGGCTGAGAAAGATTATACTGTGATCCATGCACCTAATATTAGAGAAAATTCTGATTAGTGTAAGGAAACAATGTTTACTAGAAACCTCCTAGTAATCTGATTTATCTTGAATCAAGAAAGATCCTATTTGCAATATAATAAGATTTAACATAAGGTAAAGAGACACAATAGATAGATTTAAAAATTTCAATATGAGCTATGAGAAAATAGAAGCCAGACCATGTAACTACTCTTTTCCTATGTGTTTAAGCTGCTGGTTAGATCTATGACCTTGAGTAACTTCGGCCTTGAAGATATTTCCCAAAAGTGTTTCCCAAAAGGAAATTGAAAACCTGGGAAAACAGCCCACGTTCTAAAGTTCAGGATCAACTCGTTCTCATTGCTTTGGATGTGGACAAAGTTAAAGTCACAGTGATGTCAGGAATGAGCTGTGTTAAGTTTCAAATGACCTGGTTTATGTGAGAAACATTTATGCCTTCTTGAGACCTGGTGCATAATTATCCCAAAGTGAAAATGAGAAATCCCCAGAAGTCTACAGTGAGTAATGAACAAGTACCTAATGGAGAAAGACAAAATGTTTGCCATTGTAAAAGAAGCCTGGCACAGTTGGACAACAGTCTAATTGATGACATTAACATTTCTAAAGAAAGAACCAAAAGAGGGTGGTCAGCCTGTGGATGGCCTGTGGATATATGAAGAAAAACTAGAAGGAGTCAGACCCAGGGGGGAGCCTTTCACAGGCAGCCAAATCCAGGTGGAAGAGACAGGAAGTCTCACATAAATACTGTCACTATGAATGTTCATGTTGTGAGAAAGGGCTTTCTCTTATTATAGTGGAAATAATTTTGGAATATTTTAAGAGAAAGTGATTTTTAATTTAGTTTTCATTACCGTTTTAAATTGACAAAATTATATACAAATTTTCTAAAATATGCATACATGTGGAATGACTAAATTGGGCTAGTTAATATATGCTTTACTTCACATATTTTTTTGTGTTGAGAACATTTAAAATCTCTCTCAGCAGTTTTCAGGAATACAACACATTATTATTGACTGTCATTACCTGGTTGTACAATAGATCTCTTGACCTTATTCTAATCTAACACTTCTTATCTCTCGACCAGTATTTTCCTGATCCCCACTCTTAACCCTAAGCCTAGTAGCCAGTGTTTTACCCCTTACTTCTATGAGTTTAACTTTTTTGGGTTCTACACGTAAGTATGATCATGTGACATTTGTCTTTCTGTGCCTTATTTCACCTAGCACAATGTTTTGGTTTAGTTTATGTTGCATCTAATTTTTCTTTTGCAGTGGCCATCCACGTAGGAGAAAAATAACATTTGTCTCAGGGAGGGAAGGATGCAAGGACAGTTCATCATCTCTGGATCCTGGATTAGAACAAAAATTTAAAAGATGTGTGGGCCTAATTTTGGTGAGGTAGTCTAAAACCATAGACCCTGAGAGAAAATCTCACCTAAAATGGCTTCTGTGGAATAGATACAGAGGCAAGGCATGCTGAGGCATAGAGCTATCCCAAATATCTAATCCCTCTCACACATATCATAACTAATTGTGCTCACATATAGCCCCAAGAGAAGTTACTTCGTGTCCTTACAGGGTCTATATAAATGCTTAGATGGGTGATAGACTAGATGAAGGAGTTAGATACAATAAGCAAAGCAAAGACCACATGATCAAGAGTAACTGACCATCCTGGTTTATTCAGAACTAAAGGCTTTTTCCAGATGTAGGACTTTCCATTCTAAAACTGAGGCAGGATATTAGGGAATGGCCAACTGGCTGAGCAAGTGGGTGTGACCTGTCAATCACAATTTCCAAATCCTGCACCTGGGGCCAATCAGAAAGTGCTTTTCAATTCTTCTGGCACAAAATCAAGCAGGTGTTTGATAGGATGGCCTATATCTGATGTCAGCCTGAAGAAGGAGCCATACAAAAGACCTCCACCATTAACTTCATGGCCACCGTGAAGTTCCTCAATGGCCTGCTCTCTCTCTGCGGAGGGTACAGTACTTCTTTTCCTACCTTCAATAAATGTAAAACCTTGCTACCTTTTTCAATTGTTTTATCCAATCCTTTGTTCAGGACACCAAGGAACTGAAAAGTCTACAGAACTCCAGAGCCCAGCAACAAAACCAAGACAAAACAGGATTAGTCGTCACCTTACTCAGACCCCAGATCCTAAGTTCAGTAGCAGTCAAATCACATTTCAAAGCCAGCGTTTGGCAGGACAAGGGGAGCAGATCAGTTCAGGCAGGATGAGAGGAGCCTGAGGAAAGCCCTTAGGGAAACTCAGGAGAGCTCTGGAGCAGGCTCTCCTCCTTCCGTGAGGAGATGTTCCATCAGCTGGCCTTGACCCAGGCACTTCTGAATGCAACAGTAGCCCTCAGAAGGGAATTTGGTCTTTGAGAAAGTTTGAATTCCATACTGACTGAAGACACACACACACTCACACACAACAGAGAATTGCTGTGTCCAAGTATTTCATTTCTTGCTGCTGACTGGAAATATGAGCTTATAAACAAATGAAGATTAATTTGCTTATAATAAAGGCTGTTACGTGTTTTCTTTATCCAAGTTAGAACTGTAATTCTAAATCTGCTTTTATAGAAACTCATGGCCTCCTTCTGGACTGATTTCATTAATTTTCCAGCAGACTCAACTTAGTATTGAGATATCTCATATTATACCTATCCAACTTCTTATTCTTGTATTTCAAGAAAAAAAAATCAAGTTGGATGGATATTCTTGAAAAGAAAGCATTGAATTAAAAAATAAATACTGGGTTTGTGATTATGCACTTCCATCCAAAAATATAACGAAGGCTTAATTACTAACTTAGGAATAGGATCCAGTCTATTCACAATTTTTCAGGGGGTAATTTTGTAGGCTATGTTTAAAATGGGGTATTTATTTTTCCTTTTCAACACTCTGTGCTGCCTAGAATGTTTACTCGTTTGTTTCCTAATATGTTTATAAGGACAGAAAAAGATAAAAAAGATTCTAATTCTAATGAGATATTTTTACTAGATTTTACAGTCCAGTTAGATGACAGGTGCAAATTGCAACAAATTTGGGCTCTACATGGCTTTAGTTCCCCAATTCTAGTATTTAGGGGACCTCAGTGGAATGCAGCTTAATGGATCTGAAAACAAATGTATCATCTTTTCTTTTAAAGCCATTTCCATTCTTGTAAATCTTGTCTCTCCCATGTTCTGGTAAAAAGATGGTACTGGATAGATTAGAAATGAAGGATGGCAAAAGGACAGATACAAAAGTAGCTCCAGGAAAAAAAAATTAACTCATCCTGATTTATGTAAATAAGGACTAAGATTTTTTTTTCTTGTAGGAATCAGAGAATGTGGCTGCTTGAAATATAATTTCCTGACCAGAAAGCTCTAGGCATCCTGAGTGATTTTAAATCAGGGTAGTGGAGGAGAAGAGACAACATGTACACTAGGAAAACCAAAGCTTTCCCAAGACCCGGACAGCCCACACCTGCTTATCTCCCAGGAGCCAGGGCCGTGTCACTCCTGCTTGTGATAAACTGAACACATCCGCTGGCAGCAAAGCTGGGGAGGCTGGCCTGAGGCTTGACATAGAAACCACAACTTGCAGAATGGATTTCACTATCACTTACAAAACAGATTAATCTTGCCAAGCCGAGTGTGCTCACCACCTTTGTAAGCTCTACTGCGTTAACACCAGTGCCTTCCTACTCACATGTCTTGGCTAAGACTGCAGAAAACAAATCAAACATATCTTCACATGGATTCGAAAGTTCTAAGAGCACTGCTGCAAGTTTCCCAAATTCTGACCGATGCCCGCAGGACTTTCCAGGACTCATCCCAGTCCCCTTCTCCCTTTCCTTCCTCTTCCCTGACTCCCATCCCCTCCCTCCTGAAATGGCCTATGGCTCTTCTGTGGCTCTCCCTGAGTGGGAGCAGGTAGATGAACCTAACCTGGGTTCTAACCATGTTACTGGAAGTTCTTGGTCTCAAGTCTTCACACCTGTACAACCATCAGATAAAGCAGTTTAGAACTGACTGTGAGTCAGGTACCCAAAGATATTTGCCGCAAGGAGCCAATAACATAAGGGCACTAGTGAGGTAGGAAATTAAGAAAAAAACAGACAACTGATGAGGCTGAGTGTGTCAAAGTTCATAAAAACCCATGGCTAACAGGTTGACTGAGATGTTTCCTGAAAAAAGGATGTGCACAAAACATAGGGTCCAAAAGGGCATTGAGCTTATGGCTGCGCACTGGGGACCAATGAGAAAAGTACTGATTTCAGTCCTTTATTTGCATGTGGACACAATCAATAAAAAGACACTGTTCCTGATTTACATCTGGTGAGAAACTAAGCAATTTTTTTGATAGGATAGTTTATAGTTGACATAGTGTCAAGTGAATTTTTGATAGGACAAATGTACCAAGGACTTACTTGCACAAGAGGGAAGCCAAGTGCAAATTCTGGATTGAAAACACCTCTGCCCCCTTATCCTCATGGTTCTCTGAGCCTTTTCACTAGCCTGCTCTTGCCCTATAGAGTAGATTTCTTTTCTACCTGCAATAAATGTACACCCTTGCTGTTTGTTTCTGTGTGTCTTGTCCAACTATCTTCTTGACATTGCTACTTAGATTTCCAATAAACATTTCACTCACACACATTATCTTTTCCCCATTTTCTTTGATGAATCGTTTTTCTTTTTTTTTTTTTTTGGTACCGGGGATTGAACTCAGGACCTTGCACTTTCGAGGCAGGCAGCAGCACCACTGAGCTAAATCCCTGGCCCTCCTTTAATTAATCTTTACCCCAAGCTGTCCACCTCTGAGGAAATGGCCACTCCTTCCTTCCAGGTGTTTTACCAAATGTGAATGTGTTCTTATTGCCTATCTTTTTCTCACACCCTACATGTAATCCATCAGGAAATCCTACTCATTCTGACTCTAAAATGCATTTAGACTTGACCCATTTCCCTTCCCTTGTGCCAGCTCCTTGGGGCAGGATATTGACATCTCTCCCGAGATGATGAGTAACAACACCCCTCTAATTAGACTCTCTGCTACTGCCTTTCTTTTCCCACAGCCCTATTCATCCCTTTCCAAACACAAACTACATGGTGTCATTGGTCTACTCAGAACCTTGCAGGGGCTCCCTACTGCCCTCAGAATGAAAGCAAAATCCTCACCACAAGCTACATGTGTCTAGGACCTGGTCTCTAGGACCACTCTGGTCTCCTTTCCTGTTACTCTTGCTCCCCTTCCAAGTTGCACCCTAGCTTCTCTGCTGATTCTTCGGCAGGAGAGGCAGCCTCTTGAGTTAACTATTATCTCTGCCTAGTATGCTCTTTGCCCAAATCATGAGTTCCTCTTTCAGGTCTTTCACTATCATGTCAATGAAGCTCATTCTGACCAACCCATGCAAACAGCAAGCCAACCTCTTGATTTCCTGGCCTGCCAGTCCTCTATGTTCTGCTCTCATTTTCTCTCTTTTTTCTATAACATTTATTCCTTCTAATTTACTGTAGCCTTTACTTTTTATTATATGTGGAGTTTTCCATCTGTCCTTCCTTTCCTGACCCCATCAAATGTTCACAAAATTTTGCTTTGTTAAATAGTCTATCTCTAGTCCCTAGAACAGTGCCTGTTGTCTAGCACCCACTTAGCAAACAAGCATCAAATGGCCAATTGTGTAATTCAGTATATTTGCTTTTTCCTTGATTGAATGCTATGTTAAGAGTTCAGAAAGTAAACTATTAAGCAAAACAAGCTATGTGAAAATGCGTACACAAAAAAAGAAGAAGTAAAAAATCACAGGGTATTCCAATGTGACAGACAGAAAAACTCTTTTAGAATCATCTTCTCCCAACTATTTCCCTATGTTCTACTCATCAAATCATTGCAGCTGCAGCTGCTCCTATTATCTCCAAATGTATTATAAAAAGCAACCCTGTAGTAGCTCTTCCATTTTTTTACCCTGTGTTCTCATTTGTCTTTTTTCCCCCTTAAAAATAACTCTCAAATCAAGCTAGAATTTGAAAGCAGAAAAGTAAAGTAAGAAAGAGTAGGCTTGTTTGGGGAATATTTAAAGTGGCAGATACTGGAAAGCTGTGAAATCTCAGTTAGTAAGATGTGCTATAGGGTATCCCTGTAAATTCTTAAAAATTACCTTGATGGGCCACTGCTGTAAGAGGACTTGTGTAAAATGCAGATTAAGGGCCATAGTGTCAACAAGCTTTTCAGTGGAATTCAGTAGTTAATAAAGTCATTATTACACTTGTATCATATATACAAAAATAAAACATTTCACAGCTTAAAATTTTGAACTGGGAACATTTTAAACGAATAAGGAGATAAATCTCACCTATCGATATTTAATGTGCAGAAGCTGTTGCCCTGAAAACAATAGTACAAGCATAAAATGGTGTCCATAACGGGTTTACTAAACATAGAGAGTTGTATTAGAGGAGACTTCTTCCCTACAGCTAACCTAGGTTGTCATCCTAAAGGATAGAAAAGGGTACTCCTTGCTCTGTCTTGTTATAGAAAACCTGGAAACATGGACATCATTGAGACTGACTCATTTGGAAAAACAGTTTATATATATATATATATATATATATATATATATGTATATATTTGAAATTTGTATTTTCTGTCCTGCATGCTCCTTGAGTTGGTTTTCTCATGGGGCCGAGGAGTGTTGGAGTCCTCCTCTCTTCATTTACCAAAATGTCATTTACTCTTTTTTGAGCTAATTTAACTCCTACCACCTCCATTAGAGTAAAACATTAAAATTTCACTTCTTTGGCAACAAATAATTTTAATATAATGTCCAGCAAGTGTGCTTTTTGAAGTAAACTGGCAATACAAAATCTAGCCTGATTACTAAGCTGAATGAGGCGACCTGAGTATTACTGACAGGAATTATTGCCTCATTAAAGCTACTGACATGGAAAGAAGACTATTATGAAAATACTTCAATATATTGTATAGCTATTACCAAGAAAAACAATTGTCCAGTATACATAACAAGTATTAAACATTCAGACAAATATCTAATACCAGAAAAAAATTACCTCTAAAATATCCATCTCTCAGCTTTTCTAATAATTGCTACCACTTGCTTCAGGCAGAAATAACAACTAATACATTATTAATGGCTCAAAAATTAGAAGTATATTTCTTTTAGAATTGTTCACAATTCTGTTTAAATATAAACTGTTTAGGCTATTAGTACCAATATTCTTTTATATGTAATAGAAAATAGGATGTTCTATCTTTGTCTTATGAGAAACATACTTAGGTTTTAAAAAAGTATATTTTTATGAAATAAAATAAAACTGTAATTTGCCTTTCACATGAACACCATTTCATTAACACTGTGTGGAAGCAAACTTACTTCATAACAGAATATTTTACATATTTGTAAAATTTATTTTATGTCTTTAAATGACTCCCTTAGGCTTTCCACTTGAGCTTGATAGTCACTTACGGTCTGCACTTTGGGGGGCAGACAGAGTAAAAGGGATATCCTCTTTCAAAATTAAAGATTTTAAAGTACTTTATTCTTCCAAATGTAAAATTAATGAAATTATTTTTCAGAGTAAGATAGTCCTTCCTCAAAAGATTTGGAAATAGCTTAGAAAGTCATGTTAACTCACAAGGTTAACTTCATCTCTTAGATATAGTCTCTTTCTAGACAAGATATACCATATTGAAAATTTTTAATGTTGTGACAAAAGGCAACCATAATATTCTATATGAAAATTGTATCTTTCTACCCTGTGAAGATTCAATTAAAGTTTCTATAAAAAGCTCTTTTGCAGATCAGAAAAAACTAACAAAAGTTAGATTTTGTAATGTTTCTATATGTGTATGATGTAAGGAGGATCAATTATTCTAAATATTCTGCATGAGTAAGCCACCATTTGCAAACTAACATCTTGTAATGTTCCTTTTTCTTCGGAAAGTATCTCTGGAGGGCACAATATACCGACCAAGTTATGACCCAGATAAAAAGAGAAGGAACACTTCCACCTGTAGGCACAGAAAGCAAAACTACTATCAGAGTCCCACTACCACTCAGCTGCGGTTTGCAAAACTATCGCACAATTCTCACAATCTCACTGGTTGATGAACTGGTTGATGTTACCACTCTGGAACATCATCTATTCCTCTCCACATATAAATGTTGTTACAGCTAATTTCACAAATACACTGCAATTGGTAATTCCCAATGAGTTAGTTTTTGTTGTTTTTGTTGTTGCTGCTACTGCTGGTTTTGTTTCTTTCTTTTGGGTGTCTTGTTTGTCCTGACACGAATTTGTAGAATCTGGACAACCCAAGGTAGGAAGAAGAGCCTGTTTACCTGTCGATGATGGCGCACATGTCAATGCTGACATTGGCAAAGCTTCCTGGCTTCCTCTGTGCCACTTCATATAAATTCACAAGCTGATCATCCACTTGGATAAGCTGCATGCATCCTTGGAACGAAGGCTGAAGAACAGAGTGACCTGAGTTATTCATCTGGTTCAGAAAACCTATGAAACAGAAGAGATGGGAATCGTAAAACCACTGTGCAGCATACTTCACTAAAATTTTTGTGGATATTTAACCTGGTCTCAGACATCATAGCCAACTACTGTGTTTCTTTGATTTAAGCTGGTATTGCTCTTGTCTTAGAGGAGTTGAAGTCATTTGAGAATGTGAGATTATTTTAGAGGAAGAAGTTAGGGTTGACTGTAAGGCATTACCAGGTGAATTTCTGTCTCTGGGATCTAGTGTCATCCCAGTTTTCTCTGGGACATCTTTCTCAGTCTGTCAATCCCTATGTCCTTGTGTTGTCTGAGTTTCATCATCAGATATCTGTATGGCTTCTATCTAGATGTCCCCTCAAAGCCTCATCTGGTCGTATGTGGGGGTTTTCAGAGGTATCTGGATCTAGGCTATGTGATTCTAGGATCAAGGATTTGTGATTACTAAATCAGTCCACTGATTGGCTTGGCAAAGTTCTGGGTGCAGATAATGGGAAGGACCACTCTCGGTGTGGGTGGTATGTCCAAGAGGCAGGTAGCCTGGATGGATATAAAGGGACAGAAACAAGGCAGGCCTTTGCTACTTTGCTGCTTTGGCTGCCTTCTGCTTGCCCTGCTTTGCTATGAACTATTTTTCCTCTGCTATGCCCCTCTGCCTTGCCACTCTGTCTTGGAGCCAGTCAGCTATGGAGTGAAACCTCCACTGAATGAGCCTAAATAAACCTTTCCTCCTTTGACTTTGGGGTGTCGGGTATTATGTCTCAGCAACAAGAAAAGTAACTAAGACAAGATTTTAGCCTGAGCCTGCCCTAGTGATGAAGACACAGAACTTTAGATTCTTCTCAAATACTTGACTTCTTTTCTCTTATACTTTCAATATTTATCTCCATTTTCTTAACAGACTTCGGCCTTTTATTCAGATGTAAAAAGCTGAACTTCCTACCATGAGTAGTAAGAATAACCTTTTGATAGGTCAACACTGAATTCAATCCAAAGACATATTTGCATGACAAATTATTTCTCAATTTATAAAAATCAAAGGAACGTTATAAATACATAAAATCTGCCATAACATTAAGTACTCTGCTTTGAATATCCATCTTAGAGAAGCTAGCTAATATGGTACAGTTGTATAAATGATAACAGATGGAGTAAAAGAGAAAAACAAGGAAAATAAAGCCCACAATAAATACTACTGCTGATTCTATTAGGAAATAGAATGCACATATACCAGGTGTGAAATCAGACAGTACAAGTTTTATTGCTAAACAAGTTCAAGATATTACTACCATACCACCCTTATGTTTTTTCAATAGAAATTGTATATAATTATTCTTATGCATAGATAATTTGTAAGCCATAATAGAATGACATTTCTAGATCCCAAATAATCCCCAAAGCTTCTTGTTTTCATATTGTTCCCTATACCAAATTTGCCTGCTGCACAAATTTAAACTGTACCAATTAGTCTGTTTAGAAATCTGAAGTTATTTACAAATTAACTTCATCTAATATTTTATCTGTAGCAAAAGCCAATTTATGCAGAGGGGATTAGAACAAACACATGCTGTCATAGTTACTTTTTTCTCGTTGCTGAGACAAAATACCAGACATCCAAAGTTAAACGAGGAAAAGTTTATTTAGCTCACATTTTGTAGAGGTTTCAGTCCATAATTGGCTGGCTCCATGGCAGGGTAGATTGCAGAGGAGAAACAGTTCATGGTTCACAAAAGGTACCAAAATCAACAAAGGACCTTAATAGTGTCTTTCTGCCCCTTTTATTTTATCTAGGCTACTTAGGGTGGGTAGCACTCACACTCTTAATCCTAGCTGCCTTAAGCCTAGCCTTGCAGCATGAATGAATTCCAGCATCACAAGACTTTAGATCCCACCACCTCAAAATAAGCCCCACCTATGACCCAGATGAGGCTTTGCAGGGACATCTAGACACAACCCATAACATATGCCATTTAAAAGGATAAAAGTAAACTTTCAATTAACATAGAAACTGGCCATTAAGAAATTTTTAAAGTGTCTTATTCTTTTTGACCAGTATACATGTATTTCAGCGTGATTAAAATTCTGTTTTCTCACTTCATTAATGGGTTATAATATTGAAAATTTTCATCAGAATCTCCTTTAAGGTTTAATGTATTCTGTACTCTATCAGTGCAGTACTGTATAAAAATAGGATTATTTAAATTGACTTACTGACTTAAAAATTAGAGACTCTATTTCATATGAGTGCATGATTTGTGTGTGTGTGTGTGCATTTTTTCTAAGCTACATTTTTTTAAAAATTTGCATTGACTTAGTCCTTTAGGAAAATGCTGATCTTAGATAAGTGGTCTATTTAGAGTAGCTGTATGCACACATATGATTTTCAATTGTCTAATCAAGATAAAACTGAATGGGGCTTAATGTCTAAAGTTAGAAAGAAAACACCCAGCTGTAACTTTATTGACCACTCATAACAAGACTGTCATTTGGTTCTGCTTTTGTGAATACTTGGGAGTCTCTAAGTATCCCCACTAACTCTGAAAGAGTAGATCTACTTGTGAGAACAAGAACTTCTCTGAGACAAAGCAGCTGCATAAACACCAATCACAACAAATTGGGTATAATGAACTTCACAAAACAAGACTTCATCAGTCACTCATAACAAGGTTGTGTTTGGTCTTGATATTTTCAGTTTGAAGTAGTCAAGGCCTTTCATTTTTTGACATGAGACATATTCTAGGAAAAGATTATGATAGGATGAAATACTACATATCCACTAAAATTTAGGTTTCTCTTTTTCTCTTTTTAGATTGTCCTTAAAATTTCTGTGAGGGATTCCATTGATCCTTGCCTACTGATATCAGTATCCTTCTGTAGTTCCCTGTCACCATGAACCAAGGCTGAGCCTGGAAAAGGATGGAAAGCTGACCAATTGGTGGTAGTGGTATGATTTCCAAGACTGGTTTTCAACATGTTCTGTGTGATTTTAACTCTGGAAAGTCTCCACCATGCCATAATCTTGAGTAGGTTAGTGTAGGAAAAGAAAGATTATCATGGTTGTAAATTTATTGCAAAAGAGGTGATGTATTACACAATAGATAATTAATAAATAGGTTGGTACTGGGAGATAAGTTTAACCAAAACCTAAAAATGTGGCTGTAATATAGGGACTAGGATGTGAAAATAGGCTGTATTAAGGAGCTGTATTAAGCTGTATTTAAGGAACCAGGAGCCTAGTCATTCTTGAAGAAGTGGTCAGTAATGGCTTAAAGGAAGGTAAGAAAAATGTTATCAGAAATGGGAGAAAACTGGGTGCTTGCTATATTGTGGGAAAAATTTACCAACATTGCTGTTTATGATAATATAGAAAGAAAAATGTTATCCTTAATAAACTGTATAATCTAGCTGAATCATTTCCAGGCAAAGTACTGGAAGTGCTATCTGATATATTCTTCCTGTGTAGGCTAAAAGCGGAAACAAAGAGGAAAAAAAAAAGCTAATGAAAAGCAGATAAATATAAAGAAGCTATAACTTGATGAATTTTAATTGTAAAATGTTTTCTCAATTACAGTCTATCCAGATGGCAAAAATAATTAAGAAATCATTTCCAGGCAACAATCAAATACATGGAAAACATGATCTAATAATGATAAGAGATGACTAGAAAAATCTATGTTAAGATTTCAGACAGAAATTAGATTACATCTCAGAAAACAATTCAGTGAGACAAAATATGCTCTAAAAAGCTTACCTGTGTGCCTCACAGACTCTATCATTAAACAGTAAAAGTTGTAATACTCTTGAAAGTGTTTTCCTTCTGTAGATCAGAAACTCAAGGGGGCAAGAAGCTTATCTTTACACTATTAAGAATGTCCTTTTTTATTAAATGCCATAAACTTGCATAACATTCATAGGAATCCCATCTATTTTTAAGGGAACTGAGTTGGCCAAAACACTGCCAGCTTGTACTGAAAAGGACAGAAATGATACAAAATAGACATTTGAACCCCCAACCTCCTATGGGCATGAATCTAGCTAGCTGTAAACACAGATTACCTTTTATTTAAAAAAGGAAAGAGACTCAGAGTAGCAGAATTAACAATCTGAAGTGCAGAGCTAAGCATCATGGAGAATCATTTCTTAGAAATAGCAAGACTGAGTCCTAATGCAGAAACTGCCAGTGTGCCTGACTGAATTTCAGAACTTAATTGGACCAGTGGCTTCTTCATGCCACTTATTTTCTGCCTTTGGAACCAGACAGTCTAAACTAGTGCCTCCACACAAATCCTACCGCTGTGCACTGGCTGTGTGGGTAGCATGAAACTTCATCACAGACCCCCTGACTGAGAGGAGCTGTACTTGAGTAGCTGCGCTTGAGTGATAACCCACATGGCTCCATGTCCTCCTGGGAGTTGCTACGAGCTTTATCGGGATAACTTGACTTGAAGATGAGGCCCTGGGTTACAAGCAGATGTTCTAATGAGGTGTAATTTTGGAATCCTTTTAGGATAGAAGCATGTACTTCATACATGGAAGAGATGTGAATCTTTGTGGATTACAGGGTAAAATCAGCACCAACCTCCAAGATGGTCATAAATCTTCACACTGCAATCTGTACTTTATGTACATCCTAGCATTAATGACCTTGTGTAGTTCTCTCCCACATTGAATCAGTGCTGACGGGTAATGGATAGATTATTGCAGAAGTCACAGAGGTAGGTGACTTCCATGGGGAAACAATACAAGATATTAGAGGTTGCGCCTCAGTTTGTTTTTGTTTTTTGTTTTTTTGGTACCAGGGATCAAACTCGGGTCCTTGTGCTTGCACAGCAGGTGATGAAACCACTGAGCTAAATCCCTGGCCCTCACCTCAGTTTTTTGATCACTTGCTCTAGGGAAGCCAATTCTAATGCCCTGAGAAGCCTTGAGTCTTCCACTGGAAAGGGATCCATGTCTAGAGGGACTGAGAGGTGCCACCAGTGGCCAGCCAGCCCTGTGGGAAAGGTCTCTTGAAGTAGAGCCTCCATCCTCATCAAGCCTTCAGACTGTGGCCCCAGAACATGTGTAAGCAAAGCCTTAGAAGAACTGGCCACCTCAGCTGCTCCTGAATTATTGGCTTCTTACAGAAATGTAAAAACATAATAAATGATTGCTGTTTTGAGCCACTATGCTTGAGGTAATTATTATGCAACAATAGATAAGTAGTATAGATTATAATACACCAGTCTGCCATCACCTTTTCAAATAGTCTTTAAGAACAAGAACCCAAATGTTTACACAAAATATTACTTCTAGTCAAGCTTGCAAAACAAAATGACTGGTAGAATATAGACAATTCCCTTATAATTAACAATAAGTTAAAGATGTTGGGTCTTTGATACTGAAATTTCTGGTGATCTAACTCCTTTTGAAACAGAGAAGAACATATTATTTATTTTCTATTTTGTTTCCCTTATGGACCAATACAATTTCAGTAAAAATACTAGTGGGTCAGTATCTGTGATGCTTTCAGGTACTACTCCAAAGCTCAGGATTTAACCTGCTCAGTAGATTAATAGCAGAGTTGTTTAGAGGTACAAATATCCAGCTGAGATTTTTGAGTGTCAGAAAAGAATAGATATAAAATGGGAATAAAGTAAAATGTAAAACAAAAATTATCAAGTTAGTAGCAAAATTGTATAAATTAAAGAGATAAAACTTTTGTATGCTTTGGTTTACAGCTTAAATTTATGCCAAGGAATTCGAGATGAAAAATATAGTCTTGGGCTTGGGATTTAGCTCAGTGGTGCTACCACCTGCCTCACAAGCACAAGGTCCTGAGTCAATACCTGGTACCAAAACAAACAAACAAACAAACAAACAAAAAATATATATATATATATATAGTCTTTATA
>NW_004624800.1:8171787-8206596 GCF_000247695.1 Heterocephalus glaber
AGGGAAGGGTGGAGGGGGTGACGGGAGGGCTAGGAATGGGGAAAAAATAAGAACCAAGATGCATTATGTAAAGGTACAAGTTCCCAATGAGAAATGTAATTGTGTTGTATACCTACAATGTACCAATAAAAGAATTTAATTAAAAACATCAATCATAAAAGTATGTAAATTGTACACAATGACTCCCAAATCTCTCTCAAGTCCCAATCTCTCCTGACCCTTTGCTGTGTATGTTATGTGTTAAGTCTCTAATTCTTTCTCCATCACCGAAGACTGACATATCCAACATTTCCTTGACTTCATTTGATGTTTCACATGTTAAAAACTCAAATTACATTTTTCTTGTCCCAGCTGACATTCTGTCACTGTTCCTGTATCAGTATTCATCGAAAACACCTTAACTTGTATTTCATCATCTCTAAAATTGTGAATATTAATCAACCAAGAGTTGCCCCTGGCATCTCCAATCTCTTTGCAGTTCTCAATCATATCATATTAGTTCTGTCTTGTAAATGGCTATGATCTCTTGAGGACCTTCTGAACTGTAGCTGTAGTTTCTCCAGGATCCACTTCCAAGCCATCTCTGGCCACACCATGAGGGATGGCTATCAAGAACATGAATCCAATCATGTTCCCTCCTGCTCAAAAGCCTTTTATTACCCTTTGCCCCTTTTCTTCCTATTTCACATTATCTATTGTACCTTTTAGTCCTTATTTACACTTTGAGATTCTCACACTAGAGAAACTCTTCGGTATTTACACACGTGTCCTATTTATTTCACTTCAGAGTATTGCCTCAATGTGCATCTATTTAGCTATGAATGTCTCTAATTTTTCATTTTTTATGGCTGAGTAGTACTAGAAGGGAATGGAATTAATATGAGAAAATTAAAAAATGGAAACAAAGTCTTCGTAAATACGGAGGGATGGAGGGGTTGAAGGAAGGGCAGGGGAATGGGGAAAAACAAGATCCAAGAGAGATTATGTAATGGTGCAAATTTCCAATGATTATAATGTTATTATATTTTATACCTAAAATGTACCAATAAAATTAATTTTAAAAAGCCTTCTATTTATTTGGTAAGATGCAATAACAGGATCTTTGAAAATGCCTAGGGTTTTTCTTCCTTTCTCATGATCTAGTTTTCCAAATGTAAAATAAGTTTCTAGTAATTTTCAAATCATGTTCTCATATATTTTAGAAAGAAAATAATTATTTTCTAAAATGATATGCATAAGATTGATTTGTTTTAATTAAAATTAACCTAATATAATTTATTGGACTATTTAGAGTAGTTGTAATATTTCCAATATGCATACTTTAGAATATTTTAAAGTATATGAGCTTTAATATATTAGTATCAAACAAGGATATTTATTATTATTGTGTTAACAAGGTCACCTATAGTCACATAAAATTATTGTGGGTCTTCCCTCCTATCTTTGTACAATTCTCCTAAGACATATAAAATATGTTTGTACTACAATTGGCTAAATATGTAAAGATAGTAGGTATATTTTCAAGAAATTCAGAAGAACATACAAAATAGAAAGACATTTATGAAGTAGACTTATTTTGACAAACTGTTATAGCACTTTGCAAACCAAATTGTACAATATGATTTAAAAGCCATAGGTGATGAAGGGTCACAATAAGAGGAAGAACAGAATCTGATCAAACTGAGTATTTTGATATTTTCATGTATTTTTAAAATTTTTCATCTTGTAACAGACTACATTGTACATTGATATAACAAGGAATTCTCTGGCACAAAACAAAACAAAACAAAACAAAAAACAAAAAAAACCAAGGAATATAAAATACATCTAAGAAATTTAAAAAATTTAATTCCTCATAACCATAACTAGTACACCTAGTAGATCCACTGATGCATTCATTCATTTAGAAAATAAAATGACATTGTTTTATAGATTCTTCCTTATGAGTAGAAACAGTTTGGTAATTCTTACGGAATTAAGCACTATGCTGAGAAGTACAATCCTAGTGGTCAGAAGGGGGGGTTGCAGAATAGCAAGAACTGGCTTGAAAGCCAGCCCTGCCATATTGTGTGTGACCTTGCCTGAGCCACCCATCTCATTCCAACTTCAGGTTTTTCTATTGTAAGGCAGGAGTTAATTAAGACCAAATCTTATGGTCTTCACAACCATTAACCAAGACTTACCACGGGAAGCTTCCAACACAGGGACTGACGCCAGCAGCTCCTTGGACTGTCAGCTCCATTTGTGTCCTGAGAGTCCCCTTGATTGGACAGCTTGGGCTGAATAATGTGATAGCTTCTCACACATTTGAAAACATTTTGTACTTGCACGATTTGTTTCTTACTCCATGTAAAGCAGGTGAGAAAACAGTTTCTTAGCCTCATAAATATTAGCCTTTGAAAGCCTTCATATTCTTTGAACACCTTTTTTTTTTCTTCCTTTAACTTAGTAAATTTACATGGGAAAATGTAAAATCTGAATGTAAATGATAGTCTCCATGAAGATCTGCATTATGATGATAGGGAGAGTTGAACCTAGTAGAAAAGGAAGCACAGTTTCTCTAGCTGTGGGATGCTTCTAAGTATGATTATCTTCAGTTGCAAAGCCAGACTGTGAGGTTCTACTGTAGACAGGGCTGAGAAACTGGGCAGGCAAGAATCACCTTGGTATTGGCTCCAAATTGTACAAATGACTTTTGCCTTTGTCACCCCAACAGCTTTTTTCTTCCTCTTTTGGCTTTGATGCTTAGGAAGGTGCTTGGCCCCCAATCCTTCTTCCTCCTCTTTCTCTTCTTTCTTATGATTGTTGTTATTGTTAAGATTATTATCCTTATTATCCCCGATTCAACCTTTTGAGACTTACCAATATTCCATGCTTGATATAAATAAGATGCCTTTCATATGTTGTACAATGTTTCCATATTCATCAATGACACATGAGTCTAGGGTATTAAGGTAAAACTTTGCAAGAGCACCTACCAATTTCATCGATCACAAAACCCTTTGCTAAGAATTTTTCTCAAAATACAGAGCCTGTCTATTCTAGGTCATTTGTAGAAATGGCTTTTTATATATGAAAGCATTTTTTAAAAAATCAGCCATATTTCAAATTGTTTATTGTAACATAAGCTTCTTGATATGTCTTGATGTGAGATATTTTTTTTATTTATTTACTTACTTATTTTTGAGACAGGGTCTCACTACGTAGTTCAGGCTGACCTTGAACTCACTATGTAGCCCAGGTTGGCCTCAAAACTCATGGCAATCCTCCTGCCTCAGCTGCCCAAGTACTGTGATTACAGGCATGTGCCACCATGCCCAGCTCTTATTATTTTAAAAATATATATTTTAAAATATATAAAATTCAAATAGGGAAAAAATAAGAACCAAGGTACATCATGTACAGGTACAAATACCCAATGATAAATGTAAATGTATTGTATATCTAAAATGTACCAATAAAAGAATTTTTAAAAATTGAGAAAACAGTTGTAATAAATATTGATATAATCAAAATATATATATATATAATTCAGTAATAATACATTTCAGATGATTCAGGAAAGAGTCAAAAATAATGATCTCTAGAGAGTTCTACTTTCTATGACATGGTGATATGAGAACCTGGATGTTTTTCTAGCTTCAAACATTCAGATAAAATGTAATATGAATATTTTAAATCATATATGTGAACATCTAGTAGAATAGAAGAAGCTTTCAGATGTAAGCATACTGAGCTCTTAGTATTCAGGGGTTATCTGCTCCTCTGAGTTTCAAATTTTAAAGGGCAAGTAGAAAAACAAATCAAGTCCTGGACCCATGTAAAAGTTAGGAACAACCCTCCCTCACCACCACAGAAAACGTAAACCTGCTTAAATCTCAGCACAGCAGATGCCAAAGAAAAATTCACTACTCAGCAAAGAGAGATGACAAGAAAATTTGTCTTTCTTTGCTTGGACTATGGGAAGAAATAGAAAAAGTTATTCCATCAGAATGCAAAAAGCAGCACAGAATTGCTGAACTAAATTATGGCTTTGAAATTTACACTGACTACAGGGTATAACACCCAAGTGAAGAAATTACAGTAGAAAAAGTAGTTCCCAGCCATTATCTTTTGAAGTGAACTGTAAATTCTTTCTGGATTGATACTTGAATTACAGGATTCCTTAAGACAAAACCCTGAGAAAGTTATGCTCACAACCCAAAAATACAAAACACAAACAAGTACAGTCTTCCACTTAAGATGGTTCACCTTGTATTTTTTTTAACTCTACAATAGCACAAAAGTAATACATGCACATTAGAAATTACACTTTGAATTCTGAATTCTTATCTTTCTAAGGGTTAGGAGATATAATACTCTTTCATGATGCATGAGAGTAACAGTGCAGCAATTTCACGTAGCCCTGAAATTCCTGTGTTAAGAACCTGTGCTCTGCAGTGTACTGCGTTGCTAAGCTAGGATGTGGCACGGGTTATTGGTATTAAATGTATTTCCAACTTACAGTATACTCAATGTACTTATAATAGGTTTCCTGATGTACCTATATAATGAATGAGATTCAGTAGAAATACCAAGCAGAAAAATTTGCCCCTCCCCCTAAATTTCAGGAAAATTTTAGGATTGAGACTATGGTAATTAAGCAGAAGCTATTTGAAGAAATAAAAATAATCAAACAAATAAGGAAACATTGAGATAATTTCTTTTAAATCTAGTCATATGTGATAAAGAACCAAATAGATTTTGTTGGAATGAAAAATACATAATTGCAATTCAAAATATTTTAGTAGCGTTAAGTAGATGAGAGAAAGCTACAGAGAGAAAATGTGTGAACCAAAAGACAGACTGGGTACACAGGATGTGGCCCAGAAATAAAAAGTGATTAAAACATGAAATATAAAATTCAAAATGTGGAAGATAAAAATTAGCTATAACATGTAGTTAATTGGAATTTCGGAAGGAGAGAAAAGAAATGATAGAAAAGCAATTAAAAGATACGATGTCTCAGAATTTTCCAGAACTGATTAAAAATACATATTCAGGAAAGGCAATAATTATTTTAAATAATCTAGCAATATGTAATTTATAAGACACATGTTTAAAACATAGGCACAAGAAAAACTGAATGTAAAAGAATTGAAAAAGGTAAGCAAGGCTAATGTTAATTTAAGAAAGAAAGAATATAGTGTGCCTATAAAGATATTATATACCAATCTAAGCGATATAAAACAAATGCTGATATAATTTATATCAACATCTGTATTAATATGAATAGTGATGGGCTCCAGAACTAAGATTTCTGCACTTGATCTTGTATGTTCTAGATTACTAGTTGTGTGTTTCATTAAATTACTTAAAAATGGTGTTTCTGGTATCTCTCATTTCTAAAATAGAGTAACATTATGGAACTATTTGCATTATTTTGAGAAATCATTGAGTATGTATGTAAAATTATTGAGCATGCAGTCTGGCAAACAGCAGCACTATTGCTGAGCAGGATAAAGTGATAAAATATATTTTATCCCAGTGCTCGAGAGGCTGAGGCAGGAGGATCACCACAAAGCCAACCTGGCTATGTAATGAGTTCAAGGCCAGCCTAAACTCCATAGTAAGACCCTGTTCCAACCTCCCCCATATAAATTTTATGGAAAAACCAAAGACAAAAAAGGAAACACAAAAAATGGCCAAAGAAGGTTGGTATGTAAGTACAGAAGGTAATATCTGTTAGAAATTTATAACAATTCTAAGGCTGTCTGTAATTGGTAAGATAGTATTCAAACAGTAAAATAAATTTCCAAAAACTTTAAATACTTCTTCTTTACGGAAACCTTCCCTGATGAGTGCCCCAAGTTCTGAGCTTCTCCCTGTATCCTGGCTCTTTCCTTGTTCAATAAGCTCCCTGAACATCAGGAGTCCCTCTGTGCTCTCAACACAGAGTTACAGTCATGACATACAGGAATTTTCTAAAACACAATAGCTTGATGATTAGTAATAAGCATCTTTGAAAGAGAAAATTTAGGTACAAGTTATAATTTTTTCAAAAAAAAGACTAAATTCCTAAATGCAAGGGGTGATAAAAAAATATGGTGATTTTTAAATTTTAAAAATTATTATAGCAAAGACACATTGCTAAGCATGATGGGACAAGTGTGTTCAAAGTGAAGGAGAGTATGTTAAGCCAGATTAATGGCAATGTGTCTTTAACTGTAATGTATTTTTAAATCTAAACATTTTCCATACCTTTTGATCATCCCTCATATATGTAGCAACTCTATACACGTTATCATATTTCTTCTATCTACAAGCGCTGTCCTCAACCCTGCTGCTACACAAAATGTCATAAGAATGCACATTTCTCTGGGAGATGACGGAAGCATTCATCAACATCTCATAAATATCCATGAATCACAGGTATATGAGAACTCCTGGCTCAGGGGACTAGGGTCTAATTCTTGACCTTTTGAAAATTCACCAAAATAATAGTAAAGTGACAATGAAATATAAACTCTGAAATGCTAAAGAAGTAGCATTGTGCTCCCTGGTTGGGGGAAAGATTTTAACAATGTTTTAAAAGATAATGAAATAGATGAGGAATGAAAATGGCCCACCAACGGATGAATGGAAAAAGAAAATGTGGTACTGTATGGATAGAATGAAGTATTTATTTTCCAGCCACAAGGAAAGAGGAAACTTTATCATTTGCAAGAAAGTGGATAAATCTGGAGATCACCATGTTGAGCAAAGTAAGCCAGAGTCTGAAGACAAATATTGTACATTCTTCCTAATAACTGGAATCTAAAAGAAAAGACAAGAAAGTGAAAGATTATGATTAGACATAAGGAGGGAATAAGAGGGAAAGGGAGGGTCTGTAAGGGCATGTGATGGGGGATGGATATGAGCGAAATACACACATTGAAATTGTCTTCCAAAAACGTGAAACCAGGGAGAGGAGAGGGCAACCAGAATGATGGAGTGAAAGTGACCAAAGTGTGTTACATGCATGTACGAATCTGCCAAAATGAAGTCCATTAATCTATATAACCAATTAAAAATGGAAGCAACGAAAGAAATGAATATTTCAATCCCTGCAGAGAGATATACACACTGTAAGGACTGAATCAGCCTGCCTGCAACTGCTGAATCCCAGCCAGGCTCAAAGTCTGGAAGTACCAAGTGCCCTGAAAGGGGCTGAGTATAAGGTATTAAACCAAAGCAGCCAGACAACCAACCTCCCTTCTCCCCTAAAGATAGAGAAAGTCATATTTTGAGTGGTGGAAAGTGAGACTCTGAGATGGATTTGGTCATTGGTGGGGAAGGATGTGTTTGAAATTGCAAAAGACAATTACTAGGGTTACTGCAGACAGTGAAATTCCTTTCCCTTCCCTTGCTTCCAGAGTACAGCCTGAGGGGATAGGGAGAAGAAAATGATCTCAATGAAAGACTTGGGGGAGCAGGATAAGGACCAGGCCTCAGTCACCAATCATGTGACAAAGCCATCAACCAACAAGCTGGATCTACAGATTAACAGAACCTCAAAGTGCTTCACAGTGTAGTATGTGCAAGAATTGATAATCCAGACTACATGAGCACATAACATAAAGATAGCGAATATTTCACAAGCCTTGCTTCAAATTGTTAAAAACAAACTAAAAACAAAACACTGACTTCAAATGAATGCAATCGTGAGCAAGACTTGAAGATGTACACTTAAATTGTGGGTAAGGGAAAATATATTTACCCACAGAGGCCTATAAATAAAGTACTTTTACCTTTTAACAGTGAAAAATCATATTGAAAATAAAAAAGTAGACATTTAGCCATTTAGTTGAACTCCTACAGTGCCAAATTCCATTATAAGAAGGCGATAACATTAGTAGGATTTTACCTCCCTTGTGCTATTTTTGGGAAGGATGAAATGTACACATATTTCAATATGGGAAAAAATAATAAAATGTGAATTACAGTCTGAAAGTTTGTGTACAGTTTCCCAGCTAAATGCAATCCTATTGGAATATTTGAAATTCATCTCTGTGAATGCGTTTTATTGTCAGTATGGCTTTCCATTATTTAGACTAAACTCCTACCACCTGCTAGAAAGAGACATAAAACAAATAGATTTGAGGGCTGTGTTTGCATACATTCTGATGAATGTGTATCAGTCCCAAGTCTTTATTTTGGAAATGTTAGTAAAATACTGGCAGTTTATATTTTTAAAGAAAGTCTGTTCTTTCTCCAGTGTACATCTTCTCTGTGGAAATATGTGCCAAAGAAAATACAATTCTCTTTACCAAACCAACAAAAACAAAACAAAAAAAGGGCTTGAGTACAATAAACTAAAATGCTCCCTACTCTGGCTCTCAGGGAACTACACAAACACTGGTAAATTCTAATTTTGTGTCTACACTGGTATCTACTTACTGGCTGTGCCTAGAAGCAGCTCAAGAGAAGGCCACATTTGTCACATCCAGAAGTCTTCTTTATAAAAAAATTATTAATATTTTAGTGCCCTAATAATGAAATATTAAAATAATAGACATTCTTTCATTTGGATTTATCTTGCTAAAATGATAAATCAGTAAAAAAGAAATTTTCCTATACTTGTCATAAAAAATATGACCATAAAAGTTCAGAGTTATAGTGTTTTTGTGTGGCAACCTCAGACTTGTAATAAAATAATAGTTTTCAAAACTGAACACTACCTCCAGGCTTGGTGGCACATGCCTATAATCCCAGAGCCTCAGGAAGCTAAGTCAGAAGGATGACAAGTTTGAGTCCATCCTGGGCAACTTAGGAAGAATCTTAGTAAGACTCGGTCTCATAATAAAAATTTTAAAAGGGCTGGGAATGTAGCTATGTGCGAGGGCCCTGGGTACAATCCTCAGTAGTTCAAATGATGATGATGATGATGATGATGATGATGATGATGATGATGGAATAACATCTCTTGCTTAAAAGAACCTAATAAGAGTTTTTTGTTGTTTTGTTTTGTTTTTGTTTGTTTTGGGAGATTTTTTTTTGTAATATGAGTTACAGGAACATACCCTCAACTTTGACCCAGGCCATTTCCAATGCTGTGAAAATGCCATGATCAGTTACAAATATCATCAAGGGTTAAAACCAGGACTCCCACTTTTCTCAGGGAGGACCCTCAATAAAGGATCTGTCATCATGAGTACTTGTCATGAAACAACTCTGAGTCTTCCTTTGATTCGAATTTAACAGTAAACCAAAGGTGATTAGAACAGTCATGCCTCCGAGGAGCAGAATTTGTCCCACCCAGAACAGAACAATTAGGTAGCTGGGAATAATGTCATTGAATGCACCAGCCTCTGCTGGAAGGATTTGAACTAAGGAGCCTTTCCCTGGAAGTTGATTATGGAGTCCACTCCAGCGAGCTCATCACCAATATGCAAGTGACAATGTCTCCTTTAAGTCCCTCAAATGTTCTGACCCCACTGTCATGATGGCAGTTCTGCAGCAGGCTCTCTGATTTCATATGTGGCCAAAACTGTCTTTGTGTTAACTTCTAGAGAAGATGGAGTCCTTAGTATTAATGCTACTATGTGAAACTAACCTAGAGATGCACAGTAAATCTCATGTCAGACAAGATGATACTGAGTACTGAGGGATACAGAATTAATGAGTTACAGAAGTTAGACCTGTTTCTTTTGACTTCCAATAAGAATAGGCAAAAAAATCCTGGGATGAACAACTAAGTAGTATAAAAACTTAAACAGAGGAAAGCTCTGGTGGAGCCAAAAGATAGAAAGAAAGATGAAGTGTTTTCAAATGGAAAGGACAAAAGGAACCAAAAAATCAGCCTGAAGTACTCTCTCAAGCCAAAACTTACCATCTTACAGGTGTTGTTAACTCAGATAGATTCATTTGACAGCCTCTCCACACTGGATTTCTCTTTCAGGGTAAAAGTACATTAGCTAAGTTTAAAAGACTGTTTATTTGTGTATTACAATGAGAATTGTTTCTGTAACATGGACAGACAGCCAGAACAGGACACTTTCTAGGTTGGGACCACATTTCAATGTTTCAGCCAACTGTCACCTGCTGGGGACTGTATCCTGGGGATGCTGGTGTCCTCTTCCTCAAAGACTTCCTGGTGTGACAGCACCTGGCTCCCCTGAAGACTTTTATACAATTAAAATTCAAAGACAATGTTACACAACCTTGCTCATTTCGGAGCACTGCCACATAACACCCTCCATCTCTTGCATGCTGATAAAATATTACACATACAATAATATATAGCTCCCTTATATTTTATTAAAACATGAAATAAAATACATAGATGCTGATGCATATGCACAAAATTTAAACACGAGTGAACCTGAAAATGCTGTCAGAGATTTTAAAACTATCCCTAAATTAATTTTTTATATTTTCATGATGCTATGGGTGGAACCTAAGGCCTCATGTATGCTAAGCACGTGCTGAACAACTGAATAGTCCTAGCACTGCCTTTCTTATTCCATCAGTGAGCCATACTCAGGTTTAGTAGTGAAGTAATTAATATGATCAAAATTGATTTAACTATGCCATGACCAAGTATTTCCCACTATGCTATGTTAATGCAATAGCTATTAATAATATATTGAAGATTTGCAAAAAGAATGTCTATTTAACTTATAACTAAAAATATCTATGAAAATATAACTATTCTCTACTTTTGCTAGTAATACTTTTCAGGCCCACAGTCATTGCTCTGCAAATCTAGGAGAATTTGGTATACTGCATCCCCTTCAAAAAGTAAATTCCAGGGCTGGGAATTTAGCTCAGTGGTTCTAGTGCCTGCCTTGCAAGGGCAAGGTCCTGAGTTCAATCCCAGGTACCAACAAAACAAAACAAAAAACAAAACAAAAAAAGTAAATTCCAGGGCTGGGGATGTAGTATCATAGCACCTGCCTGGCAAGCACAAGGTCCTGAGTTCGATCCCCAGTACCAAAAAAACCCAAAAAGTAAATTTCATAAAGAGAGAAGATGCATGAAGCTAGAGAAATAAGCTGTCAAGCAAAAATGTCCATTTTCATGAATTTTAAAAAATAGAAAACTTCCGCCTGCACGTCAAGACAAAGCCTTGAAGTTAAAGTGAATGTAGGAGTACTTTTTTGTTATTCACTAGTCTATGTATAATATATAAAAATGAAGAAATGTCGATTGCAGTACATAAATAACCCACTTAGAAATGTGAGCTGTAGTTTCTTGGAACATTAATTGGGGCATCTGCACAAAATATCACCCTCATAAATTTATATTGGTTAAATTCCATCACAAAAGAGATACAAACATAGATCACCCAGATCCACACAACTTGGATGGCTGATTTTTTAAAAACTTGTATTTAGTACAGTGGCACTTCAGTTCACGAATTTAATTCTTTCCATAATTCTGATCGCAGAATTCATTCCACAAATTTTAAGATCATGAACCAAGGTACCACTGTTATATCCTAAATTCAGACACCAGTCTTGAAATTAATACCCACATTTCTAGGAAGGTATTTCAGTTGAATCGAATTCCCATTGTGATATGAACTTCAAGGTTAAAGGAAGCATCTAAAGATGTTTAAAAATACCCATTCATTGAGAACAATTTGTAGCATATATACCAGAGCTATTTTACTTTGGTATTGGTGCTAGACAAGGTCAAAAACAAAAACCATAAATAGCATTCTATATGCAAGGACTTAATTAAAATCTTACCTGTTAACACTAAGTATATTAACAGTAAAGACTTATGTGTAATTTTCAATTCATTTCTGACTTCCTATAAAAGAATAGATTTTTTCTACAAAAACCAGATTTAATACAAAAGTATTTTTTTCTTCATCCCAATAAACATTGACAAAGAGAGCAGTCAGAAATACTAAGCATCACTAAAGATGTCAGAAATTTCATTCAGATACCTAAAATATACTAATGGTCAAGGATTATTATTTATCCCTTTATCGGGTATCTAGTAGACATGCTGTCTTTTGTATTTGTCAAAAAATTCCAGTGGTGTGCTGATAAGCCAGTTCTCCAAAATGAAATAAAATAAAGCCCTAAAAACATGTCTGCTTTGTAGCATTTGCCAGTTTTTTATATTATTATTATCATCATCATTATCATTATTATTATCATTTCTGAGACAGGCTCCCACTATGTACTTCAGGCTATGTAGCCCAGGCTGCTGACCTTGAACATGTGGTAATCCTCCTGTCTCAGCCTCCCAAGTGCTGGGATTATAGGTGTTCACCACCACACCCAGTTTTGCCTGTGTTTTTACATGCAGATACTCCCACCATGATTGACTCTGAGTTACAAACAATGTAATAACTGACTCAGAGAATTTCCTGAAAATTTAACCTTTAGTGTTCTTGAGGCAGTGCAAGCCAGCTCCAGGGCAGCACCATGAGTGGACAGAGGCCATCTGGAATTTGTAAATGATGACTATCCCTGAGGACAATGGAAAGGACTTCATAGAATAAGTATCATGAAAGATGGCCAAGAATTTAACAAGTAAAGATGCCTAAAAGCAGCTTTTCCATATCCAGGTTACAACTGGAGCTGCCTAGAAAATATGGAAGATATATAGTGTCTAGACAGAGCCAGTAAAAGAATATCTGGAAACCATGGGAAGGAAGAACAAGAGGTGGAAAGCACACACAGTCCAAATCAGTAGGGATTGCACCTGTGCACCAACATAACACAGGTCAGTTTTGTTATGAGCAACAATGCATTTTCACATGGATAATGCAGATTATGAACACAAAGACTAAAGTGTGGAAGGCCAGTTGAGGTACGCTGCAATATTAATTCAGGAGAAAGCTGAAGAGGGCCTAAACTCTGGATAGATAACTGTGACTTTGAGGCCAATGTGATCTATTACTATAAAGATTTTGTGGGATTCAGCTGTGGTCAGGCACATACTTATTGTCCATGACCATTTTCATACTACAATGCCAAAGATGAGTAGTTTTGACAGAGACCATATGGCCTGCAAAGCTGAGAATATTTACTATCTGGGTCTTTGCAGCAAGCACTTTGCTGGTCTTTGACTTTAAGAGTAAAGCAGTGAGATTGGAAAGGAGGAAACAATTTTGAGAAATAATTTACTACATAATTCATATTTGGTGTTCGACGTGTGTAATGGGAGAGGAAGACGGGGCATCTCATCAGTGATCCTCTGCATCCTTTTTGGTGATATCTGTGGTGATATCACAAAATTGCACAGTAAACAAGTGAGGAAGATGAAACGTGGGGGAAAAAGATCTTGACTTTGGTTTTGGACAAGTTCATTTTCAAGGGTCTGTAAGATGTTTAGACGACAGAGCTGCATACTGAAAGTGGAGTCAGATTAGAGAGAGAGCACGCAAAATCAAGGACAGGAAATCTTTTTTCATATTAAAGATCATAGTTATAAGCATTGAAAGCCTTCTATTTTTTGTTTTCCTGTTATGTAGAATAGTCTGAAGTTTCCTGAGCCAATTAAGAGGCCTGTATAACCTAACTGCAACAGATTACATTTCTTTTGTACTACTTCCTGGCTTTTCACAAATTCTGTATGTTAATGCATTGATTTGCATTTCCACAACTGCAACTCCACGGGGATCCCCCTGAGGGAAAGAAGTGTAGCTTATTCATTTTGGCATCCTAAACATAGTAGGTGTTTATTAATTGTTTTTAATTAAGTTGAATGAGTTGAGAGAGAGGCCAGCTCTATTTTAGTTGGATATTTTAGTACAGATCCTCCTACAGCTGAAAAAGACCTTAGAAAAGATGACTGGCAAAAGCAATTGTGAGATAATTGTTGCAGAAATCTCAGAAAGAAATACACGGAGACACAGAATTCGGATAAAATAATAAAATTTCTTCTCGGGAGCGGGCAGGAAAGCCAGAAATTGGTCTGGTCAGTATCTGTGCCCCCTTTGTTCAGTTTCCCTTTTTATATCCTTTTTAGCCATTATCTCATCCCTAGTGGTCTTTGATGTGTAAGTACAATTCCAGTTCCTATTTACAAGTCACTGACACGATAGGCCATATACATTGTAAATTCACCCTGGCATGGTAACTTTGTTAGGTTAATGAAGTTACTGGTTAAAGAGTCAGATAACTGGCATTTTAAACAAAGAGTTAGGGGAAAAGCAAATCTTAAAAGAACACATTACTTATTTTGCTTCTACAACTACCTTAATATTCAATCTATTAAGTTATCTAAAACTTTTCCATATCATAATCACTTAAGAAAAACCATGCATTGGATGTGCCCATGTCCTTATTTTAATGAAGACTGCAATACTAACAAGGCTGACTGGCTTGGTTAAGATTCATGGCTAACCATAGCTCCTCCTGATGATATTTGGGTGATCCTTCCTGCTTTAGCTGGGCAATGTGTAGAGGAGACAAGCAGGGGGAAAAAAAGTAAGAATATTCAGTCATCTCTAGCAGCCGCAGAATGGGGGTTTCAATTATTACAGTGTCTCAAATGTTAGGCACAAAAGTAATTGTTTAAGAGCTAAAGGAAAAATTTCCAGATTAGCCACTCTGCTCTCCCCAACACAAAACAATTTGATATTCTTCAGAATATCCTCCTAGAGACCCTATTCGTTATTTATTTTGAAGCAATCTCTGTCCACACAGTCTGTCCACTACCGTGCATCAGAGCTGGCCAGCTTTGCAGAAGTGACAGGCTTCCTAGTTCAGGCTCCTAAAGAGTTAGCACCCAGTGCACTCGACATAATCCTGACTGCAAGGTCCAAAATATAGTCTATGAGAGATTCTGGTAGTGTATTTCTCACTACTGTGGTGTATGTGTGTGACAGAGAGACATGCAGACACAGTCTCTCCCCTGCCTCTGTCTGCAGTTCTGTAACAAAAACCCTGTCCCCAAGGACCTATCAAGGACCTAGAGACAAGGGTCAGTCCCACAACAGTGACGGAGTGTGAAGCGGAGAGCTTAATGCCAGCCCACCACAGAACTAGCTAAATCTGGAACCCTCCTGTCCCTCCAGATTCCTCATCAAATGAAATACTGATGTTAACTGTAAGATCATCCTTGTTTAAACCAGTACTTGTCAAGGTTACCTGAAGCTGAAAGCATTCTAACTGCCACAGCATTCTGAAATTGAGTGATTCCGGTTTACTGGGGTTATGAATGCCCCGATGACAGGAGGTAAATTCTTCCATTCTCTTCGCCTTTTCTATTGTGCAGATGAGTCATGGGACAATCTTCCCACTTCACATTCTGCTTATTCAATATTATGCCCTTTAATTATGTACTGGATCACTCCGGGACTAGCCTTACAGCTATTTGTACAGTTCTTTTTCTTTTTCTTTTTTTTTCAAGATCAATTAGGACTATTTCTAGGCACTCCAGATCCCATGGCCATCTGGTCATACAACTCTTCTCACATCTTGTCCCTGCTGTGACACTATACAATGGCCACAGGCAAAGGAAACAATACCAGCTAAATATTCATCTCATCCAACTCATTGTTTTCCTGCCAGTAGAGAAGTGCAGCTTAGAACTGGAACTCCTTGTGATAATGCATTGGCCACATGTCCCTACAAATATGCAAAAATTCATTGAAAATACATCTTAGTTTTTAAAACAAACTGAAAGGAGAAAATTCATCTTGATGAGAGATTAAAGCAATGAGTTGGAGAAGGCCTGCCATATGTCTTGTATGCGTGTCACAAATCTGAATAAATTGATCCAACAATAATAAATAAGCACACAAAGTTCTGAGACTTAAAATATATAGATTTTTTTTTTGTTCAACAGTTACAGAATATAAAATTCTCTCTAGAAAACATGGAACCTTTATAGAAAGTGGATACATATTAAACCATAGTGTCAGCCCAAGTTTCGGAGAATTTAATGACATAATTTTTTATGACAGTGACAAATGTGTAACAAAAAATTAGTAACCAAGGAAAGAAAACAATAGCCTGCAAAAACAAACTGGCAAAAATTTAAATAGCAGGAGAATCTGCTACAGATCAGAAGTATTTTCAGATAAATAAAAGAAAACTAAGAGAAAATTTAGATGAAATGAAAAACGGTTGTGCTTCCTTTTGAGATGCAAGAAGGAACATTTAGCAAATAAACTGGTAAATATGTTGATAAACACAAACAAACATTCAATTATAAATAGTGAAAATAATCTCGTAGAGCTAAAAAATATAAAATTAACATATTATATGTTATAATATAAATCTAGGAAGTGTTTTACAGACTTTAAAATATGTAAGTTGTGAGTAGAATACTAATTAATTGTACTATTTGACAAAATAAACATGCATTTTTAAATTTCTAGTATAACTACTACAGAAAAGTCCTTGCTGTAAAGTAGGGAAATAGGGAATAAAAACGTGTTAAACATTTATCTCACAAAGGTAATGAGTGACATCCAGTCAACATGAATTTTACAAATAAGAAAAACTAATGCTTTGTTTAGGAAAGTATAAGTGAAAAATAGAAAATGAAGAATGGAAAATTTATCTCAAATTCGTAAGAATTTTTATGCCAGGGCTGGGGATTTAGCCCAGTGGCACTGCACCTGCCTCACAAGCACAAGGTTCTGAGTTTGATCCCTGGTACCAAAACAAACAAACAAACAAAAAAAGAATTTTTATGCCTGGGGACAAAATGAAATAGGGGAGGGGCAAGTAAAATACCTCTAACACCCTGGTTTCAAGCATGTCTATTTAAATGTATGTATACTTTATATACCTTTCTGTCTGTGACATGTATCAAAATAAAACATTGTTACAATATTAAATGATTATTAGCATGGTGAGAAATATAATCATTTAATATTTTTAAAAGCTGCATCCTCAATATTTTTAACAAATAGAACCTACAAGAAGTGAAATATTTCCCTAAAGCTTTGTTCTCCATTAAAGAATGACCAATCACGAATGAATATTGCCTTGAATTCCATGATTTGTAACATGAATGGAGAATAAAATGAAGTAAAGGGTTGGGGACTTAGTTCAGTGGTACGGTGCCTGCCTGGCAAGCACAAAGTCCCGAGTTTGATCCCCAGTACCGGAAAAAAAAAACATGAACTAAGATAACATTTATTATAATTCTTCACATAATATAAGAAGAAAGTGAGTCCCTTTTACTACCACCAAAGGTAAAATACGAAATATCATTCCACTCTGACATTCTCTGCATAATTATGCATATATGTCCTTATATGTGAGCAAATGTATAATTACATAAAAGGTAATAAATATATATAAATATATATACACATATAATTTAAAAACTATTCAATATGTGAACTACATGGAAGTAACTAGTAAACATTGTAAATATGCCATGACACTTATTTTATTTAATTGGGGGGGGTACTGGGGATTGAACTCAGGATCTTGCACTTGCGAGGCAGGTGCAGTGCTACTGAACTAAATCCCCAGCCCTGCCATGACACTTATTTCCAATTAACATTACTGGAATAATTAAGGTTTGGATTTACTGTCTTCTCTACTGCACATAGACTAGCTCACATAAAACAATCCAAGTATTTGACAGAGAAACCTGTATAAACTGTTAACAAAAATGGAAATCAAAACTAGAATCCCATTTGTTGTCCATTTGTTTCCTACAAGCACATCTTCTATTCAGTGGTCTGCTACAAGTTGTTAAATAATTTGAGCAATGTAGGGATCAAGCCAGCATATATCACCTGGTGACAGCAATAGGCAAGATCTGTATAACAGAAAAAGCTTATTTAGAAATTCCTATATTTTCCATGTTAGAAAAATCACACCCAAGGTGACACCAACTGTCTGAAACTGCACATGTTAGAGCTGGTTTGCAGAAGCCTGGTGCTGGAAAACTGAGCCTAATACTTGAAGAATTATTGGCACATTTACTTCCTTGTATATTTCATAAGCCCCCATATATACTATTAAAGAAAATGCAGATATTAATAACAAACAGAAAAATGAATAGGCAGCAGGATCGGAAATGATTCTCAGTTGATACATGATGTGTTTTATCAAATAATCTATTCAGTGAAGAGTAATCATGGAAGCTGATATAGATTCATGAATTTGAGGTGCAAAAAGGACAGAAAGAATACCTTTGAAGAGTGTGGCACAAGGAAAATCATACCTAAGGCAAACTGCAACCAAAAAGCATGCAAACAATCCTTATAATGTGTAACTTTCTTTACATGCAATGAAAAATGATAGTCACAGTCTCTTTATGAATAGGTGTTTCGGTACAAGCTGCTGTAACAAAATCCCACAGAGTGGCTTAGACAACAAACATTGATTTCTCCTTGTACAGAAGTCCAAGGTGAAGGCACTAGCAGACATAGTACCTGGTGAGGGCTGCTTTTGAATAAGGGCACTAATCCCATCATAGGGGTGCCACCTTCATGACTTCATCTAAACTAAATTATCTCTCAAAGATGAAACCCGCTAATTTCATCCTATTGGGAGTTAGAACTTCAGTGTATGAATCAGGGGACTGGGACACAAACAAGTAGTCCATAGCAATGGGCATAGTACTATAATAGTACATGATGCCACCAGCAATAATGAATATTCAATGTGCCCTTAGGTAATATGACAGTTTTATATTATAGCTGCAAATATGTTTACAGTCCTTCCACAGAGAGTGGACTATGTCATTTCCCATAGAAGCCAGGAAGGTTTAGGACTGTTATGATGGATAGAGCATGGTAAAGTAACATCATGTGACTTCCAAGGCTGGGGCATAAAAGAATATGGCTTCCTCCAATACTGGGAACACTGGCTCCTGGAGCACCACACTGATATGGAGCCTCTGGCCACCCTGTGATTGCCAGGGCGGAGAGGTTGTGGCTCACCGTTCTAGGACAACATATCTGTCACCTGGCCCAGCCCAGGTGCCAAACATTGGTGTAAAGAATAGTCAGATGATTTCATCTGCGGCATGGAAGATATTTTGGGACAGACAGAGAGAAGTCATTTCCATTTCTCTAAATTCTGACTCACAGAATCTGTTATCACAAAAATAGTGCTGTCTTGCCCAATAAGTATTGTAGTTGTTTATGACCAAGAAATATATATGACCAGAACAAGTAGCTGCTGGATATCCACAGGGATTTGATTCATCTTAGGATAATTTATTATTAGTGAGAAGAAAAAGAACACTTATATCCTAATGCAATATGAATAAGAGTTAAGTTATGAAGGGTATATACTGCATTCCTAGAACTCCCAGAGTAAGCAAGAAGAAGATGGATAGATCAAATAGACACTTTGAGGAAAACTGCAAAGCATGTACACAAACCTTGATAGATTAACCCAACATTAAATTATTACTGTTCATATAGCAGAAGGCTATAAATTTCATTGTTGTCAAAAACCACAGATTCTGAGCTCAAGGCACTTTTCACACTAGGTGAAAATGTATCAGGGTCTAAAAAGATCATCTTTTCTAAAAGGCCAAATTTTCCTAGTTACTTTCCAAATTGATTTTCATTTTGTGGCCCTAGACTTTAGACTTTAAGGGTATTTTTGTTTGCTTGTTTGTTTGCTTAATCTTTTTTCCTTAGATTTTAGTTTATTTTCTCCTTAAGTATCAGGATTTTGACTTTTATTCTTTTTCCACAATCTTCAGCCTTTACTCAGTGACTTCCTACACCATCCATTATTTTTATTTTATTTTATTTTTGGTACCAGGGATCGAGCTTGGGTCCTTCCGCTTGCGAGGCAGTCAGTGGAACTACTGAGCTAAATCCCTGGCCCCTTACCCTCCACTATTTGGCATAATATAATCTTTCCTTTTTGGGGCTCCCTGCTTTCATTGGAAATCCTACTGATTGAAGAGTCTAGCTCCTGGACAATTTCCAAGTAAGTTACTGAGCCTTTCTGACTCCTTAGACCCTTGTTTTTCATGGGATTTGTGGCTTCAGCTTTAATTTCCTCTTTTCTGATTACATTTTCTGGGGGCAGCTGAAAATTCACTGGAATTTTCAATCATTACGCAAAATTGACATAGTGGTCACATGGTAGGGCCCCTCCCATTGTGTCAGGGTGGGAACTTCTTGCAATGTAGCAATATCATTCTCTGTGTAGCATGTGTAGTTCTGATGTAACTCTGTAACATAAATCATACCCAGTGAGACAATAAAATGTTAGCATATGCCCATGTAAGGGAGATAAAGACACAAAAATTGTGTATTGTGTAAAAGGGTCCAACTACACCATGTTCCGCACTCAGCCTTTGGATACCAATCCACTGAGTCAGCCAAATAAAGCTGCTTCCTGGAAAAAAAGGCCTCCGTGTCCCATCTCTCTATATGAAATTCTCGCAGCAGTTCTTGAGAAAAGAGAGAACTCAAGGTGACATCTACAGAGAACTCTTTCTTTTCCCCCCTCACAATAAAGAAACTGATAAAGGTACAAGGTGTGATCAAAACATAGGAGGAATGCTTAAATTTTTAAAAAATGATTAAAGATGGATTCCTGTTAATCCCCTTCAATACAGTCCCCCTCAACCACTTATCTCTTCATTCTTACCACTTTCTGAAGCAGTTCTGCAAGTCTTCTTTCATGAGTGTTTTAAGAGGTGGGATAAAAAAATACAGTGAATGTTGCCTCTGAGTGCCATCCAATGGAAAAGTCTAGAAACATTATGGTGTGTCCTCATCCACCATATTCAGCAGATCTGGCACCGTGTGACTTCTGGCTCTTCTCCAAAGTCAAAATGTCCATGAAGAGCAAATGTTTCGCATCAGTTCAAGACATTTAAGACATCCAAGTCAGTGCAAGAGACTCTCATGAAAGAAGACTTCCAGAACTGCTTCAAAAAGTGGCAAAAATGATGAGATAAATGTGTTTGGAGTGAAGGGGGGAATTTTGAGGGAGATAAATGGCAATGTCTTTTATTAACTCATTTTTTAAACTTAAATAGTCACCATGTTTTCATCACATTGAAAATCTGGAAAAGTGGGGATACAGGAACATTGGAAAAGTATCACCTACCTTAGATAGAGGAATTTTAGGCAACAGAATTAGTAGTCATGTTGCAGAAGTCTCGGAAAGAAATATACGGAGACACAGAATTCGGATAAAATAATAAAATTTCTTCTCGCGAGGGGACAGGAATGCCAGAAACCAGTCTGGTCAATATCTGTGCCCCCTTTGTTCAGCATTTCCCTTTTTATATCCTTTTTAGCCATTATCTCGTCCCTAGTGGACTTTGATATGTAAATACAATTCCAGTTCCTATTTACAAATCACAGACACAAGATAGGCCATGTACATTGTAAATTCACCCTGGCATGGTAG
This sequence comes from Heterocephalus glaber, assembly GCF_000247695.1. Next base: position 8,193,081 of record NW_004624800.1, read on the forward strand.
CTTTGTTAGGTTAATGAAGTTACTGGTTAGAGTCAGATAATCCTCACCTTAAACAAGGAGTTACAGGAAAAGCAAATCTTAAAAGAACACATTACTTATTTTGCTTCTACAACTACCTTAATATTCAATCTATTAAGTTATCTGAAACTTTTCCATATCAGTCAAAGAGCAAAACAATCCAATGGTATCAACTATAGATACCTAAGGAATATTAAAATCATCCCCTTTAAAAATGAGGACTAGTGGGTCAGGGATTTAGCTCAGTGGTTCTGGCGCCTGCCTCGCAAGCACAAGGTCCCCAATACCAAAAAAAAAAAAAAAAAAAAAAAATGAAAACTAGCACTGTCAACATACTGTCAGAGAAGGAATTAAAAGCTACTTTCCAAGATCTTATGAGTAAGACTAGTTTATGGGAAAATCAGTAATTAGGATTTCATGTTCAACTTTAGGACATATAAGGACATCGACATCTAATAAAAATATTTACATTATTATGTGCCAAGATGTGCTGTAGATAACATGGCTGAACCACAAGAATGAGGACCTAGAATTAAAGCTAAGAGAGTTAGATCAGAGTTTATGAAGAGGCTAAGTGAATATGTGAACATCTGTAAAAAATCGGGTCAAAAGTTTTAAGGCATGTATCAATGAGCAGTTCGGGACACTGTTGGCAGTGATGCATCTTTATATCCTAAATTTATTATGAGCTTTCTGAGGGCCATGTATTTTTTTTTCTTATAGTGCTGGTGATTGAACCCAGGGCTTTGCATATTCATACAAATGCTCCACCACCAAGCTGCACCTTTAGCCCCAAAACATCTGTAATATAGAGCAGCTCCTGTGTGCAAAGCCCTCATTCAGGATTCAAGGATATGATAGTTAGCAAAACAGACCAAAATCTCCACATGTTCAAGGGTTATAGTCTAGTACAGGAGCCAAACAATGAACAAATAATGAAAGACTATATTAAATTAGGGAAGGTTGGAGTTTCATAAAAAAAATAGTTAAATATGCCAGGGAATGGGTATAGGAAATAGAGGAGCTGGTAGAAAGGAGCTGGATCCACTTTACAAAGGGCAATCAGGAAAGGTTTTATCAAGAAGGTAACATTCAGGCAAGGTCTTGAAGATCAGAAGGACAGAAACCCATGTGAATTAGTAGAAGTGCATTCCAGACAAAGAGAACAGCATATGCAAAGGTCCTGGGATATCACTGCTCCCACCATAATGTAAGAAGCAGAGGCTGTGAATGAGGGGAAAGTATCAGGAGGAGACAGAGAGGGCTTTAAAGGCTATTCCTCAGATATGACTTCTTCAGCAATAAAATAGGAAATCATGAAAGGTGGTGGGAAGAGCTTGATCTGATCAGGCTTGCATTCCCGAAGGAGAAGTCTGGCCATTGTTCTGCTACCAGGCTACGGGGGAAAAGGGACTGGAGTGAAGGTTGCTGTCATAGCCAACCACCATGACAAAGAGTACAGGATCTGAACAGAGTTTGTATATATTCTTATGGTACAGCCAACAGAATGTGCTGATGCACTGAAGCTGAAGAGAAAGTCAAGAAGGATTCCAAGTCTCGCAGTCTGACTAATCAGAAGAATCCAATCATCGTTTACAATGATGGGAGAGACTGAAATAGAAGCACATTGTGAAGAAAGGTCAAGAGCTCAGTTTTGAGTGGCTTGAGATGCTCATTAGACATCAGAGGGAAGTGTAGAAAAGCATGTTGAACTTGGAGCTTGGTCAGCGGGAATCAAAGCTTAGGTTTCAGATGTAGGACTACTAGTATAAATGTGGACATCAGGCCAGGAATGAGATAATGAATCATAAGAAAGATGTATCTCATGGCCTCAAATTTCCTTTGGAAATGCTGTGGTTCCCCCAAGCAATATTTTTGTGGTCCGTTTTGACTTCTGCGTCCAATATTATCAATCAAAGAATAAATAAGTGATAACAAGTGGGAATACTCTGTATAAGAGTCCTGGGGAGTCAGTGAATGTGTTTCAGAAGTGACCACTTCCAGAGACTAAAACAGCCTGCAGATGTTTCCTAGGAATGGCAACATGATTAGAATGACTATTGGGCTTTATAATACTATTAGGAAGGAAATTCCAATGAGATGAATAAAATTTTCTTTTTGCTATTGCTGGAAAAATTCTTTGTGTTCACTTTTATGGGTATAAGCTTAAAATCCTAAATTGACTGATGTTAACATTCATCAATTTACAATAATTAACATAGTTGCCAAAAACTGTATGCAAACAAAAACTACAGACCTTTCCAACATTGTTCAAGTTGTGTTAAAATTGACTGCAGTCTATTAATCAACTTATTTATTCAATGAGTATACAATAAAACTATTCCTCATAGGAGAAAATTAAGGATGATATGATCACCATATGGTATTTTTTGAAAATACATACCTCTTTGATGGACAGAGGTTTAGCTGTGAATACAAGGAAAGTAGTAATGCCACCCAAAAGACCTTTGTTCTTTTTAAAAAGGATACTTGAAATGTTCACAATAATGCATTTCTATAAGACTGTTTTACTAAGAAATTAGCAAAAATTTACTTCAAAATCAAGATTATATTATGGGGAAAATTCATCTTTCAAGTTATATTTTCCTTTACTGTCTTCGTTTCCTAATTTTTAAATTTTAGAGAAAATTTTTGAGCAAGATTTTAGTTTCTGTTTTATTATACAAATCACATTGGAGCTTTTTCATAGGTATAACCATTAAGCATTATTTTTGCTATTGTGGATAAAGTTTGGAATAGATGTGGACACAAGTGAGGCTGTAAATCTACTCTATGTTTTCCATTCTCAGTAACATTTACACAACAGGCAACTGGTTAAGTATCACACAGGGTCTTTAAAATAAAAGTAGAGGCTTTATTAACTCCTTTCCCACTGTTATGATAGAAAAAAAAACCCAACATATCTTGAAATCCAGCAAGTACTTAAAAATTTCTAGAAGGAGGAAATTACAACAAAAAGGAATCAGATACTCAGGACTATGAGGGAAACTCTTGGAACTTTGCTGAGCAAGACTATAAAATAAGATTTGTACCCAGGAAAATAAATAACAATGGGGTCAGAGCAGAGCTTCCTTGATCATTTAGTCAATAAGTGCTAAGTAAGGGACAGAAGATTAAAAAAACATGGTTTTCGAGTTCGATCCTCAGTACAAAAAACAAAACAAAACAAAAACAAAAACAAAAAAACCCATGGTTTGAATCACTAAACTGGAAGAAGAAGAAAAGGTCATAAAACAATTAAGACCTTATGTATCTCAGTACTGCCTGCTGCTAGGTCTAGAATGAAGATCCCATCATCTTTAATAACTATCATTCCAGAGTCATTCAGTGAGGTGAAAAACCTCTAATTGGGATTTGGGAGAGGGGTGCAAGTGAAATGCTTTCTGAAGGCTGGCTCTAAAATGGGAAGGATGGATCCTGGGTTAGGGAAAGAGTTTGGCCCATAAATTAGGCTCAGCTTTTCCTAGATTCAGTCTAGATCCAGCAGCACAGAAGACACGGGTTTCAAAAAGAAGGAAATAAAGTTTCATGGTTTTCTTAGTTTCTTTGCTCTCCTTGCTGAGATAAAATATCTGACATTCAAAGTTAAAGGAGGAAAGGTTTACTTATCTCACAATTTGTAGAGGTTCCAGCCCATAATTGGCTGGCTCCAAGGTAGGGTGGGATGGCAGAGGGGTATAAGGGGTATCACAGAGGAGAAACAGTTCATGGCAGAGAGAAAGCTGCAAAGCAGTGAATAAGCAGCAAGTAACAAGCAAGAAGCAGTATCCCTCTTTTTGTCCCTTATATGCTATACAGGCTATCTAGGCTTAGCGGGTAGCACTCACATCCAGCAAGGGGCAGCTTTAATCCTAGCATTGCACCATGAATCAATCCCAGCATCACATCCTCAATCCCAGTATTACACCTATGACCAAATGGGGGTTTAGGGGGACATATACCTATAACCCATAACAATGGTTATGAGCAAGGTTTCTGTAGTCAGAACACAAGTTCACTTACTAGGTCTCCAATAAGAAGATGGATAACAATGAAAAAAATACACTGAAAGAAGAAAAACAGTACAGTACATACCTTATAGAATACTGTACGGCTTTATTGAACTACTACACAGAAAAAACAAGAGAACTTTAGCTACTGCAGTCAGCGAAGAAAGCGAAGTTTGATGACTCTGTTACATCTTGGAAGCAGCCTATGTCCATCAACAAGTGAATGAATAAAGAAAATGTGGAATTTATATAAAATGAAGTACTACTCTGCCATAAAGAATGATCAACTTGAGTCATTAGTAGGAAAAAGGATCCACCCTGAGATCATAATGTTAAATGAGATATATCAGACATATGAGCTTAAATAGCACATGGTTTCTCTTACATGAGACACTCAAAGTAAAAATAAAGAGAAAAATAAAAGATAAATAATAGGAAGTAGGTAGCTAGATCTTCCTCAAATGGGTAGGGAATCAAGAAGCGGATCACGAGATGAAGGAAGCAGGGAAAGAGGGGAAGGAAAAGGACTGAAAAAAAGGAATGAAGATGTGTTATGTACATGTACTAACTCCACACCGGGAATGTAAATATTATGTACTGCAAATATTCCAATGGTTTTAGGTGAGCTCCTTCTACAGAAGACCGTTCTCCAGATGTTACTGATAACTGGTGGCCACCAGGTCTCAGCTGGGATCTGACCTGAAGAAAAATTACTCAAGCTATAGCTGTAAGTAAGGAGAGAGTTTTACTAACTTTGAGGAAGATGTAACAAAGCTACTTCCATTTCATTCAAATACCTATCCAGATTAGGAAATTATATTTCTCTTCACAAAGTGCTTAATTTTTCATGTACATATTGTACAGTCCGAAGTTTTTCTTCATGAAACAATTATTTCTTGTAGTCTTACTACGTTTTTGTTGTTGTTGTTGTTGTTGTTTGAGGTACCAGGATCCAACTCAGGACCTTACACTTGCCAGGCAGGCACAGTGCCTCTACGCTACATCCCCCGCACCTGTAGTCCTACTATGGATATGGCTTTTTGTAGACTATGAGCCCATTTGTGCTTTCAGAAAACTTCAACAATGGTAGATGAGAAATTTTTTTGAAAACTAGATTACATGTTAAATACAAAATGCTACATACTATAACATCATTGTAGTTTATAATATGTGATTTTATATAAGGAACTAATTGCTGTACAGAATGATTCAAATAATCAACAATGCAGTTCTAGCAGGAGAGTTTAAGGAAGTATCAAACTCACATTAATATTTTCTTCCGTATAGGTCATGCAAAGTAAACTACTATAGGCAATAGTATTACTTAGCATGCTAGTGGCTAATCATCGTATTACCTATTTATGTACTGCCTAATTTAGGATGTTCCATGTGGAAAAATATACTTTTGCCTAAGGAGCAGAATAATTTACTAACAGGTAACATATCAGGCATAATAAATTAACAATGAGAATTCTACCAGGGCCCAGGGTCTCATGATTTCAGAGAATGATGCTGCATGGAATTGATGAAGCTATTTCAATGCATCAATATCATAAAGTATAGCAACAACTAGTTATTTACTTTTCCATACAGTTCAGAAAGTTCCTGGAAAGCTTCTAAAACCTGTCAAGCTAGTTCAAAATTTGTTTAAAGCAAAAACATCTGACTTAAATAGATGAAATGAAAACAACACACTTTAATATGTCATTTAAATAACTGTGATTAGGTTGAGAGAAGAAAAGCCAATATTAACAAGACCAGTTAATTAAAATTATGACTTAGATGAAATGTACTTTATTAATCGTGAGGGAAGCAAGATCCTCTGCTATATCTCCGAAGTGTTTAAGTACACTTGACACAGAGCACAGTATTATAAATTATTTCCATCACTGTCACATTATAGTCACTGCAGATACTATAAATGCACACTTGCTGAATTGACCTTGCAAAAAACCAACATCATCATCACGCCCATATTATGGACATATTTCAAATGTCTTGGTTTGCTTGAGCCACATCAGTCATGACATGAAATATAAAAAGTAACCTAAAGCAACAGGTAGACTAGGTGATATTTGCTGATGTGATGTATTCATTGTTTATTTTTTTTTCATCAGTTGATTGAGGCAAAGAATAATAATTTGGATAATTTGTCACCGATCATTGAAAAATCGGCATATTGTTACTTACTGGTGCAATGTAATGTCCTTAAGGGGCATTTATTCATGGCCATTGAATGAAAACCTTCACCCTAAATTACATCTTGCCTAACCACTTGCCTATTTGTCCTTAATTTATAGAACCCCTTGTCTTGGGGACTCAGATTTATAGAGTCCTTTTCTGCTTTTTGGTTACCACTGAAAATTTAACACTGAAGGTTTTGTTTTAATAATTCTTTGAGATAGAACACTTTCATGTGCCTGCCTAGACATCTATTGCACCAATGCAAATTCCTAATTAACTGATTTATAAAGGAGGGAGCAGAAGCATCAGTTTAGAAATGGCTAAATTAAAGTAAGCTTATTTGGAAACTAAACTACAGCTTTGACAGATATATACGCACAATTTAATTACAGAAATACAAAAGAGCACCACTCTATGTTATAATATAGACATAATATACTGCTTAAAATTAATTTACCATTATCTGCACTTTATTACAACTCTAATTGTGAAATTTCCATATTGCTCACATGATTATTCTTTCCTTCTATTTTTGAATAATTTGTGCATTGATCTAGTATTACTCTAAAGCTACATATAAAAACATAAGACTTAGTTCATACTTTAAAGAAGAGAGAGTTGTGCTTATTACATTTAGAAATTAATTTGTTATATTTATACCTCTAAATGTTTTTTTCTATATCATTGTGTGTAAAACTAATCTAGTTTTCAAATAATAAAGAAACAAATTACTATATTCCATATATTACAGGAAAATTTCCCAACTTAAAAACAGTAACTTTGACCCAATCAAATATTTAGGAAATCAACAAAAAGAAGAAAATAAATCAGAATTTTTGCTACCTGACCAAATTTAAGAAACATTTCTTTACTCAAAAGATGGATTACTCAAATGCCCTCGTTTAACTGAGTTCTCTAATTGATTAAAAAATTTCATTCTCTTTTCTGAGAAAAATCAATTTATATTAGCAAAAATAAAAAGGCAAATGAAATTATCATATTCTTTATTTGCAGAAGATTTTATAAAGTAAAAATGACCTACTGGTATTGGTCAGACCTTAATTTGTAAAATCAAATATATTTTTAGGTGCTTTGAAGTGCTTTAGTCCAGACACACTGATTAAAGACCAATATTTCCTGTTTTCAAAGCAGAGTTGTAAAAGTCTGATTTTTAAAACAACTATAAAAATAATGCTTAATGCTCAACTGAGTTTATAAAGTATGAAATATATTCTTTATCAAATACATACTTTGTTTGGAATTGGAATATTTGGAAAACATTTGGTCTATCTCACAAAGTTTTGCAAAGCAAATGTCACAGTGACAATGAAAAGCACCCTACAAACACCAGGCATTTCTATCCCTATCATTAGGATAAAAAAATCACATGAAAGGAAAATGTGTTTTAATTAATGAAAATCATACTTCCAGAGTTGAAACCTCAGAAGTTGTTTTACCTAATTTTACTTTTCAGACATTCACAGAATTTCATATTTGAGCTGATGAGTGACTTTCAATCATTTTGATACTTCTGATTATTTTTTTTTTTTTTGCTAAAATCTCATTAAAGTGCTGAGTTACCAGGCTCTCTAGGTATTACAGACTATGATTACATCGTTGCTATTTTTAAAGCTAAATCCTGAAATTAAAACAAATAGTAAACTTCTCAGAACACCTGAGAATGTGTGCTCAGGGATCCATTAACCCTAGGCTTGAGAAACACTAATGGGAGAGGTATTGAAGGATTTAAACAGGGGGATGTCCAGGGTTTGTGGCTTAGAAAGATCACTCTCCAGTCACACAGAGGGGACACTGCAAAGGGTGCAAGACCAGAGTCAGGGAAATCAGTAAGACACTTCAACAGTGTGGGTGTGACTCAGATGGCATCCATGTAAAACTGAGTGACATTACATACATGGTAGCTTCACATGTTTCCAGTGAAAACATATACATAGAGGCGGGGAGGAGGGTCACAACACACATTGTTTCATTTGATACTTCTGATTATTTTAAATGGTATTTATAGTAGCTAGGAATCCTTTGGATACAAATACAAGAATATCTTGACAAACAGTACTAAACACTAAGAACATGATTATCTCAGAACAAGGAATGTAGGTGTATGGTCTAAGGTGCCATCAATATTATACGGAATCCAAGTTCTTCACAACTCTTTACTCTTACCATCTTCAAGGCATTTTGTCCTAAAACACACTCTCTTCTTGGACTAGAAACAGATTCGCTGACCAAGAAGAGCTCCCCTGTACCACTACCCACTTACCCACTTACCAGCAAGGGAAATGTTGGTAATCTGCTATGATTGGCTCATAGTGACTTTTTAATATGGAATTTAAAATAGATCAATGCCTTTATTTTTATAGAAAAGGACAAATCTTTGTTTGATCATACCTATATGAAAACAGATGAGACTTTTACTCTAGAGGCTTACTTCTGTAATCAAATTTTTTCCGCTGGAATGTTGACCCCTCCATGTAGGAATCTGTCTTCTTCATCTTAGTATCTTCAACACCTGCTATATATTTTTGTTCATTAAATTATGATGAATGAATGAATGACTTCTAGGAGGATGCTAGTGAATCTAACCAAGATTGGGGGAAAATATATTTGAGTAAAAGTGAAAAAATGAATGTCATTCCAATGGTCCAACTGGAGCAAATAGGAAGTAAGTTTTGAAGATAAATTTGGGACAGACTATATAACGTCTTCAGTCTAAAAATTAAAAAATTTCGTTCATACGCTGTGGTAGCCCCATAGGTTTTTTAAATTTTGTCATTAATTTTTATTAGTCCATGTCTGCAGTACATACAAGTTACAGTCATCTTGGCATCCCCCTTAGGTTTTAGGGTTAAGATTAACATGATAAAATAAATTTTATATCTCATACTTTCTCTTTCCCACATTTAATACACAGCATATTTCAATACAGATCTTTTAGTATTTACTATATTTTGTTTTTAATTTTTATCAGTAAATATTTGCTGTACATAATGTTTACAATTTACCTTAAGGAGTAGGTACATGTACTTAATATAGCTTCAATCTTTTTATTTCCCTTCCTGTCCCCACTCATTCCTCCGTCCCTCAATCTGAGTCCTCCTCCTATTTACAAAAGATCTATTTCTGTTTTCTATTGTCTTTTATTTTGTTTTTCTTAAAAAATTATTTATACTTTGGATTTCTCATATAAGAGAAGTTATGTGATATTTAAGCTGTGTGTCTAATTTATTTCATTGAACATTATCATCTCAAAATGCATCAATTTTCCTACAATGACTCAAATTTTTCCTTCTTTATGGTGGAGCAGTACTCCATTGTATATAAATACTGCATTTCCTTTATCCATTCATCTGTTGATGGACACATAAGCTGCTTCCTAGCTTTAGCTATTATGAGTTGTGTTGCCATAAACAGGAGTATGAATGTATCACTCTAGTATGATGTCTTTAATTCTTTCAGAAAGATATTAAAATGGGGAACGGCTGGGTTGGGTGCAATTTCTAGTTTCAGTTTGAGGAATTTCCACACTGATTTCCACAGTGGTTGCACCTGTATACATTCTCACCAACAATGTAAAAGATCTTCCTTTCAACCCAAACTTTTGCATCCTCCAAGCATTTGTTTGTATTTATTATATTTTATCTGAAAGGCAACATTTGATGAAAATGGCCAAGGTCTGGGGATTTAGCTCAGTGGTTCTGCTGCCTGCCTCGCAAGCGCAAGGTCCCAAGTTCGATTCCCAGTACCAAAAAATAAATGGCCAGGAAGAAATGAGTCCACAATGGGATAAGTGAACTCTGATACTTAGAAATTCTCAATTATGGGATGCAGGCAAGAGCAAGCCTGAAATGCTATTTACAATGGCCTTCGCAGAGGTTATGTTCCTAGAGCAACTTCAAATTGTGTTGTTGTTGTTGTTGTTGTTTTCTGGTACCAGGGATCGAACTCGGGTCCTTGCGCTTGTACAGCTGGCGGCAAAACCACTGAGCTAAATCCCCGGCCCTGCAACTGCAAATTGTGAAAAACTACTAATTTCAGATATGGTAAAAAAAAATGCTTACAAATGCCCACTTTTATAGTTTAAACCCTAAATATGCTACGTGTCCTGCAGTTATGTAATTTAATTTAATAAAATACTGTATTAATAAAGCCTTAGAAGGTGCAGGGTGTGTTGTTGGCATCTTAGGGATCTTAGGGTTTTAAGAACAAAACAGGGAAGAGATTCTTATACGCAGCAACCAGTTATGATGCAGGAATGCTGGTGCATTTGCCATGGGTTACAAGGCAGCAGCCAATCAGCAGCAAGGAGAACTGAATAACACTTTCGGATTGGCTACCTGCAAGTCTCCCACCAAAAAACCCATTGCGCGTGACATCTGAGCTTTCAGCGAAGTTGTGGGGGGTTCAACAAATAATTATTAGTTAGATTCTAAGGAAAAAATCCTCTAATGACTGAGGCCGCGAACTCTGAACCATGACTTTGTGGGTGTATACTGTATTTATTTTTCCTCTGTGGGAATATGACGACTTTAAAGCTCTTACAAAATTTTTCCAAGGTTCTTGAAACTGATTGGGAAAAAAAATTAACTAATTAATTTTCATGACTTATTAATTAAGCTCGAGCTTCAGCATGTCGAACTGTACAGAACTTTAGAAGTTTCCTCCTTTTTGCGGGTCCTCTGTTAACTCCTTTTCAGAATAACACTCCTATCATGCACTCGCCTTTCCTCTGAAATTCAAAGATGACAATTCAGTGTCAAATTTAAATGTATTTTCAAAATATGATGGATAATCTGAACACATTTCATCTACACTAACTTTTCTGAAGAAAAAAATACAAACCAGGAAGCCTATATTGTCCTTAATGAGATGGAAAGAACTAGCACTGACCAGTTTTTCTGAATACGAGTCTTTAAATAGGTATCTTATCTTTAGCAAACATATGTTAGCCACACATTTTAACCCACTAAAGTCAAGGTTTACAGTTGGACAAAAACGCTTATGCTTTGCATACCATTTAACTGAATATATAACATTCACAAGTTCTTTTTATTTAAAAAAAAAGGGAAACAAATGAGAAGACATACATTTGATCCAAACAAGGAAGCAAAAGTTGACGGAAGGACACTCATTTCATAATAACCCAGGTGTGACTAAAGAATTCCACTTTCAGTCAATTAACTGGAAAAGGACTTTGTATAGGCCTTTACATAAAGTTATAAAATTTTAAAGCTATCTTTATTAAAACAGATTCAAGCTGGCTATTTTTTCTTCTGTCAAACCAGAATAAATAAAAGTAAAAATGACAAAGTCATGTAGATTTAAGATGCCGCCCACTCAGAATATACCAGTTTTCATTGTTATCAGTCAGCTTTATAATTGAATGTAAATATGGCTCTATAGATATATATGCCTCTGGAAATTTTCAGCATGCATTGTAAATACTGGCTCATGAATCCATAGCACAAAAATTTAAATTTTATATATATATACCATGATATGTACATAAAAACAAACATATCAAACTACACATATATATAATTTTCCTGAAAATTTAATGTAAGAACATGAATCTTTAGATAGTGAGAAAATCTAATTACAGTTACTGAATAATAAGCTACATAGCATATATAAATAGAAAAGATCTGGATACAGCTGGTGACACTTTTTCAACTATATAATCCTAACTGTGTGATCAACAAAACAGATGTTATATGAAATATTTAGATCCTATGTATAGGTTGATTAGAAGAGATTCACTCCTAATTTTCAAAAATATTTACAATAGCAATAATAATAATATAGTAGAATGCATTTGAACACTAAAGAAATAAATCAAGTATAGGAAACCAAGTTCCACACAGATGAGTGAAAATGCATTCATGAAGTGTATGATCCACTTATATAATGCCAAAGTTATGACAATAGTGTTATCATGGGGTTTTGTACAAAGACCGCTCAGCAGCCCATGTGACATACACTTCTTAGATCTTTTAATTCATTTCCTATTCCTGTACCACACAACTCTCTCTGAAAAATAATGATAACAATAGCCTGGAGAGAAATTGTTAAGCAGTTATCTTTCTTTTGAAATCACCAATTAATTTTTCTAATGCTACTTCTTCCTGGTCAGCTAACTCAATCAATTCTCAGCTTTAGGTGAGCCCAAGAAGGAAAGGACTGAGCCACATATCTTTAAATGTTATGATTCTCAAACTCATCTGCTTTTAGCAGCATTTAGAGTCTTGAACTAAAATAGCGGAGCTACATGTGCAGACTTGGGGCAATGGTGAGTAACGGGGAGAAGATGTGGTGACAGAGAGACTGCTGGGAGATTGACAGTGCTTGCTGTACTGTCATGAGGAAAATGGATTTAAGAATCACTGTCTTGGGACTGAAGTTCATTGCTGATGTTTTATAGCCATGATATTTTTGCAATGTCACTTATCCTAATTAGCCTTGGCATATTATAATTAAAATATGAACACAAGTGTTGATTTGAGGAATAAAAGAGAAAGCACATCGTATCTAATAGTCTGTCAGGAAATAGGTGATAAATAATTACCAACCCTCTTCCCTGATCCTGTCCATTAAATCCAGTCCCCTGAGAAGGAAAGACTTTGAAACTGGCGTCTGTACTTTGGCTGCTCCCAGTAGCACAGGGATCCAGGAGAAGGACCCAGAACTAAGGCGAGAATGAAGCTGGAAATGAATGGATTGCTATACTATCTACCTGTCAGCTTTGCCTGAAAAAGTGAAAATTAGGCTCAAAATCAGGAGCAAAGAGTGACTTTGGCTAATACAAACTCATTCATAAAATAAAACTTTATACTCAATACTTTGTAAAGTACTTGGTGTATTTCAGAACAACAAAATTAATACTAGAGGCTCCTAGGGCAGAGAAGCTCAGCTGGTCCCAGCACCCGGAAGGAAGCTCCCCACCTGCATCCCAGGCTCCTAGGGCAGAGAAGCTCAGCCAGTCCCAGAACCCGGAAGGAAGCACCCCAGCTGCCATCCCAAGCTCCTAGGGCAGAGAAGGTGAGCTCCGTGGGCACCAGAAGCACACCCCCCCACCCCCACCCCCATGGAAATGAGAAAACACATAAACAAGCCTCAAAAGCAGACTTCCAGATCACCTATAGCAACCCCAAAGGGAAACGAGATGAAACAATCTGATACTCAACCACCTGCACTCTCTGAACTGGCAACAAAAGAGGATCTGGGAAAAATGAAATCAGAAACAATTACTCAGATAACAGCAAAGATTTTGCTCATGGTGCAAGACA
>NW_004624800.1:8209376-8225906 GCF_000247695.1 Heterocephalus glaber
GGAGGGGGTGAAGGGAGGGCAAGGGAAGGGGAAAAAAATAAAAACCAAGATACTCATGTAATGGTACCAAGATCCCAATGATGAATGTAAGTGTATTTTATACCGAAAATGTACCAATAAACTTAATGGGGGCAAAAAAAATTAATACTAGAAAATAAAAGTAAATAAAGGCTTTCACTAGTGTACCAGGACATGCCCAAAGTGAAATTAAATATTAACATGAGGCTCTGAGATAGTAAGCAATTTGTCTCTTTATCCACACACTCACTTACAAAGCCACATCTTATTGCTAGGGAAAACACAGATCCTTAGGCCAGGAAAAATGTTCATTTTCATTCTCACTGCTATCATTACTTAATTTTCCTCAAAAAAGTAAGCAACTCATTGTAATAACATGTCACAAATAATATATTGAGCACCAGACTATAATTATGGGTAGGATCACTGTATTTCTTATTGGAAGAAAAACACATAAAGCTGTATCTTATTGTCACTCATTCTGTGAAGAAAATGGTTTATGTTACCTTTTACTTTTTCTTTACTTGAACTGCTTACTATTTAGGAAGCAATAAATGAGCTTAAGGTTGACATAATTTTACCTCTGCTTAAAGATTCAGTGCAATTCAATAAATATATATTGATTTTCTAATATCTGGGTAAGTATTGGCAATGATAATCAGTGGAAAAATCAAAGAAACATAAGGCTCCCACAGATTATAATGGAAGACAGATGGATTATTTACATCGGAAATATTATGGTCAGCACAATAAACTACAAAGGGGTATAGAAAAAGGGTTCTTCAAGTTCTAACATGTTTCTCAACTTTGGCAGCACCTTTAGAGTTGTTTTTGTTTGTTTTAGTTTTCCTTTTCTTTATTAGTTGTTTCATTTCAGAGGGTCAAAACATACCAGCATGTTCCGGGTCACATTTCATTATTGTTCGTATAGTGCCTTATATTTCAGATTGTCTCTTTTAGTTCCTGGTGTTCTCAGCTAAACAAGTTATTTATATTTTATTATGCCACCTGGGTTAAATCCTATAACCTAATTTTGTCCTTGGATGAGCACAACTGAAATTGCTCTGGGTTTCATTGAGTCGGTACACCAGAGTAAATATATGTTTCACGTGTAACCACATGTAAGGACAGATCTTCTTTTAAAAACCAAATATAAATATATGCTTGGAAACATTTCTGACATTAAGCTGGCTGGTAGTTGCACAATCAGATAATGTATGTGAAATTACCTTGAAAAGGACAAAAAGTAGCTAGGATATAATGTAATATTTTTATCATGAAGGGGAAATGATACATCAAACAAATGTTTTTATAGCGTACATTTATTTACAGATGGATTATTTCCCTGGGTAAATAAAACTCAAAGACATAAGTCTATAAATTACATAAAATAAAAGCCTAGTGGGTTACCAAATATTGAATGTTTAATTACCACTATTCACATTCTGCTCTTACAAGAGAGTTAATATTTGTGTCCATTCTAAACTGAAATGTTGAAACCCTAATTCTAAGTGTTATGATATTTTGGAGATGCACACCTTGGAAGCTCACGATGGTGTGCTCTCGTGATGAACACGAGAGTGTCCAGCCTCTCCACCTCCCAGGCAGACAGAGTGAAGAGCTGGCTCTACACAACCCAGAAGGGGATCCTTTTCAAGAGCGCTACTGTGCTGCCTCCCTGACCTCAGATTTCCAGCTTCCAGGACTTTGAGAATAAATGTTCGTTGCTCAAGCCACTCCAGTCTCAATGAAGATAGCTCTTAATTCATAGACTTTATAATTCAACTTTTTAGATGAACTAAAGTCTCATATATATATATATATATACATATATATATATATATTTGGTACTGGGGATTGAACTCGGGTCCTTGTGCTTGCGAGGCAGGTGGCGGAACCACTGAGCTAAATCCCTGGCCCTATCTCTTATATTTAGAAGTGATGAAGTGTGTGTGTGTGTGTGCACGCGTATGTGTGTGTGTGTGCACACATGTGTTAACCTAGACCAGGAATGTGTTGGGTTTGGAATAGGGTATTGTATAGTCAAACAAAATCATCAGTAAAAATCTGAGCTCAGATCAGGTATTTTCTGATTCTAGAATCTCAGGCTTCAGAAAAATAACTATGCTGTATCAACCTCAGTTTGTTCAGGGATGAAAACAGTTCATAAGTAATTCATCCAACTTGTCAGACAATTCCAGCTTTTGCTCATTCCTTAGCTCTACCGATAGTCTTTGCCTGGCTGCAATGGAACAGATATTCTCTCCGGAAACTGGAGCACTATATTTCCCATGTTGGAAGAGACAGTCATTTCTACAGCTAGTTCAGAAGAGTATATAACAAATGTCTTACCCGAAATAAGAACACATTCTCTTGCAGACACAGAGGGAAGAGAATCTAAGGCAAACACTCAGGAGCTTTGGGAAGAGAAATGTCTTATAGAGGTGAGGCAATTAAACAAACTCAGAAGATAAACCATCCCGAACAGTAGAACATGAGAATGATTGTGCATTCTATTACAAAAATATGTGGAGGCAATGTTGGAAATTAATGTGCATGCTAGGAAAGGAAAATGACTATTATCTGTTACAGTAGCAGAATGTGAGCAGTGTTTTCAGTGATGTGCAAGGTGGCCTTTGGAGGAATCTGTGATGGCTGGACGTTGGCACGAAGGTCCCACCTCAGCAAGTGCAAAGGCTGTTTTATTTTGTGCAGGGAAGAATTCAATGTGCCTGTGTTCCAAGATGTGAGAACCGAGTAGGCTGGAGGCCAATCGGTGATGGCTCCAACCAGGGCGATTACATGGAGGCAGAATTTTTCTACAGAATAGGAAAATTAAAACTACAGAAGAGTTATCTCTAGGGTAAACCCACTCGATTAGCTTTATATGAGTATAAACCATATGTATCTGTGCATTGCCTGATTTAGAAGTGGGATGTTTTACATAAAGGACACATATTTGTCCTAAAATATTGCTCCTTTTCAGCGTATATCCAGAAGGCAGTCTGGCTTTATGTGGAACACATGTGAGCAGATCACCCTAGACTCAGAAGTAAGGAAAGCTGCCCTCAGACAAGGCATATGTGAGATTCAAAGATAACAAAGCACCCAGAATTGCTATCAGTACCTGCAAGTAAAAGTTACCACCAGGTAGTACCTTATCCATGTTATATAACAGGCCAGGAAAATATGCATCAGCCAAGGGAGACACAGAGCAGACTCACTGTCTTCTGGACCATGTAGACCAGCACTTGAACCAGCTGCTCACTGCAGAGCAGGGTGAGGTGTCTGAGGATGGAGGCTTCCAAAGCTGAGCTGACTTGAGTTCAGATTCGAGCTCTGCCACTTACCAGGAACTCTGGCTCATCTACTGGAAATTCTAAGACATTCTTACAACATGTGCCGATTTTGAGGATATGCAGAGCAAGTCACATTTGTCAGACATAGCATTTGATTTTCAAAAGATGTTTAAGACTTGTAAATAAGACTATTAAATGATGATTATTACCTTTAGCAGGAAAAATCACATTTTCTTTGAAAAAAACTCAGCTAGCTCTCTGAATACACAGAATACTCTGTTTTTAATATCAATAGTTACTGCTTACTGCAATTCACCATTGGCTAAAGTAGGCATTTCAGTGATAATGGAATTGTGTGTACAAAGCACTTTGTATTTCTTGGGGGAACATCATTTAAAGTACATTTCCACATGAAAGTATTTTATTTTATTATTAGTACATGTTTGTAGAACATAGTGATTACATTCATTGTGAAGAGTTGGTACTTGTTCATGCTGTGTCTTAATTCTTTTTACTTCCTTTCCCCTCCTTTCTCTGCCTGCTCCCTCCATCTCTAGATGAAAAGACCTTATTTTAGTAAGAAGATTTTGTTTATGAATTTTTAGTACATGCAGAATTCAACAATACAGAAACACGAATGGCAAACATGAGAGTGCCTCTCCCAATGCCCACCATCCTGGCCACAGTGTGGCCTGCATTCACCCCCCACACTGCCCATGAACCTACATGGATAAATATGTACACACTAGAATCATACCACAGTGACATATGCTCACCCATGTTTATAGCGGCATAGTTTGTAATAGCTAAAGCTTGGAAACAGCCCAATTGACCATCAACTGGAGACTGGATAAAGAAGAAGTGGTTTTTTTTTTTTATAAAATGGAGTAATACTCAGCCATAAAGAATGAGAAACTAGAGATATTTGTAGCTAAGTGGATGCACATTGAGGCCATACTCGTAAGTGAAATAAATATGACACACGTGTAAATACCGAATAGTTTCTCCGGTATGAAAAATTTAAAGTGTAAATAAGGATCAAAACGTATAATTGATATTGTAAAATAGGAAGCAAAGGTCTAAAGGAGTAGGAGAAGTGGGAGGGGAAGGGGAAAGGAAAGAAGGGAAAAGAAAAAATATGAGACAAGGAAAAAAATGGAAACAAAGTCTTTGTAAATAGGGAAGGGTGGAAGGGGTGAAGGGAGGGCAGGGGAATGGAGAAAAAACAAGAACCAAGATATAACATGTAAAGGTACAAGATCCCGATGATGAATGTAACTGTATTGTATACCTAAAATGTACCAATAAACTTAATGGAAAAAAAATATGTACACACTAGCAAATACTAATGGTTGAAGATTACTTGCTCCTTAGCCAGTGAAAATAAAATGTAAGGAGTTTTTTGCTTTCCTTTAGCTGAGAGGCTGATTTAAAATGCTGCTTAATATGGAAAACATCTGCATTAGGATTCTTTAGCTATTCTCTAACTTTTCAGTTCAAATTACATTTGAGACCTTACTATTAAATATTTGAAAAGGAGTATGCTGATCTAATAAGCTTTAATAATACACTACTTAAATTCTAACAGTTAACTATGTGACAAAGCCACCTCTTTTGACTTACTAACAATCAAAGGGTCATTTACTTAACAATAGAATAAAGAGCACACTTTCTTCTTGTGTTCTGTGTTTTCCTTTTTAAAAAAAATCAGTCCATTGCCCTTGCTTGCAGAAGGTGAGGAAGACAATCATTCTAACCTCATTTGATTCTTTGAATTTTTACAGCAGGGAAAGGAAATACTTAGATTGAAATTTCCAAGGTTGGTATCATCATCTGTGCATAAATCACACTGGAGTCAGCTTTGAAACTGGCTCCTGCAATACTTAGAGAAATTCCAAACTAGTTTAGTATCTTGTTGTGGACATGGGATTACAGTGAGCCACTTGTGAACCAGACAAGGATTTGCAAATCACAGGAAAGTGGTGTCTGTGCACTGCAGCAAAAGACACAACACATCCAATTAGAGCGATGGATGGGATCACAGGGTCCAGTCACATGTAAGGCAAAGAGTGCATTCAGGATCTCATTTCTCCCTTTCAGACTGAAGATAACACCCTGAGCCACAGATGAGCCCTGAGCCACACTGACGGGAAAGGCAACCCGCCAAGGTCAGTGCCTTTGACATGCAGCTCTGGAAATTGAATTGATAAGGTCAGGGATGAAGCAGTTAGAGACGTGTACTGATGGCTATTTTTCTAGTGCTCCAACTAGACAGTTATAGGAGCCACCTACCAACCTGTGAAAATCACATGTAAGTCTGAGAACACAGTGACCAGGATCATTCTAAAATAACAGGATGTTAGAATAGGGATCATTTTACCAGAGGAGGGAAGGATTCCTGACTTGTGAGTTGAGGGATTTCAATAGAGACTGTGGGATATTTTGGATGACAATTTATAAACAGACCTTAGGGTCATTCTTTTTTATAGGTAGGACCTATTTCCTATTTTTTGAAGGTGGTCTTAGTTAAAATATTGCTCTCAAAATGTGTGTGCAAGTGTACCATTTTTGTTTTGTTTTGTTTTGAGTATTGAGGATTGAACCAAGGCCTTCACATTGAGATATCTTTGCAGCCCTTTTTAAATTGTTTTGAGATAGGGTCTTACTAAGTCACTAAGCTGCTAAACCTGGGCTTGAACTTGAGATCCTCTTGTCTCAGAAGACCTGTGTCACCAGACCTAGCTTTCTAAATGATTTTATACTGCACACCATAACTTATACACACCTCATATGACAGGGCCCCAGGTGACCTTAATGACCCAGGTTTTCTGCTAATTCTTTTTTGTAGTTCTGGGAATATACAGTGTGGTATGAAGGCAGTATCTTAAGACACCGAGGAACCAGCTGGAAGAGATTGGGTTCTGTTCCCTGTAGCCCAGCAATTCCAGTGCCCCTGAGTATAAAACCCTCAGCAGTGTGTGATTTGGGAGGCCCTTGGTGGAACAGCAACATAGATAGACATGCACAGATGTGACTGGATCTACCTGGAGCAGTTTTCCTGAGCCTTGTGATAGGGGTGGCTCACAAGTCCTAGGCTTCTGTCGCCTCTTGCTGTCTATCTGTGTAAAATAAAGTTGCTTCTTTTAAACTGTGCGAATGTTCTGTTTCCTCTGACTCATGCAAGTGGATTGAAATTGGTGTGTAATATTAGGGGAGCTGTTTAGAATCTTCCCTGGTATTGTCACAGAAATCTCGGAAAGAAGTACACGGAGACACAGAATTCGGATAAAATAATAAAATTTCTTCTCTCGACCGGGAGGGAACACCAGAAACCCGTCTGGTCAGTATCCCCGCCCCCTTTGTTCAGCGCTTCCCTTTTTATACCCTTTTTAGCCATTATCTCATCCCTAGTGGTCTTTGATGTGTAAGTACAATTCCAGTTCCTATTTACAAGTCACAGATGCTAGGGTCATATACACTGTAAATTCACCCTGGCATGGTAACTTTTTTAGGTTAATGAAGTTACTGGTTAAAGAGTCAGATTACCGGCACCTTAAACAAGGAGTTAGGTGAAAAGCAAATCTTAAAAGAACACATTACCTATTTTGCTTCTACAACTACCTTAATATTCAGTCTATTAAGTTATCTAAAACTTTTCCGTATCAGTATCTGATACTGATTTGTGGTGAGCTGCTTCATCATCACCAATAATCCACCCTTATTGACAGATCATATCAATTAATATTAATTCTATAATTACACAAAAGCAAAAATGGAATTCTATAGAAGTAAAAATGTTAATATTTTCTTACCATTTTTCCAACTTGTAATCTTGCCTACCTCCTGTTGTATATACATACACACCACTTTAGGAAACATAAAGTTAAAGGAGGAAACTTGGCTGATGATGGCATTTGGTCTGGTCTAGCATTTAATCACAAAATTTTACCAACATCCCCCTTTTGAATGGAGAGGGAAACTCCATAGTTGTTTCTATAAGATGCCACTCAAATTTTCTACAGGGTTCTAGAAAAATGTGGGTGGTGATTAACAATGGTGGTATATCTATAGCAGCACAGTTTGTAATAGCTAAAACTTGGAAACAGCTCAATTGACCATCAACTGGAGACCGGATAAAGAAGTTGTTTTTTTTTTTAAATAAGATGGAGTACTACTCAGCCATAAAGAACGAGAAACTAGAGACCTTTATAGCTAAATGGATGCATATTGAGGCCATTCTCTTAAGTGAAATAAATAGGACACATATGTATAAATACTGAATAGTTTCTCTGGTGTGAAAAACTAAAAGTGTAAAAAAGGATCAAAATCTGTAAGAGATAATGTGAAATAGGAAGAAAAGTTCTAAAGGGGTAGGGGAAGTAAGAGGGGTAGAGGAAAGAAAAGAAGAGAAAAGAAAAAATATGAGAAAGGGAAATAATGAAAAAAAAGTCTTTGTAAATAGGAAAGGGAGGAGGGGGTGAAGGGAGGGCAGGGGAATGCAGAAAAAAGAAGAACCAAGATACATCACATAAAGGTACAAGATCCCAATGAGGAATGTAACTGTATTGTATACCTAAAATGTACCAATAAACTTAATGGGAAAAAATAAAAAAATAAATACCTTGGTAGCTAAAAAAACCCAAAAATGAAAACAATGGTAGTATAGTCTGGCTCTTATCTAAATGAAGAGATATCCAAAAGCCATGTCCTGTCATGGACGGGGAATAGACTCAGAGTGAACAATTAAAAGAGGACTGAACTAGATATTTAGTGTCCAAGGCTCTAATCCTAGCTCTACCACTAACTAGTTCTATGATTTCAGCAAGAAATTTCTCCTTACAAACTTTCTTACCAGTCAATGGACTGTTGACCAGCAAGACTGTTAAGTTCCCATCTACCTATAGTTTTTGTCAGTAGTTAATGATTAAAACTTTTCTCTTGGTTATTTTCACCCATGTACTGAAGGAGGGAGAGATTTCAATAAATTATACCAAACCCTAAGTGCCTTAAAGCCTAAGGAGAAATAGAACTATCCAAACTGTTTCTGTTTAACTTCACTTTCCTATATTTGTTCAGAAATTAACTCCTTTCAGGTACACCTTGAACTAGGTATGCTGCTACATTTATGTAAGCAACAACTACAAAAAAAAAAAAAAAATCAAGGAACAAAAGCCTAAGATTTGGAATGAGCTTATGCAATGGGAGAGTAAACATTTCTTTTTTTAAAAAAAGCCTAAGATCTTATTTGTAAATAATCTCCAATAAATCATGACAACTACTATCCAGCATTCAAAAAGAGCCAACATATTTGTCTCTTAAGATTAAGTTCTTTTCACCCAACCAAAGAAGATTATATAAAATAAACTGAATTTAGTCCTAATTTTCAACACTCATATTCTCTTTGATTCTAAATGCAAGTTGAAAATTGAAATGAAAATTTGAGGAAAACATACAATCAGACTTTCCCTGAAACAAAATGCGAAATTTCTCAGAAATCTCATTCATCCACACTGCTGCAATCATACATAGCTGTTTGTTCTTTATTTCCTTCTTCTATGACTACTCTAATGTGACACAGCTGTTAAATTTTATATTTGCCATTAGGTTTGTATAGCAATGACCTTTAGATACTAAATGTTAACTTACATGTTGGGAACATTAAGGTTTAATTTAATAATAAAGAAGCAGGGCAATTCATGTGAAAACTAAAATATTAGGACATACTGGAGATGATGGGTTTGACTTCCAAGAAAAATAAGTATTACAAGAAAAATGTTACCCTTAGCTAAATAAATAATTTATTTCTGTTTTAAAATGGTTGCTCTGATCACAAGACTTTTTCAGCCTCTGTTTCACTTTAAATGCTCAGATTAAAATTCTCATTGCCATTCTTTTGCTCAATCATTTATTTTCTTTGGGGGCTTAAGAACTCCTGATGATTTTTTTTTTTTTTTTGGTATGCTGGTAGATTCTTTTTTACTTCCATGCTGGAAGCCAAAAGATTAATCCTTTGGAATCTCAATGAATCATCTAATTAGCAACTTACTAAAATGAAGTAAGTTAATTATGTGTAATTTCTTTATTAAGATCAAATGACAGGCAAATCATTTTCCTAAGGCTATTCTCTTCATTTGTAGCATTAATGAGAAAAACCAGAAATCAAATGAAGTTTTTACTAGTGCGAGAGCACCACAATAAGACAATAGATTTCCAGATCATTCTATTGGAAGCAATAGGTCTGCCTGAGTCCCTGCTTATATGTTAGATTTTAGGACAGTAACCAATCTTAGAAGGAGTGTTAATGAATGTAATTATAAGCCAATTGACTAAAGTCCACACTGGCTCTCAAACTACGTAAACTCCACTAATACCAATCAAGTATTTACTAAGTACAGCATAAGGTAGAATACAGTAGTATAAGTTCTTGCCTCAATGTTTATTAGTTCTTAACCCTTGGAAAGTTATTTAAATGTTCTAAGTTTTGGTGGTCTCATCTGTAGAACAGAGATAATAATATGCAGTACCTTTTGCATGATTGTGAAAATAAAATGAGTATTTAGAATAACAAGTATTGAAAAAACATTACTTTTTATTAAATACCCATAATAAGAGATGTAGAAATTCATAGTAAGAACATCCCTCCATGTGTCTTTGTTTCATCAACTTTAACCTGGATGTGAAACCACCCTGGTTTTCACACCTACAAACGCCCATTGGTGGCATGCATTTCAATCAGTTGGTTGTATTAGCTGGAGAGTTGAGGATGCCAGTGAGAGGCCCCAGGACAGAGGATGAAAACTTCTGTCACCTCCCAGACCACTTCTTGGCTTCCATTCCCTGCTCCTGCATTCCTCTAGGATTACCTTCTTCAGCTCCAAATCTTCACTTCTATTCTTGTCTACAAAGGAAGTAACTAAACCCACCAAGATTTTTCAGAAGAAAAAGCCAGTCATATAGTATGACTGCCAGGAAGGTATTTATGGTTACCAACAGCATCTTCTTTTTGCTGCTCCATTTTTTGTTATTATTAGAGATGTTACCCACAGTCAGAAAACAGAGTGTTGAGGGCTAAGTGTCCAGGAAGGAGTGCAAGTATCAGACACCTGAATACTTGCAAATATTTCTCCTACCAAGTAAAGAAATAGACAAGTTATTTACAGGGAGAAAGACAGGGCCTAGGGGTGGGTGGTGGTTTATTTGGGGTTTGTATATTTATACGATTAGAGTCTCAAAGCACATTAAGGGGAAAAAGGAGGCGGATGGACTCAGTGTAAATGATCATTTGACATCCAATGGGATAGAAGAGGTCTGAGTTAGTTAATGATACTCACTTGGAGAAGACCAGAATTAGACGTGTCTTGGGGCTGGGGATTTAGCTCAGTGGTTTTGCTGCCTGCTGCGCAAGCACAAAGCCCCGAGTTCAATCCCGGGTACCAAAAAAAAAAAAGAGAGATCTAGACTTAGATGTGTCTTCATTTTAGACAGATGTAAAATGGGAGTAAGAGTAAAAATGCAGATGCATTTTTCTAAAAGTCCTCATTCATTTCACTATTCAGAAAACAATAACACCTTTTTCTTTTAGGAAAAGCAGCACTCATGAAAATGATTTTGTATTTTATTATTTCTCAATATTCTTTGGTTAAAGATAAGTTTGATGATGGGCTTGCAGATAACTCAGCAATAAACAACTAATTATCATTTTTTAATGCAGAAACTTCTGTAGAGAATCATATTTAGGGAAATCAAGCACATGGCCCATTGGAAGCTCTTCATAGGTTTAGCTTAATAAAACAATTGAGCTTCGTTTGAGATCCATGTGTGCTGTGAGGCGAAGCCTCTGGACGCTTTGTGCCTACTGTCTCAGGCGTATCTCCCTAGCCTGATGACTCGCATGGATAATATTACTTGTGCTTAACAGTTAGTTATTCCTACACTGGGATCAGGGTTTGTCCATGTTCTACAATTTTTTAGTTGCTAAGAATCAGCAACTCTTCCTATTATGATATTAATATGTGAATAATGTACATAGGTTTCTAAATAGCTAAGAAACCAGAATTGATACATTAATGAATTATATTTTTTAAAAGGTTTTAAAAATTAAGAAACTGCCCAATACAGTTATTTCTAATTCAACTGTAGTTATGTGGTAATCTATCCAAAGTGAATAAGTAAAATATTTCAAAAATTGTAGTAAAGTTTACTATAACCTTCAACAACAGTTAGCTTGTTTTATCGCAGAAAATTGTAAAAAGGAACTCTTTCTTTAGACAGCTCTCAAGCAATTCAGACTGTTTAATGATTTGCATTATGTCAATTTGGTTAATTTTTATTTGTTTTTAGTCATCTGTACAAAAGGCATTCCATGAGTATTTTCGAGCTTCCTCATCATGCTTTAAGTGTCTTTCATTTAGCCTTAATAAGCATCAACACAAATAAATATTAAGATGTGAATGCATTAGATAAACAAAAGACGCACAGGAGGGCCAGGAGGGCTCACAACTCAGCCTGGCTTTGCCAAGGCTCCCCAGCGAGCCCTTCAGCTTCTTTTTTTCTCTCTGCACTTGATCTCAGGCATTAAGGCCACTTAATGTTCCTTGCACAGTAATTCTCTCCTAACCACTTCAGTCAAGTCAAAACACAGATCAAGTTTTGTCTTTCATCAATAACTTCTCTCCCTGGTCACCAGCATCTTTATCATTCCTCCATAAAGGGAATTTTACATTGTTCCAGACAATAATTCCCATCTACGTGTTGGCTTGTACTGCCTCTTCCTCCTTCTCTCTACCTGGACTCTTCCTTTCTAGATCAGTTTCTTGACAGTGGTTTTAGGGGGCACTATTCCTTAGTATGTCCATAAAGAATCTGTAAGTTGAGGGAACTGTGTCACTTGCATATATGAATATTAAAATCACCTGAACATTACATTTTAGGAGGCTTATCGCTTGTCAGACATATGTTTACCTTGAAGTAAATATAATGTTCTCTTTTCTCCTTGGGATTTCTGCATTAAGTATTGCCCAAGCCACATTGCAGGGATCTTAATAGAGAGGGGGCTGCTGAGAACAGCTCTCCCCAGATATGAATCTCATGAGATCAGCCAGGCCACCTGATGGCTGGGGAAGTTTCTGGGTCAGCGAGGCAGCTGATGAACTTGCTTCTGAGTGGCCATGTTCTTGGAAAAGCCATGAAGAGATCAGAGCTAAAGACTCAAGAAAAATTCTAGAGGTGCTAAGGAAGAACCAGGTTAAAACTTGGATCCAAACTCTAAAGAAGACGTAATTGTAACAGGGATGAGCCTAAGGTAGTGTTGGCTAGAAAATAAAACCAGCACATACACCTCAGTTAGTAGCTAATTCAAGTCATGTAGCTAGTTAAGCTTAGAAATTTAAAGGTAACCACAGGAAAAAAGAAAAAAGTTAAAAGTAAAATAGATATAAACCTCTCTTCCCAGGAAGAAGATATGCTAAGTTAGTTGACAGCTCCTCTCTAACCTCTGAGCTGGACTTGGAAAAAACTTAAAATGCACAGAAACCAGTTTCCTTTTAACCTAGTTTCTTGTGACTCAGCTAAAAAACTAATTTCCTTTAAGCCTATACCCACAAAGCCATCTGTTCAAAACAAGTCTCTGTGGTCTTCTTATCTATATAAGGCCAAAATAAAGAAAGCCATGGAATTTATCTCCTCTTGGTGGGTATCCACTGAGAGCTTCTTTGTTCTTACTTCTAATAAACTCTCCTTCAAATTCCTCCTTTTGTCCATTTTATTCTTTAATTTCATGAGACAAAGAGCTAAGATTTAAACAAAGTAACGGCTTCAGTGTCAGGAGGCCTCCTAAGAGCCACACTGTCTGACTCTTCTACCTGCTCCACCCCAGGCAGAGACACCTTTCTGCTCCAACCTGGAGTGGGAGGTCAGCATTCTTTTTCTGGTACCGGAGATTGAACTCGGGTCCTTGCGCTTGTGCAGCAGGCAGCGAAACCACTGAGCTAAATCCCCCGCTAGGTCAGCATTCTTGCAATAGCATTCCATATTAAGAATGCAGCACCTAGCTCACTGCTAAGTTTGTCTATTATTTTGAGATGGGTCATGTTATGTTGTCTAGGCTGGTCTTAAATTTGTCCTCTCAAGTGATCCTTTTGCCTTAGCCTCCTAAGTAGTTGGGATTTCAGGCATGCACCACCACTCCTGGATAGATCTTATGATGAAGCACTTTCATAGTCTTTTTTTTTTTTTTAACCATTATTCCATAAAAAAATAGAGCTTTTATAATTCAGATAGTTCACTTGCCTTCATCTTAAAGTACTTACATTGACCCTATTTTCCATGGTGGTGGTAGAGAGTGTGATACATACACCCACCCTATTTGTGTGTGTGTGTGTGTGTGTGTGTCCGTATATCTGTGTGTGTGTGTTTTTGGGAGGAAGAGGATACTGTCTGATCCTCTGGCATGGGTCAGATAGACAACAGTCATTAGAGAGCTTGTGGTGTTTCTTCAGCCTGGTCCTCATTATTTTTTTTTCTCTGTTTCAAGTTACAGGGAGGCAGGGAGAGGTGACTCACTGTGCCTTTATTGTTTAAAAGCAGCATATTCTTTCACTTTTCCTCTTTGTCTGTGACTATTTAATTTGGGGTCAAAATTTCATGTTTAATAAAAAACAAGCTAACTTTAATTACAGTTTTTAAGTTCAGCTGCAGTTCTTGCTGTAAGAGATTTTGTCAAAGGACATGCTAAAAACTAAGTCACTGGTATCCAATTCTCAGCCATTTTTACAATATATACATATACTTATATATTCTATATACAATGCATATATTACATTACATATTATATATAGTACATAGCCCTAAAATAATAAGCATTGGTGAGAAGATGGAGAAGTGCATATGCTGTTGGTGGGAATGTAGGATGGTACAGATGCTGTAGAAGACTATGGCAGACCCCTCTCCCTGCCCAGTTTTTTAAATGGAATTACTGTGTGATCCAGCAATTCCACTTCTGAGTGGATACCAAAACAAGGACTCAAATATTTGTATACCAATTATACATGCATTTTTCACAAAAGCCAAAAGGCAGAAATAACCCAAGTGTTCATACATAAAGGAATTAACAGCAAAACATAATATATGCATATAATGAACTGTTATTCAGCCATAAAAGGAATAAAATTGGGATACATGCTGCCATACAGATAAATCTTGAAGACAATATGATAGATGAAATAAGCTAGACACAAAAAGACAAATATTGTGTTCTGCTTGTATGAATTACCTAGAGTAGTAAAATTCAGATACAGAAAGTAGAAGTGTGGTCATTGGAAGCTGGGGGAGAGACTAATGTATGAATAAGTTTTAATAGGTACAAGGTTTCAGTTTGAATGATGACAAGTTCTGAAGATCAACTGTAGTGATGGCTACAAAAAAGGTAAATGGACTTAATCCCACCGAACTCTACACTTTAAAATAGTCAAAATGACAAATTTTATTTCATGTATACTTTACCAAAATGAAAAAACTTTTGGTACATTAAAAAAAACTGGCATCTTGTGGCCACATACGGCTAAACACAATAGTATGATTTGACAGAGCAATACAGAACCATTCAGAAATATTAAATAAATAAAATGCACTACCATAAGTGAATTAAGTCTAGGTGTATTTAAGTACTACAAATTTATTTTTTATTTTTAATTTTAAAAATTTAGTTTATTGATACCTTTTAGATATACATAATGATCACATTCATGATAGGGAATTTGTACCTGTATAAGATATATCTTAATTCCTCTTTTTTCCCCATTTTCCTACCCTCCCTTCAACCCCTCTTCCCCCCTTATTTACAAAAACTTTGTTTCCATTTTTTGTTCTTTTCTTTTTTTTTTTTTTTTTTGGTACCAGGGATTGAACTTGGGTCCTTGTGCTTGCACAACAGGCGGCGAAACCACTGAGCTAAATCCCTGACCCTTCTTGTTTTTTCTTTTCCCTTCCTTTCTCTCCCCCTCCCCCACCCCCCTTAGTTCCCCTTCACATTTGAGCATGTTCTTTCTATTTCATAATATCTAGTATACATTTTGGTCTTTATTCACAGTTTTGGTTTTTTACATCAGAGAAACACTGCAATATTTACACATGTGTGTTAATTTATTTCACTTAAGAGTATTGTCTCAAGATCCATCCATTTACCTAGACCTGTCTCAAGGTTATCCTTCATTATAACAGACTAGTACTCCAGTGTATAAAAAAAAACCACATCTTCATTATCCATTCATTGGTTGATGAGCATTTGGGCTGTTTCCAAGATTTAGCTATTACAAACTGTGCTACTGTAAATTTGGGTGCACATATATTGCTGTGGTATGATGTTTGTAAATCTTTCTGGAAGATACCTATTGTTTTATTTTGTTGAGGAATATCCACACTGATTTCCACGGTGATTGCACCAGTCTACACTCCCACGAACAGTGGAGAAAGATTCCTTTTGCCCCACAGTCCCACCAGCATTTGTTATTGGTGATTGGTGTATGTAGCGTATCTTTGGATATTATTTCTTGATTCATTCTGCCACTGTTTATTTTGATTGGAAAATTGATAACATTTACATTGATGATTACAACTGATATGTATTGGCTTATCCTTGTCATATTTCCTTTTTCTGGTTACGTATCTTTCCCCTCTTTTTAATCACTTGCCTTGCCTGGTGGCTTCTTTCTATTAGCATTCTTGGAAATGTGGTATTTTTTATCTCTTTCTAAAATATCCTTCAGTAGAGCTAGTTTGGTCGTCAAGAATTTCTGCACTTGTTCTTTGTTATGGAAGTATCTTACTTCTCTTTGATTCTATAAGATGGTTTTGCAGGGTACATTGATCTGTATTGGAGGTTTTCTTTTAGGACTTGAAATACTTAACTCTAAGCTCCCCTTGACTTAAGGGTTTGTGTTGAGAAGTCCACTGTGATTATGATGGAATTTTCTTTATAAGTGATTTTTTTCCTTTGACAGTTTTTTGGGATTTTTAAAAAATTCTTTTATTGGTACATTGTAGGTATACAACACAATTACATTTCTCATTGGGAATTGTACCCTCACATAATGCATCTTGGTTCTTATTTTTTCCCCGTTCCTAGCCCTCCCTTCACCCCTTCCACCTTTCCCTCTTTACAAAGACTTTATTTCCATTTTTTCCATTTCTCGTCATTTTTCCTTTCCCTTCTTTCCTT
>NW_004624800.1:8230927-8243053 GCF_000247695.1 Heterocephalus glaber
CCATCTCATTTCCCTTTGGTGTTGCTGTAGGTGATCTGGAAGTCTGGTTTTGAGGCTTATTTACATGTTTTCTCATTTCGACTGGGGTGGGGGTCTGTTATTGCCTGCACGGATTACCTCCTCTGAGCTGGGAGAGGTGGGACAGGGGCCAGAAGCAGAGGTAGGGATGGTGGCCCAAAAGCCCTTTCCTGTGGGCTGGGAGCAGTGGGAGGGATGGTGGCCGGGAAACCCCTTCCTCTGGACCAGGAGCAGTGGGATGGCGGCTCAGAAGCCCCTACCTCTGGCCAGGGACAGTGGGAGGGATGGTGGCCTGGAACCCCTTCCTCTGGGCCAGGAGCAGCGGGACAGAAGGTGGCCCAAAAGCCCTTTCCTCTGGGCTGGGAGCAGCGGGAGGGATGGTGACCAGGAAGCCCCTTCCTGTGGACCAGGGGCAGTGGGACAGTGGCTCAGAAGCCCCTACCTCTGGGCCAGGAGCAGCGGGACTCAGCACCGTGGTCTGGTGGTCTGGTGTCCTCTGCGTCTTTGCAGTGTGGAACAGGTGACTGCCTGTCTGCAGCGGGGTGATTCGGTGTCTTCCGCACGACTTGGGACCTCGGTAGGGCGTGCACAGACCTACTTGTCTGCAGCGGGCTGATTTGCCATCTTCCACGCAACCCCTTTGACAGTTTTTAATATTCTGTTCTTGTGCTGAATTTCTGGAATCTTGATTATTAAATGTCTTGATGTAGATTTATTTTGTTCATGGCTAATTGGAGGTCTATATGCCTCACTTATTTGTATGTCACATCCTTTTTTACACTTGGGAAATTTTCTGATATTACTTCTGTGAACAGGTTTGTATGGTATTTACACTGTATCCCATTTTCTCATTGACTCTGATCAATCTTATCAGATTTTTTCTGATCTTTTTTTGCATCATCTTATAATTGGTGGATTTATTTTTTATAGTCCCTTGGTATTTTTTAGAAATCCTTCTTTTTGTGATCACTAACCACAATCTTGTCTTCTAGATCTGGTATCCTGTCTTCACTTTGGTTCAATCAGTTGCATATAATTTCAATGGAATTTTTCTTTTTCTTTTTTTGTTTTGTTTTGTACCAGGGATCGAACTTGGGTCTTTGTGCTTGCACAGCCGGCGGCAAAACCACTGAGCTAAATCCCCGGCATTTCAATGGAATTTTTAATCTCCCAGACACCTGTTTGAGTCTGCTTCATGGATTCCATTTCTTTCCTATGTTGGGCATTCATGGTTTCAATCATTTTCCTAAGCTCCTCTATTTTATTTTAAATCTGTGTCTAGTCTAGATTCACCGAGCAAGTCCTTCATTTTGATCATCATCTCTTTTTTTTTTTTTAACCTGGGAGATTATGTATGATCTGATTTTTCTCTGTAGTCTCATTCATCTTTGTTTTTTTTTTTTAAACCTGCTGCTATCATTTCATAAAATTCAGGTGGGCAGTTACTTATTTCCTTTATCTCATTGTCTCCTGGACTTGTCCTCAATGGGCTGGAGTTCTGGGTTACATTTTGCTTTGGTGTCTTGTCATTTTCTATTTTTAAATCTTAATTTGTTTTCTGTGTTGATGCTTGTAAGTCTCTTATGTTAGATATCTCTATCAGTAGTATCAAGGCTTTCCTAGGAAATGTCTATTCCTCAGAGTTATCTTGTAGGTGTAGTTGGCTCTTGTTCTTTGTGTCTGTCCCAAGGGCCGACCGTCCCAATTTATTAGGGATGAGAAGTTGCTATCTATTTAGCTCAGCACCTAGTTCTTTGGTACTGGACTATGGTGATGGTTATGACCCCAGACAATCACAGTGTTGTCATACAAGGGAGAACAACTGATTACAACAGGTATGACACGCTGGCTAAAGTATTACAATTAGCAATAACAAAAGCATCAAGTACAGTGCGGAAACTGTACTTTGGTACCTTTAACCACAGGAGCAAGATCTACAATTATATAACAAAATCTAACATAAACCAGGAATTTGCATGCAGTGAGTTTCCTTTTAGTAGAGTGATTCTACCTCATGGGGGGATTTAAGAGTGATACAGGACAAAACAGAAATAAATGAAGAGAAATACAGTAGAAACAAGATTGAAGGACAAAGGATGATCACCAAATCTTTGGGAAACTTGAGAAGAGGACAGAAGAGAAAGAATGAAGGAGAAAGCAAAAGAATATCAAAGTGAATCAGAAAGACAAAGACAATGTTCACTTGCATGAAACTATCCAAAAATCAAGAATGACTGTTGAGGAAAGAAGAAAAAAGATGAGGAAAACAAAACAAACAAAAAACTCAATAAAAGTAAAAACCTCAACAACCAAAACCAAAAAAAATACAGAAAAAGGAAAAGAAAACAAACAAACAAACAAAGAAAAAATAACAATAAAATTTCTCTGGTGTCTACATTTCTGTGATAATATCCAAGTCAGAGTCCAAAGCTGTGCTGGGTAACCCTACCAAGTCTGCAGTAGGATTAGTGCTGGGTGCAGGCTGATCTTGACCTCTAGATACGGGGACTGGTGCCAGTCTTTAGCTAGAAACTTTTCGTATTTCCCTCAGTAGCCCTCCCATGTCTCCTTACCCTGTTTTTTCTACACCACTCTCCCAGTTGCTGTGACATCCTCAGACAGAGATAGCCTGAGGTTGCTCCCAGTCCCAGGTACAGTTGGCCCTCCTAGTCCTTGCACAGCTTCCTCTGTTCCACTCCCATTGGCATGCCTGTCTCTTCTCATGCCACTTGTCACAGCATGGGGGGAGTGCTGTCAGCTGACTCACTGTGCCCACTTGCCACCATGGATTCAGCTCCTCAGTCCCACTTCAATCTCCTCTCAAGTGGGAGGAGTGCTAACCTAAGTACTACAACTTTATTTCTCCAAAATCATTTTGAAATGTTTACATTTTAATAAATTTGGAGGCTGTCCTTCCACTCTTGTGGTATTACCTACAGTGGTGTACAGAATTTTAATGATGCACTTCTATAGCTGGTATTTGTGTTGCTTCAAACAAAGATGCTGTTGAGGCACATCTCTGTTTACCTTCTTCAGAGGAAATTAAGTCTACTTTTGAAAAAAAATCAGTTTATGGGTTAATATTAAACAAATAATTTAAAAGATTTTTACTTTTTAAAACAAAGAAAAAATTGAACATATATGTTCCCATGGGACAAGATATAATTTTAAAACATAAGACATAGTTTTAGGAAGCTTTAGTGAAAGTCATATAAGGAAGCATTAGAGATTTATTAAGGGTGAGCTAAGGTATTCTAAAGTAGACCTTTAACCTTTAAGCTGATATCTAAGGAAAGCTCATACCTGTGTACAAATCATGCTTTAGTATTACAGTCAGATAAAGTATAAGGTTGAATGAATTATACATTTGATGAGGCCTGGTATGTCTGATACTTTCTAAATAATCTCAAAATTTAAAAAAAAATAATAAAAAGGGCTAGAGATAGAGCTCTGTGTGAAAAGCCTGGATTCAATACCCAGTAACAAAAAATTAGAAACAGAAACAAAAAGATAACAAAAAGTTTAAAGTACACATAAACACTGCTGCCTTCTTGAATGAAATAATACAAACATTTGGGACAGAATAGTTAAGATATGGTTAATCACCTTTATTAAGTCATTGAGCAGTTGCTTCATAAGCAATTTGCATGCCTTAGGGTCTATGGTAGATGTTGATAAACTGAGAGGAATAAAGGTAGTTTCTATTTTCCTAAACATTATAATCTCCTTGCTCAACTGATGCAGCTCAATTGTTTTGAAGCTATAGATATCATTCCAAGGCCAAAAATACCTTTCCTGACCACTTAACTCTCTGTTCCCCAGAGTAAATGATCATGATTACATTCTTATTCTCCTTGTATTTTAGCACCATGAAACTAAAAAATGTAAGTCATCATTTATCTTCTGAGCTAAAGCAAATCTTAGATAATAACCAACATAAAATTTAAAAGATCCTAGTGTTTTTGGAAATTATCAAATAGTTTTTCTCTCTTAAATTAAAATTATTGAATTAGGCTATTTTGAGGGGAGCCTAAAATATAATTGAGAATGACTGAGAGACATATACACATGATTAGATAATAGTCTTCTACTTTTAAAAAATATTTACCTATACTACCTAAATTACTTTTTATAAAAAGCTTCAGCACTCATACACAAATTTTCAAAAATCTCCCAAGGAGCCAATACATATTGAATATCACTTTATGAAGTAAAATTGGTCACGCAAATTATAATCAAACTGAAAGACAATATCAACTTTTAATATTTAATTGTTGTTACAAGACAGCTAATTATCCTCCAATATTTATTTCTCTCTCTTGTACAGGCATAGACATTTACCTGGGGGTACTTTATCACTGGATCTCACTTGAAGCTGTGTGTAGCCATGGTACTAACTACTAACTTCTAGCCAATGAGACATTTCCTACCTAAGTGTTGCATGAGACTTCTGGGAAGTGGCCTTAAAGGACCAGGACCAGATCTGCCCTTCATTATCTATCTGGAATTTTGATATGATATCTGGTGCTTTAATTGCAATTAGGGACTCTAAAGTGACCAGTGAAGGTTGAGAATGGAAAGACAGAAGCATAGCTTTCTGACTCCATGGAGCACAGTCTACTCTTTATGTGTGTGTGTGTGTGTGTGTGTGTGCGCGTGCGCATGCACATGCACACAGGTGTATAAAGAAAATTCTGTATTGTTAATTTCTATCACTCAGAGCGGAACTTAATCCTTAATGCCATAGTTGATATTAGTCTTTAAAATAAGGTCCGATGTGTGACAAACTTAAAACGTTTTTAGAATTGACTGTAGTAGGCACATGGCCAGGAAGACTTGCACATTATATTACAGGTTTGGAAAGCTGGAGAATTTGTTACACCATAGCAAAATATCTGGTCAAACTGCCAACTGTTGTTCCTTAGAAAACAAATTTAGTGCCACTTGAAACTGTTAATACTAGGAAATGCTCAAACTGTGACATACATTGGCTCCTTGCTGTGTTAGCAAAGTTTCCAAGGCAGAGATGAACTTACTATAAAACCAGGCAGCGTGCAGATTAAAATAAAAGTAAAACTGCTTTAAATGAAGGTACTGTTTGCTTATGTTGGCAATCTAAAATGATAGGGGATCCCTAATCTAGGGGGTTGAATAGGTTAAGAAAATTGTACTCTAAACAGATGTTCAGTAATTATACATATGGGTGCCAAGAAGTGAATTTAGAAGGAAGTAAGACTTATATCCTCAGGATGTGTGTGTGTTAACACCTTCAGATAACTCTTATCAACTGGACCCTAGAAGACTCCTGTGGCAAGGACCAGATTAAGGATATCATCACTCAGGGTGCGACTTCAGAAGAAATTAACTACACATGCTTCTCATAGACTTAAAGGTTTACATCGAAATACAGTTGAAGTCTTATCCTAATTTGAAAAAAAAAAACTGTAAGGCAAAAATACACTAAGTACAACCACCTGCTGAATATCCTAGCTTAGCAACATAGTATACCACAGAGTATTATTTGTTCATCCTCCTTGGTCCTGTGGCTGATTAGGAGCTGTGGTTCACTCCCTCTGCCCACATTTCCAGAGCATCAAACTATATATCACTAGCCCAGAAAGGATGAGAAATAACAATTTGAAGTATGTTTTCTACTGAATGGGTATTGCTTTTGTGCCATTATAAGGTAAAAAAAAATCAGAAACCAAACTCATCAAGGACCATCAGTAGTTAGGGACCATTTGTCATCATTCTGGGTTCAAGAACAATGTAGAAAGAAGAAATGGAAAATGCAGAGGCCTTATGACAGGAGTACAGCATTCCAGCAACTCCAAAATTCAATGTGGGGGTAGGAGGCAGAAAGAAGGGTTTTGTGGATAATGTGTGCAACAGAGAAAGGAGCTAGATTCTTGGATCATTGTAGTCTAGGTTCTTCATGTTCATATTTGTCATGAGAGCAATAGGAAGTTGTGGAGGGCTGTTGTGGCAGTAAAAAGAATGGGGAAACTGACAAAGTTAGCGTGAATAGGGACCATAATGAACTGCAATCCTCAGAGGATAATTAGGAAACCATCACATAGTCCTGGAGAGAGAATTTCATAGTGTGGTATTCATTGCTGGCAGCAAAACAGATGAGAGGCAGGTGACTTATAAAACTACTTATGAGAGGAATATGTAATGGATCATTATTAGCTCAGCCCTGAAATAGATAAGATTGGGGAAGGAATGGGTATGCTATATGACCAAACTGGCAAGATTGAAGTCATTCAGTACCTGGATGGAGGTTAAGCACATTCAC
This sequence comes from Heterocephalus glaber, assembly GCF_000247695.1. The sequence goes on from NW_004624800.1 coordinate 8,237,244, forward strand.
TGATATGGGAAACATTAGTGTGAGGTTCAGAAGAAAGAATGAATGGATACTGGGCAAAAATATTTTCTTTCCATTTTAGTAAAATCATGTAATTAACATTTTCTCTTATAACTTTTATTCTTCCAACTCATGACCTCTGTGGCTGCATAATGTTCCATCATATATACCAGCCACAATATCTTTTATATTTTTTTTCTATTATGGTTTATTCAAGGTATTTCTAGTTATGGATTACTATGAGATTCCAAGAAACTCTTTTGTACTTTATTCTATGATCACACAATCGTAGCCATTATTTACACTCCTTCAAAAGTATATTAATCAAAATCTACAGAAATATAAATTTTACTGTATGTCCTTAAATCTTAATAAATTTGACTTAAAAAGTAATCAAGTGCTACTTTTATTATATCTTCATTCAAAAACTAGATAACTGTGATGGTTAAGATTAATTGTGTCAACTTGAATGCCTTGGGAATCACCAAAGGAATTAGTAAAGCACACTTTTAGATGTGTTTAGATAGGTGAGGAGACATAATTTTGCATACCATATATGGTCACTGGCCCCTTCCTCTCTGGTACTGTTCCATGCTGTACTTCCAGGCCTCCATGATCTAAGCATCTTGCCCTGTCATGCCCTTACACCATGATGGTTTTCCCTCAGAGCTAGCCAACCACTGACTGAATCTCCTGAATCTGTGAGCCACTGATGTACTTGATGCTGCTGCAGGGAGAGGGTGGCTACTACTCTCACTGATAACAGACATTGCTATTGTCCATATGGTACTGATTTTAACAGCATGCAGAAAGCAAGGGGAGACTGCCACCCAGATTTCAAAGGAAGGATTGGGAAGCTGGGCAAGGAGCCTTTAACAGGGGATTTCATGAAGCTGTGAGGATGAAGTCAAAGGTGCAGTGCAGACTACAGAAAGTCAGAGACACCAGAATGTGAAACATTTCCTGAGGAAATCTGCAGGCAGTGATTTGAGCAAGCCCAATAAAAAGACCACATAGACTGCAACCAGAAAGGCCATAGTGGTGAAACTGCTGAACTGCTCTGCAACTTACATCTCATGACAGTATGCCTTGGATGCCAGATAGGGCCTGGTATCTATAGGATTTAATATTTGCCCTGCTGGCTTTCAGTCTTGATTTGGTCCCCATTCTTCCCTTTTGGAATGGGAATGTTCACTCTGTTCCATTCTACCTTGGGATTACACAACTTTTTTTTTTTAAAGAGTTTCACATCTAAGAGTTTGCCTTAAGTCTCAGCAGTGACTTTGACTTGAAATTTTGGAAAATGCTGGAATTGTTGAGACTTTTGAGAAGGGATTATTTCATTCTTGATTGTGTGCAGGATAGCTGTAACATGTTAGGCAGCATTATTGTTAGTATGTTTACTTGGAGATCAAATATTGTTTAAGGAGATATGTTTTGGTATAAAGTTGACAGGGAGTAGAATGTCATCATTAATGTTACTTGTGTTAAGTTGTTTGGCATGGGAACCACAAATGGGATTAGTAAAGCCTCTCTCTCTCTCTCTCTCTCTCTCTCTCTCTCTCTCTGGATTGAACTCGGGTCTCGGGTCCTTGTGCTTGAGGGGCAGGCAGCAGACCACTGAACTAAATCCTCAGTCCTGTACAGCATATTTTTGTGTGTTTGTGATGGGTCATGGCAGAGTGTATTTGGGATCTATAGTTGGTCTCTTGCTACCTCTTTTCTGGCACTCTTTCCTGTTCTGCTTCTCTGTCTCCATGAACTAAGCATCTTTGCACTGCCATGCTGTTCTGCCATGATGTTTTTGCCCTCTATACAGCTGACCATGGACTGAATCCCCTGAAAACATGAGTCAAATTTAATCTCTCCTCCTTTAACTTACAGGTGTCATTTTTTTATGCCTCAGCATTGAAAAAGCTGAATAATTGTCTGAATAAAATTTTGTCAATTTTTTTTATTAAACATGAATTCTAGTTGAATTTCTTATATTGCATAATCATATAGAAATTCATTTGTTTTTGCTTTCAAGCATGTATGCTTAATTGACGACTTGATGCTTCTGCCCTCATATTAATGTCCTGTATTTATTTTTGAAAGTTTTTTCTCTTCTAATCCTTACTGTCATCTTAAGGAATTTAAAAAATTTATTATCAAAATTTCACAAATACTTCTTTTCTTCCTGACTTACAATCTCCAAACTATCACTTAAATTAGTGTTTTTCAAAGTGTGATAATGAAGAGCATTGTTATCACTGAGGAATCAACTCAGCAGTTTCTCAAAATAATAAATGAGAGTAATCATATGACACAATAAGTGCTATTCCTGGAAATATCCCAAAGAGAAAGACAAATATTCATGTAAAAACTTGTACAAACATGTTCATGTCAGCATTGTTCATAACTGCCAAAGGTCAGAACAGCCAAAGGTCAACTGGCTGGTGACTGGATAAATAAAATGTAACATTAGTAAACAACAGAATATTATTTGGGAATAAATAGGAATAAAGTATCAGCATACAAACTGAATACATTTTGAAAACATTATGCTAAGTGTAAGTGGCCAGTCATAAAATATAACTTATTACATGATTCCATTTGCATCAAGTTGTCTAGAATAGATAAATCTATAGAGACTGAAAGTGGATTAGTAGATATCTTGGAATAGAAAAGTTTAGATTGGCTTTTAATGAGATGTATCCATTTTAGGGGATGAAAATGACCTAAAATTAGACTGTGGTGATTGCTATGAAATTCCATGAACAGAGCTGGGGATTTAGCTCAGTGGTTCCACCACTTGCCTTGCAAGTTCAAGGACCCGAGTTCGATTCCTGGTGCCAAAAAAAAAAAAAAATCCCTGAACATACCAAGAACCATTAAATTGTGGTGAATTTTGTGTCAGGAGAATTATTTATCAACAGAAAGGTTAAAAAGAAAACGAAAATCATCTGGATTACTGTTTAAAATGCAGATTTCTGGACTCTACTTCAGACCACCCGAACCACATTTTTACTAAGGACACGGACAAGACTTTTTTGAAGCACTTCAGGAGATTCTTATGGAAATTAAAATACAAGAGCTTGTTCTAAACATGAATTATCTTAGCAAATATCCAAAATCTACTTGTTGGTCTCTGAATACATTTTTGCACTAGGCTAGCAAATCACAGAATTACTTCTCTTTCTTCTAAGCTTCTGCATAGCAGGTTTAATACCTGCTTCAAGCAGCCTGAGAGCTCATCCTTCTGCCCCCAGGCTTGACTAAAATTTTTGCTCCTATTTCTCTCTCAACCAATATTTTCACACTGTGTCATTAACTATACATTGTCCAGGAGCCATTCTTCCCTTTAAATAAATTTTTCTTTCCTTTAATTATTTCCTCCTTTCAATGATTAAACCTAAAACCACATATATATATTGAAGTCTAGAGTCACATTAGTTAGTTTGTTCACTAGCCCAAAGATAATAGAAAAATTCTGAAGGCATTGAAGATTTTGTTTGATCACTGAATTTCTGAGCCTGCATCCTACTATTGGGAGAGAACATTCATGCTTATATTTTCTATTTGTGCACTGTCTCATCCAATAAAGTTCTGTGCAAACAGAAGTGATCTCTCTACAGAACCTCAAGCCTCGGTGTAACAAGACAGAGTAAACTTCGTGGGTGTTAAAAATTAGGGTTACTACAGAGGTGGAGCTGTTACATTTTGGGCACTATGTGTAACTGCAAAAAAACAGAAGATCATAAGATCCAGATAGTGGAGAGAGTTAGAGATTTATTTATTTATTTGGTGGGAAAGTTATTTAAAGCAATGTAGTTTTAGTACCAGCCTTTGGGTGCCTTCAATATTAGTAGGAAGGTGTTTGGCCTCAAGTCACATAACTTCACCTCACTTCTCCTGTCTAAAAAGACTTGCAATTTTACCACCAGAGATTCAGCCATTTTAGGATCTTAAAAGGCAAAAAGTCTCACAAAGTTCTCTAAATCTATAAAATTCCTTTGGGGAATAGAGAATGAACTACTTGAGCAGTGGCTAGAGGTTGAGTTAAGTGGCAACTCAAAGTCGAAAGAGAAATTTCGGGGAGAAAAAGTAGGAGTTTAAAAAAACCTCTTCCATTTGATTACTTTACAGGTAATCAGAGTAGAAAAACTAGCTTCCTTTTTGTTTTTTAACCTGGATCTTCTTTTTTTTTTTTTGGTACCTAGGATCGAACTTGGGTCCTTGCACTTGCAGGGCAGGCAGCAGAACCACTGAGCTAAATCCCCAGGCCCAACTTGGATCTTCTTTAAAATTTCAACAACTACGACAACAGCAAGGTTGCATACCCAGTAAGAACTTACTTTCTAGCCCAAAAAGAGAAGTTTCCATAAAAATTGTTGACTCTCTAGAAAAAAAATTAAACACACAATTAGATCAAATAAACAATAACAGATTATTGGCACCAGATTTCATTTTGGTTTTGTTTCTGTACATATAGAAATATTACTATTTGAAGTTTTAGCAATTTTTAAAAATTAGTGTTCTAAATTAATCTCTTCTTCCTGTTTAGTCATAGAGAATTAGAAGTATAAAGAGAAATCTGAACATCATTGGAAACAAAAAAACCCCAAACTTTCTTCTAATCTGTAAGGTGGTTTCATAAGAGAACTTTCTAAAACTGTACACCTAAGATGTGTGGATTGGGCATGTACATTTTATCTTACTAAAAGTAATACAAAGAGAGAGCAAATAGAAGCATTAAAATTATAAAGCATATGCTTAAAATCAAAAATAAGCATTTAGAACACTTGCAAATTATGAGTAGAAAACTGGTAAAGCAATTCCTAGTATTCCTTCATCTATAGATTAAACTGGATAACTGATTACCCTGTCACTTGGGGTCTCAAATCCAGAGTATACAAAAGTACTCTATGATGGTTAGATTTGTGTGTCAACTTGAAGAGGTTTGTGCAATCTATTCAATAAAATATTAATCTAAGCGTGGGCATAAAGATATTTTGCAGATGCAGTGAGCTCAGCTCAGTTTCTTTTAAGTAAAAGAGATTATCCTTGATAATGTAAGTGGGCTTCATCTAACCAGTTGAAATACTGTAAAAGCAAAGCAAAGGTTTCCACATGTAGGATTTTAGGTAATATCTGTCAATGAATCATACATATTATGTAAACTGAAGCAGGGCATGGGACACTGAGGCAGGAGGATTGCAATTCTGAGCCCAGCCTAGGCAATTTAGCAAGATCCTGCCTCAAAAAAACCCCCCAAAACAGATGCCCTACCGAGGACCTGAGTTGCACAGAACACGCCAAATCATCCCGCTGCAGACAGGCAGGTCTGTGCATGCCCTACCGAGGTCCCCAGTCGCACAGAAGACATAGAATCACCCCGCTGCAGACAGGCAGCCACCTGGTTCCACACTACAAAGATGCAGAGGACACCAGACCACCAAAGCAAGGTACTGAGCCCCACTGCTCCCGGCCCAGAGGTAGGGGCTTCTGAGCCACTGTCCTACTGCTCCTGGTCCAGAGAAAGGGGCTTCCCAGCCACCATCCCTCCCGCTGCTCCCAGCCCACAGAAAAGGACTTTTGGGTCACCATACCTACCGCTGCTACCGGCCCCTGTCCCACCTCTCCCAGCTCAGAGGAGATAATCCGTGCAGGCAATAACAGACCCCTGCCCCAGTCGAAATGAGAAAACATGTAAATAAGCCTCAAAACCAGACTTCCAGATAACCTACAGCAACCCTAAAGGGAAATGAGATGGAACACTCTGATACTCAACCACCTGGACCCACTGAACTGGCAACAAAAGGGGATCTGGA
>NW_004624800.1:8248223-8378068 GCF_000247695.1 Heterocephalus glaber
AAAAAAAAAAAAAACCCAAAACATACAATTGTGCTAGGAATGTAACTCAGTGCAAAGGCCTTAGGTCCAATCACCAATACTGAAAAAAAAAAAATATATACATATATATATGTAAATAAATAAAAGATGATAACCTTACAAGGGGGAAACACATAAAAGCAAAATTATAAATTCTATGGAGCTCAAGATTACATCTTTTCAGTCATGCTATATTGCCAGGATCTGGTATGTCTCAGCTATACTAGGGGCTCCATAATCCTTTTAGATATAAATAAATGATAGTAGATTTCAGTTCTATGACAGAAAAGATAAATGGAAAATAGAAACATCAAAGCATATTTTCAAGCAAAGTCTGTGGATTTGGAAAAACAGGCTAAGAAAAAGATAAAAAGGATTGAGTATTATATCAAGTAGCAAAGAGAAAATTGAACATTGATCTAATTACAGTTTGAGTTTGAGGACTTCAGTTCTCAAGACAGAAACCATATTTATTTTCTTTTGCCAGTATTTTCTGTGCATACCTTTCATTTACCTTTTCAGACAGCAAACTTGCCCAGCACTTATATGATAAATGTGGGGAATTTATTTACTGCCAATAACGGACATTCACATAGCCACAGATGTCAGGATGTTCTGAATTCTCCTTGCTGCTGTTTTACAAGAACAACTCTCTGGAAACACTTGTCCTGTCTCTGTGACCTCCAACCTGTGCTTCTCTGCTCAAGAGACACACATCCTACAGAATTCCAGGATGAGTACACCAGAACATCAGGATGGCCTAATTTATTACTAATCCTGTGTTATCTTGGAAGGACACTAATTCTAGAGAGACCTTCAGAGCATTCTTTTTTTTATATCTTGTTGTTTTATTCCCAATATTATTATATTACAAAGTCTCCTAATATTTTCATTTCTTTGGCAGTGGGAGCTTCCCATTGCGCTGAAACACAAGGTGAAATGAAAAATTCCCATTTCTGAAAATTTCCAGGATAACTGGAGCAATGAAGGTAGATTCTCTCCCCTTCTTCCAAGCCTGCTCCCCGCTCTCTTACTCCATTTTGGTTTTGCTTTCTTCCCTTGTGGGCTCCGTGGGCTATGCTTCCTCACCAATGATGCCTCTACCTGTTTAGTTTGGGTTTTGTTTTACACAAAGCCTTCTCACCTTTGTCACAGATGAGTTCTCACTCTTTCTTATGTGGGTGGGCATGACATTGCCTCAGAAACAGTTTTCATTGATTTCCTTGAAAATCCATATTCAGTCCTACTCACTGATCACAAAACTGAACTTGGATAGTGGATCAGCAACAGTGTTTTTCTCCAGTGCTCACCTTGTGTTTGCTGCTTCTGCTGTGTGCTTGAATAGCCATACCCTGTAGTGAATCTATTTTTCTCAAATTTAGTTTGATTTTTAACTCTCATGTAATTCATTTTGGAAAATAGATAATATAAAATCAGAAATATGAATCTCTTTTAAGAAATTTTAAAGGGAGATAGATCTTTCTCAAATGGGAAGGGGTTCAAGAGATAAAGGGAGATGAGAGGAGGGTGGGGAGGTGAAGGGGATGAGAAAAGAATCAAGATGTGCTACATCCCTGTACCAACTCCCTACAAAGAATGTAATCACTATGTATGGCAAACATGTACAAATTCAAAATAAAACTTAATAAAAAAGAAATACAGTAACTTTCAATTCGAAGGAGTTATGAAAAAATTCACTTAAAGCTAGTTATGGGCTGAATTGTATCTTCCAACATGATATGTTGAAGTTGTAACCCCAGGGCCTGTGAATGTGGCCTGATTTGGGAAGAGGGTTCTGGCAAGTAATCAAGTTATGGAGAAATGATAATGGTTAGGATGGTCCTCATACCTTGGCTGGTGTCCTTACCAAAAGAGGGAAATCTTGACACAGAGACACAGAGGGAAGAAAAAGATGTAAAGATGGAAGCAGAGACTGAAGGAATGTTTCTGTAAACCTAGAAATGCCAAGGATTGCTGGCAACTACCGATGGTTACACAGTGGCTATGTGAATCAAGGGATCTGTCCCAGAACCTTCAGAGAGCATGGCCCTGTTGACATCTTGGCTTTAGTCTTTCAGCATCCAGAACCATGAGAGAATCCATTCTACTGTTTTAGGTCCATGAGGTTTGTGGTACTTTGTTATGGCAGCTCTAGGAAGCTGATACACATCCCAAGGAAGTTGATACGTTCTCTTACTTGATAAAATATTTCTTGTTTCAGTTCTTTTGGGCAACAGCAAAACGAAAGTAGAAAACAAACTTCCAAAGGGTAGATTTTTGTAGGTACAACCCCAGGCAAGATGGCCCTTTAGAGGCCTGAAGAGAGGGTCTTCAACTGGGTGCTACCAGCCTCTATACATATCCTGGTGATGGACTAGTTTATCCAAAGAGTTCCAAGATTCTTTAAGAGTCTCTCTTGAAGGTTTTTTTATGATTAATTTATGGAGTATGTTAGAATCTTAAGGAAGCATTTACATATTCTAGTATGTGCATTGTCCTATACTAAATAGTTAAGGAACACAAGAGCTAGAAACCAACTGCTGAAGGGATGGTAGTAGCAAGGTCATGAAGGTGAAGAACTCACAGTGCCATTAGTGCCCTCACAGAAATAGGCATTTAGAGTGTTCATGCTATCTCTCTCCCTCTTCCTCTCTCACTGCACACATGCTGTGAAGAGATGATGAGAAAATAGCAATGCAAAAACCAGGAAGCATGCTCACCAGAGACAATAAATTTGCCAGGAACTTGATCTTGGACTTCTAGCCTCTAGAACTGGGAGACATTTTTGTGCTCTAAGCAGCTCCCTGTATGGGACTGTGTTATAACAGCTGGAACTGCTGAGCCAGTTATATCCTGGCAATTCTAGATTAGTAATGAGGAAGCGATGTGTCCTTTACTGAATCTTACAGATGCCCACACTGCCACCCCTTGCCACCTCGGGCAGCTCCCTACCCCTCTTCTCTCTTGCCACCCCAGCCTGCCTCTGCACCTTCTCCCTCCCCATGTTCCTCAGAACTCCTCTTCCAACAAAACCAACTCCAGAACTCTCCTCGTACAGCTCCATTTCCTTTTAAGTGATAACAAAGGAGAAATTAAAAACATCAAGCCTAAAAAAATGGTAGAAACTTTAAAAATCTTTCTACTCTCTCCTAACTATGGGCCCTGGCCTATATCCAAAAGCCTATTACCAAGTAATTGGCCAATAAATACATATAATTATCATATTTATTATTCTCTTGATTTTTAAAATTAATGAAGTATTATCTAAAGGAACTGTAGTTGAGAGGTAGAGAAGAAACCTAACCTCCTTTGTGGAAGAAACATAGCACAAGAATAATCTTTTTCTTATTCTGTATATTCCCAAGCAAGAGCAGAGCAGGAGAATCCTTAGTGCTTATGTATCTGATCAGGGGTGTTATTAAAGAGAATTGAGGTTTTTCCTGCCATTCACAGGGAGTGATCACAAAGAGGGAAATGTATACCTCAGCATGCAACAGCCAAGCTTGCAAGTGCAAAGAAACCAAGACTGCAACAAAAACAAAGTACAGATATGGTTAGGAGAATGAATAACAAGTTGAATACTGGAAGCCTTCATATGAGCCTTTCAGGGAAAGAGAAAACCATGGTTTCTTTTTTTCTTTTTCTTTCTTCCATGCTTTTAGAGACTAAGGCGGAATAAATACTGTGAGTAGCACAAAAGTTGATAAGAGGCCTATAGTTGAGCAATACTCTGAGGATTCAGATTTTCCTTGAAAAGCATACTCTTTGACATTTTTTTTCAAGATTTAAGATAAATGGAAAGAGCATTTAAGATCCTCTGGCATCAAACCCTGAACTTCACACATTATGCTATGCAATGTTCAGAAAAGAGATTATATTGCCATGTAATGGATGAAGAAAGGAAGATAAAGCATTAAATGATTCATCCACTGAGTAGCAAAACTATGATCCAAAATCAGGTGTGCAGGATTCTTAAGCTTATGGTTTACATCAAAGTCCATTTTTTTCCACTCTAGTATTTCTTAGGATGTGTTCATGATAACATTTGCAGCTGACAGAATACTTTTCAACACAGTGTGAAGTTGTGTGTGTGTGTGCCTGTGTGTGCCTCAGCTGAAGTCACAACTTAGAGGCAGCTCATTTGCAATGGGGAAGCCACCAGCCAGAGTGGAGCACAGGCTTTAGATCAGACACTGTAGCTACTTGAAGGCGGCTACTTGGAGGTATCTGAGGTCTACTCCTAACAAACTTATTGAATGCCAAATTGGATTTTCTTATGTGAAATTAGTGCCTTGTTCATTAACATCAGTGTTAGAAAAGAGACTCAAAGCTAAGTCATTTTGAAAACATCTCTTAGACACCCCAGCCTTGTAAGAAGATGGTATCAGAACCCAATGAGGCCTGTGACCTGAACCCTAATACACAGCTTTGCAGTTGAGCTTTTTGTGACCTGGCACCAGTTCTAAGGGTGGCTGATCTCCACTGTTCAGTGTCGCTGCTTTCAGAGACCATTTTATTCCAGGTCTGGCAAGTCAGAGAGCTGGGAAATCATTGAGCTTACTATACAGTTTGCATTAACCATGTTGTTCTTACTTGCTAATAAATGTAGAAAGCACAAGAACTTAGTCTACAATTTCCTTTCATTGCTCTCTGGCTGTAAAGCTATAGGAGATTAGTTGATTTTCATGCATCACTTTTTAGTGATCAGAAAGAATCTACAGATGTACATGTAAAATGGGTATGGCTAATCTATAATTCTGCTTTTCAGGTTATTTGTATCATCATCATTTGAAATTTAGAATTCTTCATTTTCTCAGAATCCTATGTCTGAAAGTTCTAGAAGTAAGGCCTGAGATTCTATCTGCATTATAATGCATTCCCCTGTGGTTCTTCTATATGCTGAGGATTCACTCAACAAGGATACAATAAAAATGCTTCATGATTATTTGCTGACAGTATATCCCAAAGGCAGACCACAGATCCAACAGGAAGCCCTAACTGCTAGATTTGAAAACCATGATCTGTAAAGCTGTAATACATAGCACACCATAAAGTCCTAAACCCTATGAACTCTAGGCCACAAATGTGTGGTTAGGGCTATTTGCTTAGCCATCTAGATCAAGGGAAATGGAAGCTGCCTTAGGCATTCAGCAAGGCTATCCACAGATAACAGTCTTCCAGTGAAGAAAAAGCTAAAGATTGTCAATAGCTTTTCAACTAATAATTGTGATCTATTTCCAATGACAGTGATGAGGACTGTTAGCCAAAAGTCCATCATACTGCATACATTTTGGGAGGGAAACTAATTTGGTTATTAAGTTGCTTTCTTTTTTCTTTTTCTTCACATCAATCAGCCCCAGTTCATTCACTTTAAGACATCTTGTCTGACTTTCATCTACTCATCAACTATTTGTTGAGAAACTTTTTAGAATTGTATAGTCTTAGCTCCCAATAAACATCATGGAAGATTAAAGCAGTGCAGGGCTGGTTTAGGACTTTTGTCTCAAGTTGTCACTCATTAGAGGGGAAAAAATGCCCCCAAAACCAGTCAGAGGTCTTATATTCAGCAGTTGGCCACAAACTCAATGATAAGTAAGAAAAGCTCCGAGGGCTTTCTGCTACTTTCTCTAGACAACTTGGAATAAAATGCTTGTCTTGCCTATTTTACATAATTTACTAATTCATTCATGAATATTTATAGGTCATCTCTTATAGTCTAGGAATTTTTCTAGGACCCTGGAGGATATAGGAGGAAACAATGCAGGTATCGCTCTCATGTTGGCTTACTCTAATAACTAGAAGGAAACCACGGTGCAAACTGTGATATATAAATATGTATTTATATAAACAAATAGCTATGCAAATATTAGTAGAAATATTTTCAGAGGCAAATACATATATTCATGTATTTTCAAAAACTTAAACTGAAGCCTTTTTTAAGGATATGATACATGGCCTTTAGATTTCACATTGCATGATTTTGGATGAGAAAGACAATAATTTAATAGAAAGATGTATTGATCTAAATTACACACCTAGCACTTTAATAAAACACATCTCCATATTTCATTCACAGTAAGCAGTCGTTTTCTGGCGAGATGAATTTTTCCACTTAGAAGACATGCCAGGTCCACACTACAGTACTTTTTCACTCAGATTAGAACTTGTCACTTAGAGTCTTCCATTTTGTGAAGTTTTTCATTGCTTGAGAACCAAGTATTTGTAAATGATGGCTTCTCATATGAGGTAGCCCATAGTGGGAAGTCCCTAAAATGGCCCCAATATTCCCTAGCTCTGAGCATTCACATGTAATCGCCTTCCTTGAAGGGTGGGCTAGACTTAGTAAATCACTTCTAACAAATCATCTATAATAGAAGTGGTAGAAGGTTACTGTCAAGATTATATTATAAAGAAACAACAACAAAAATCAAAACTGTATTCCATGTTGGGAATATTCTCTCTTGCTTTTTGGCTTTTCTCTTCTCTCCTTGCCCTTTCTCTCCTTTTCTTCTCTCTGTTTCTGTCTATCTCACATTGGCTCTCTCCCCAGTCGTAAATAGCAGACTATGCCAGCAGAAGAGTCACTACAGAAATAGACCAAATGGAGAACTGAGGAATGCAGTCAGCACCAAAAGGCAATAGGGTGTGTAAGAGATTTCCATTACTCTAACAAAATACCTGAGATAACTTATAAAAGAAAAGCAGTGCTTATTTTGACTTACAATTTTAGAATTTTCAGTCCATGATTGGGTAGAACCATTTCTCTTAGTCTGGGGGCAGGAGGTGCTGGGTCAGAATGGCAGAGACTGTACAGTGGAATGAACTATTCATCTCATGACCAGGAAGCAAACTCAGAAAGCAAAAGGGGCCAGGATCCCACAGTCCCCTTCAGGGGTACCCCCCAGTGGCCTAAGGACCTTCCATGAGACCCCATTTCTCAGTAGTTCTGGCAACTCCCAATAGCACCACCTTGAGGAGCAATGCATTAGACTCTCAGGGGCCATTCACCATTCAGACTCTCTCAGGGAGTGTGAGCCCTGCTGGAAGTGTTCCCTCTAGCTCAGCAAAACTTCTAATAATGAAGCCACAGCCAGCAGTCTGAGTGCAACCTAGGGAGAGACTCAAATTAGCACCCCTCAACTAAGCTATTCTTGAATTCTAATCTAGAGACACTGTGAAATAAATGTTTACTGCCCTAGAAAGTAAAGTATGAAGCAGTTTGTTGGATGAGCAACCCATACTCCCAGGACCTAACTCTTGGGGATACTACCATGAAAATAAATGAATTCAAAATCCTATGTCTTAGACTCTTTACAAAGAGTTGAGTTGGACTAGAAACATACAGTGACATCACACTGATATTTTTATCATGAAGAAACACAAATTTTCAGTTCTTTTTAATTCATTGAAATTATAGTTTGCTATATCCTGAGATCTGAAGTATTAAATATAAATATTTCATTAAATATAAATAGTTCATAATCTAAGCTCACTGAAACTGCATATTTTTTTGCAAAGTTAACCAACAACAATGGCTTTTGTTTTTACCTCCAAAGAAGTACTTCTCGCCAGTTTTCACTTGAAGAGGACTGTTCGTTCGAACTGCTGATGCTTCGTCTCCATCAATGGTGAGAATAGCAAAATTTTCCTTGGCTAAGAAACGAACCTCATGCCACTGACCATCATTCAACCCAGAACCTGGGAGGTGCAAAATAAAACTCAGTTTAGTTGGACACAATTTAAATATATACACAATTTAAATATATATAAATATACACAATATAATTGTAAATAATTTTTATAATTTACATACATAAAATTTAAATATATTTAAATATGTACAATTTAAATATTTTATATTTATATATAAGAAAAATTGAAATGTGTATACATTTTTTGGCAAACTTTGTATATACATATAGATACTTTTTTACATATATACATATATAATTTTTAATTGACAAACCATCATTGCATTACATTTATGGAGTACAATGTGATATTTTGATATATGCACACAAAGTGCAATGATTAGACCAATTAGTATATCTACCACTTTACTTACTTGACATTTTTGTTGTGTGTGATGCATTTGAAATTTACTCTCAGTTATTTTGAAATGTAAAATTCATTATTATTAACTATAGTCAGCCAAGGAATTACTGGTCAAAATGACAATTTCAGCTAGAAAGGAGGAGGAACCACAATTTTTAAACAACAAAGTTAGTGCTTTAGAAGTACAATTCATGTATTTTCAGCTTGGAGAATACAGTGCTCCTTGTAATTTGTATTATTTCATATTCCTGTATCATCATAACTGGTTCTATCTTCCACTGGGCTGAATAAAGCATAATGCAACCCCATCAGGTAAATAAATAGGATTGGAATCCATTGGGACACTTGGGAAGAAGAACAGTTTGAATAAAGTCATTTGGGGGATGAGGATGAGATATTTTAATTTAAGAACTTATTTTCTGGTTAAATTTGCCTTATCCCACTCTCAGATAAGAAAACAGATTTACGCTTTTTTATTTAATATTTCTCTATTTAAAATACTTTTGTGCTAGCTATTTCTTTACAATATCCACATCTGTAGGCATAATTTACATAAATTAAGTACTAAAGAAAGACACATAAGTATGTACAGTTGACTATTAGTGATCATGGGGACAATATCAGGATTATCTGATCATTTATAAACAAAGCATTGTTGTAATTGAGTAGGTTATATTTCAAAGAATAAAAAGCAAGAAAATAAACCAACAACTTCTACCTACAACAAGCACATTTCATTGTTCCCTAATACACAGATATCTGAAGACAGACATTCTTCTGATCTCTCCACTAGATGGACATGGCTTAAAGTTTCAGTATAGTATGTATTCATTTAAAAAGAATAATTAGAAAAGGCACAAACAGCAAAGCAGCCATGGAACACAAGTATCTGGAGAGGCTAGGAAACACCAAGAGACACAGAAGTCCAAAGAGTCAGTCAGAGTGCTTTTTCTAATGTTGCGAAGGCTTATTTTGTGACAAAAGGAACAGGTTTTTGTTCTAGTTTGCTCCAGATGCCATAATCTAAAATCCTGCCATAGAACTATAGAAGTTCCTTGAGGGGGCCGGGGATTTAGCTCAGTGGTTCTGCCGCCTGCCTTGCAAGCGGAAGGTCCTGGGTTCAATCCTCAGTACCAAAAAAAAAAAAAAAAAGAAGTTCCTTGAGGATACACTTCAGTGTCATTAAAGATAAGAAGACTAACAAGTAAAGCTATTTAAAAATAGAATCAGAGGGCCAGGGATTTAGCTCAGTGGTTTCGCCGCCTGTGCAGGCACCAAGGACCCGAGTTCGATCCCTGGTACCGAACAAACAAACAAACAAACAAACAAAAAATAGAATCAGAATAAATCAATGAAGCATAGAAGAAAGATCTAAGGGCCTGATAGTTTATACCAGCAGTCTAAATCGCATGCAGGCCATAGCCAGCTCACAGACACTTGTTTTTGTCTAGCCTGTAAGCTAAGAATGGTTTTTACATTATTAAATGGTTGAAAAGAAATCAAAAGAGGAATAATATTTAGTGGTATGTATGAATTTCATAAATCCAAATCTTGGTGGCTATGTAAAGTTTTATTGAAATATAGCCAAGATCACGTGATTATATATCATCAGTCCTACAACACCCTAGTCATAAAGCTGCACTGGAGATCATATGGTCTCAAAGTCGAGACTATTTACTATGTGGTTCTCTCCAGAAAAAGCATTAGCTAATGGTTGGTGTATATCATTAAAGAAGGCCTGTTGGAACTTAGAAGATAGTCATGTGTCTGTTATATTTACTCATATTAAAATAAATATCATCACAAATAAGTATCCACCATGCATTTTTTAGGATGTTACATTTAAATTCAGTAATACTGACTGAGCATATTTTACTTCAGTGGAGGACAATTAAAATGCTGGCTCTAAAATAATCTATACAAATAACTCCTAAATTTTGAAATTTATAATATATTTGAGTCTATATGTATGTATAATATACATATTATATGGGGAGAGAGTATACTAATATTAATACTACAAAAACTATAATCACTTGATAGTCTTTAGTCTGAATATTTCAATAGTGTGTGGACAGCCCTCTGTTTGCATTCTTTCCACTTACAGTCTCTTCTCTCCACAAAATAATGCTATCTTTTAAAAAATGTAACTAGCATCACAGTATTTCTGGTACAATAGTTTTCTCTTGCTTCTGAACTTGATTAAAAGCTATGGCCACAGCTTTATGGGAAACTGAGCCTTCTGTGGATCATCTGCATGGGTTTTGCTGCCCCTCTTCAGGCCTCTGCACAAATGCTATCTTGTCAGAGGCCTTGTATAACCACCCAGTCCATATAAAGTATTCGTCATAGAACCTTTCATCCTATTGAATGTTTATTTACTAGTTAACTGGTTTATTTTCTAGCCTGACCATTTAATTATAAGCTTCTTGGTGTCAGAGATTGTATGTGTTTTATTTTCTGTTAAGAATTCTGAGTTTCAAGCAGTCTCTGGCACCCAATAGGTGTGCAGGATTAAGGAAGGAATCCAAGGGATGATCATGAATACAAGTTTCAGAGAATGCTGAGTTGATGGAGCCCAAGCCTACAATGGGGACAGCATTGGCACTGCTGACCACGGCCTCTATGCCAGAAATAGCCATATACCCTGTGATCCACTCAAGGGTAAGAAATAAGTGCAATCCATGAAACTTTCTTAAGTTTGACTGAATGTCAATAGCTCTTCCTGGAAACTTGTACCATTTGAGACACATCAAAATTTACCTTCCTCTAGTGAATTATACAGTGAAACATATTTTCTCATCTCTCCCTGGTATCAGCTGCAGACAACCCCAGACATCGCAGAGGTTTCCAATGATGCAGGGACAGGGAATGGCTAGAAGGGTTGGGTGTGCCAGGCCCAGAAACTAGGACAGAGTCTCAGAAGGTCTGTCGGGGACAGCTCCCGGCAGCATACTAGCAAATCCTGTATTAAAGAAACATTTTAGTGATCTTCTGCCTTTTTCTGTCTTACCCTTATCCCTCCTGGTACTTAATTAAATCAATGTAAAATAAACTGAATTTACCCAAATTTCTTTTTTTCTTTTTTTTGGTACTGGGAATCGAACTCGGGGACTTTCGCTTGCGAGGCAGGTGGCGAAACCACTGAGTTAAATCCCCAGCCCTTTACCCAAATTTCTATATTTCGGTCTGCTTTTTAGTACTTGTGGCTTACTTTACAAGACAATTCTCATTGTAAAAGAACATTTCTAGATTTTAGTACGTTCTCTTTGTGACCAGAAGAATAACTCTACCAAGTCAGATTTTTTTTTCCTGTCTATGCAAAAACTAGGGAAATAATTCTACTTCTTTTCTTTTTTTGCCTTTTAAATATGCATGAAGAACAATGCAAATAAAATCCTCTGTACTGTAAAATTACTATGCAAATGAAGCCTTATTCATAAATTAAAATCAGTTAACTGTCGGATAAGCCATAGTGAATACTGAAATACTTTCTTCTCAAGTGGTCTCTTTGAGTTCTCCCACAAAAATGGTGCTCCAAATGATGTGGGGCTGTGTTGGGGGTTTTTTTGTTTTTTGTTTTATTTTTGGTACTTTGGATCGAACTCAGATCCTTGAGCTTGTGTGGCAGGCAGCAGAATTACTGAGCTAAATCCTCGGCCCCAAATGATGTATTTTTACCATAATATTTTCCTTTAAAGTCCAAAACTGGACTTATGATCAATTAACTATAGTTGTGTGCATGATCCTGATTTGGGTTTTTATGTTTGCAGTTTGATGAATTCTGCCCTGAAATACATTTCCAGGATATGGATCTCAAGAACATTAACATTATAAATGTTCAATCTTTAAATCATATAATATAATCCTAAAGAATCATACACGCAGTGGAAGACATTTATAAAATACCTTAGCTATTCTAAATGATGGACCAGAAAGTCTTTCTTCATCACAAAATTAATTTATAAATGGAACATAACTAACTTTATTGTTCATGTCAAAAGGTCCATTATTCTAATCAGATTAAATTAAAAGGTTATTTTATTTTTCCGAAGGAACTTAATTACTAGAGAAATTGGATCCCAGATTGAAAGAGCCTTGTTGACAGCAGTCCCTATGTAATCGAAGTTTAAACAGTGATTCTTGTTCATTTTAATTCCAACTATTATTTTGAACATTTAATCACCAAAAAGTACATTTCCAATCTATGACTTGAATGAGCCCCCAAATACAATGAAATTTATTCTTAGTGCAGCAAGGATGACCAAATTACTCAAAAGAAAATGTGCTTCTTCTTTTATATTTTCTTTGGCCACAAGTTATAAAAAGTAATAGCCTGAAGGCTCTCTCCAGAGAAAAATCCAATTTTATGAGGCCTACATTGTTGAGTATTTATAGGTGTACTATTCCAAATTCTATGTGCTAGCCCCTCTGATAAGTACTTTACTTGCATTTGACTCATTCATACCTTACAGAAAAAAATGTTAATTATCTCCAATATAGAGAAAGGGACTAAGTAAATCTAATAAAATGTAAGCATCCCATAGTTGATAAATGGCACAGCCTAGGACTAGATCTCATGTATCTGGCTTCAAGGCCTCAGTTCTAAAAAGCAAAAGCAAAAGATAAGAAATAACAAAATATGTTGTATAGCCTCTGTACATCTGCCATCAGTTACTGTGCACACACACACACACACACACACACACACAACACACACTTCTCTTTGCCACTGTGTCTGCATAGGGCCTTAATCCCTGGGGACAGCTTTGTGTCACTGAGTATTAGGGCTGGAAAGAAACTGAAACACCATCCATTTTCACCTGCCTGCTTTCAGTCATTCACACCCTCCAATTTCTATTGTATTGGAATATCACCCATACTACCATACTATTTCTTTTAGTATTTTGTTACAATGATATTTTTATTTTACAATGGACTTGTGAATGGAATCTTTATATTACAAGTCTGAATACCACATTCTTATATTTGTTTTTCTTCTAAGAATATTTAAATGAGCCCATGAGTATTTATTTAAGTAATCTCCAGACTTTGTGGGACTCTGATCAAAAAAGAGAACTTCGTGTTCACTCCTCTTATTTTATAAAGGGTGGATGAAGGAGCTTGGCCATGCTATCTTGCTGTGGGCTTGCAGTAGAGCACAGATGCTCAAACAGACCTCCTGACACCTCCAAGAGGTTTTCCTTACTACGCGGAACCGAGCCACTCAAGGTTACTGAGCCTAGACAGGGTGTGATAGATTCAGCTGATGTTCTGCCCCCATTCATCCTTCTGGCACAGGGAAGACCTGAGCAACTCTGTATGACACCTGCACTGAAATAAAAGTGTTTAATGTCTCCTACAAATTTGCTCCAGAACGTGTTTTGTTTTTAGCCTTTCCTGGACCACCTGTTTCTTGGAGGAAGTAGAGAATTATTTCTGTTTCATAGAAGTTATAAAGAATAGCCTTTTTCAGGCATTAAAAGTTAACAATATCGTTTAGAAATTTCTAATTCATTTGAAATGGAATGTTAATGAAATTTAAGATCATTTGGAAGTCAATATATGAAATTCATTTAGAATACTATAGTTGACCAGATCAATAGCTATAAGATACATGCTTATAATAAATACCAGTAGGTTATTCAAGGAAAAAATCAAATATATCATTATTGCAAGTCATATTAATAATTTCATAAGTCATATATATATAACAATCACCAAACTGGATGAAAACAGCCTTTCTCATTCACTGTAGAGAGCTACTCTTCTACCCACCACTGTAGGTAGGCCAGCAGATATCTTGAGAAGGGAGACACTCTGCAGGGCGATACTCCCAGATGTAGTACCCTGGTGGCTAGACAGTGACTCAGGAGCTGACCAACAGAGAAGATGTTAATATTGATATCAAAATAAGACCGGGTCTCATTTCCTGAGCCTGGAATGTGTCTAGCACCAGTCCACCCACCACTGCACCCTACTATTGTAGATAGGTAAGTTAATTAGATATCTTATGGGCAGTGAGACAAAGCTGGGCCCTCAGCATAGAAAAACAATTGAGGCACATTCACTTGTTAGCATTATAAAAAGAAAAGAGGTACTACTTCACCTAGAGATGAATAGCAGTGATTGGTATTCTACATAGACATCATCTTCATGGGTGACTACACTTGTGATCTTATTGGTTGATCACGGTTTTGTCCCACCTCATGCCCACCTTGTAATCTTCCATTGGGTCTTATCATTTTGTCCCACTTTGTGCCAGCCTCACTCTGTGGCTTTGCGCCATAAAACACCTTTGAGAAGCAGGGTTGGCAGGTAATCCACTTTTGGGTTCCCCTTCTGTCTCTCTTAGACAGAAGCTATCTTTCTCTTAATAAATTTTTCCTACTCTTCTGTTGTTCTTAGAATTCATTCTCTCATTTTAGAGAGCACGAACTCATGTTTTGGATAACTAGCAGGTTTGGGAATTGCATCTATTCCCCCTATATCAATACTACCCATCACTGTGATGAAAAATGGCAGAAGAGTGGACAACAAGCAGAGGGATTTAAGAGACTACACTGTCTGCTTTCACTCTGCCTAGCTAAACCAAGCAAATCTTAACTTCCCTGTGCTTCAAACTTTTCTTGTCTGAAGTACAGATATTAGCTACTCTGAAGGTTTGCTTTGAGTATATAAATTAGTGTTTGCATGACTTTTACATGGAACCTGGCACATAGGAGCTAGTGTATCTCCAGCAATACCTATATCATGAGGTCAAAAAATAAAGACACTAGCTGGACATGGAGATGCATTCCTATAATCCCAGAACTTTGGGAGACCGGGACAGGAGAATTGCAAATTTGAGCCCAGCCTGGGGAAATTGGAGATATAGAGATACTTTGTCTCAAAATTTAAAAATTTAAAAAGTCCTGAGGATGTAGCTCAGTGTGAAGACAGTTTCAATTTCCAGTATTGCTTAAATAAAATAAAAGGACAACTTTAATTTCTTTAGATATTTTGTTTGCCTTAAATTTAGTTATTTCTGGAAGCTGATATATCATATTTACAAATATTGGTGCAATGATGTGTAAGTTTTCAAATAGGAAAACCATAGAATAATTTTTTTTTTTTTTTTTTGGTACCAGAGATTGAACTCAGGACCTTGCACTTGCGAAGCAGGTGCCGGAACCACTGAGCTAAATCTCTGGCCCAGAATAAATCTTTATAATGTGAAGTTCATGAATATTTATTTATAGGACAACTGGAATAAAAGGGATCCTAGCATTATGCTAATAGGAACCCAAGGCTCGGTATTAGAACCCAATCGCATGGCATTAGACATGGGGAAAATTTTCTGAATCTCAAATAACTTTGACAGAGACAAGATTTCTTCCAAGAAAATATGTCAGATGATTCACAAAGGTAGACAAAGACACAGATGTTAAAGCTGCATATAAAAACATAAGAACAAAGTTATTTCTAAAAAGCGAATGGAAAATGAACTTCCTAAATTACTTACATACATACTCTTAAAAACACGTAGTAAATATTATAGACATTTTTAGCTACAGCCCTATGTGTTTATATATACGAGTTTGTAAATGGCCTCCACTATCTTCTTGGGAAAATATGTATTGTCTTAACCTTGAGGTCCTATTTATTATACATGTAGTATGTCCTATGAGATGGAATAAGAGCCCAGAGATTTCTGATTTACAGTCCCACTTGCAAAAGGCAGAATTGGATAGTAGACCAGAACATGGACTCATTTCCACTCACCCAGTAGCTGAGCCTCCTGCAAGTTAACTTCTTTATGCCTCAATTTCCCCTTCTATAAAATGGTAATAGTGCAAGTATTTCATAGGATTTTGGGGGAGGACTAAGTATTTGGTGGTCTGTGATATGGAATGGTTTATCTTTAGATGAATAGTGGCCTGTGCCACCCACGTGTTGTTTTAAAATATATATATATATACTATGGCAGCACTTTTAGTTTTATAATTAAATGTTATACTACTTTATAATAGCTATCTCTAGTTATTCTATAATTTATGAGGATAAATTTTTGATTATATATTATAAAAGAAAACCAATATTTTTACTAAGAGGATTTTAACTTAAAACCATACTCCAGCTTCTGATTTTAATTTTTTTCCATAAGATAACTGAATTGTTTCACAATATTGTCTCTAACATCTCCCTGACTTAAAATTGTTGGGAAAACTTTTTCTTATGCAAATGTAAGACGTTAATGAAGCATATTCTATCCATGCTGTCTTTGTAATGGTATTGTTTTTAAAGTAAGACTCTTGAGGTGGTATCTTTGATTGAACAAGGGGAAACAGATGTTGTTCTTATTAGAGACAAGAAGAAAATACTGGTTTAATGAATATTGAAAAAAAAGAAAGTATTTAAAATATTGTAGCAAACTAAAATGTAACATCTGTTGGAAAATGCTTCAAATAAAATTATAGTGACTAGAATTTTCAGTCTTTTGCTTAATATTCAGTCTTGAGAGAAACATTTCTTGGGATATGAATCCATCTTCAGGCAGTTACAGTGCTGTATGAGGTGATCATGACATATAAGTTATCAAATATCTCTGCAGTAAAGAGAAAAAAGGTAATATACATTTCTAGGTAAAAGCCATATAGAGTACTATTTCCTATATTACTGGTATTAATTCTGTACCATAATAAAATTGGTCCAATTTCTCCTTCCTCACTTTCACATATTAATCCAATCCAGTTTATAAAAATAATGAATTGTAATCAGGAAAAAAATGTGTAATAAAGGACTTGGGCAGGCACGAGATACTTTCATCTAAGAAATTTTTTTTCAAAAGTTTTTCTTCATAATACAAAGGTAGAAAGTCACTTTGGAGTACATCTTTGTTCTGAAAGAGCAACATGAATGGAAACTAAGAAAAGCAAATATATTGAGCCCACAGTGTATGACATTTTTTGTGCACTGCTAGAAATGACTCTGGTATTTATTTAATATGTAGCAACTTAGAGATGGGATGGATTCTTTCTCTCTCTCTCTCTCTCTCTCTCACTCACTCGCTCCTTCACTCTCTCTTTTTTAGGTACCCAGAGTTTTCTGTGAAAGAAAAGACCTAGGCTGGTGGTTGTTACTTTTTCTATTTGTTAGGGTCATTTGGAGAGCTTTAAAAGTTTCACATTGACACTTTCAAATAATTACAGGAACAGAATAGAGTTAAGTGAAGATATATACCTTGAAATTCTAAACAAAATTGCAACATTCGTTTTTCATAAATAGATAAGATTCTAAAATGTATAAGAAAATGCAAACAGATTTATTTAAAATAAAAAGAAAAATAAAATTGAAGCAACTGTCATTGAATTTCAATATTTTTTTATAAGTTATAATAACACAGAGAGAAATTAGAAATGAGCCCACATATATATATGTTCAATTGTTTTCTTGACAAATACACTATGGGAATTCAATGGAGAAAAGGGTTGTGTTTTTTTTTTTGGTGCCCAGGATCGAACTCGGGTCCTTGCGCTTGCGCAGCAGGCTGCGAAACCACTGAGCTAAATCCCTGGCCCGAAAAGGGTTTTATTTGTTTGTTTTGATTTGCTTTTCAAAAAGGGTGGTGAAACAAGTGTTTAAATACAGGAAAAGAAGTACACTGATTTCTACTTTACACAATGACACACACACAGACATGATTCTAGATGAATTTCAGACCAAAACAGAAAACCCCAAATTATGAAGTTTCCTAAAGAAAACAAAGGATCTTCTCAAGACCTCAAGACCTGGGAAAGAGATTTTCTAGAGAGCATTAAAATCACTTGGTAAATTGGGCATCATCAAAAAGCTCTTGCTCTTGAGTTAAAGTTGTTAAGAGAATTCAAGGCAGTCAGAAAGTAGGAGAAATATTTGCATCATATATATCTGAAAATAGAATATACTAAAGTATACTAACTATACTAAAATCAATAATTTAAAAAACAAAATTTATATAAACCACACCAGAAACAAGATCTAATAATTATTTATAAGTACATGCAAAGGTCCTTGACATTATTCATTTTCAGGAAAATTAAAACAGTGTTATACAATTTTACACCATCTCAGTAGTTAAAAATTAAAAGGATTCATTGAGATATGGAATAATTTGACCTCTCAGGGCTTCCTGGTGGGAGTAAAAATTATACAACACTTTGAAAAATGCTGGCAGTGTTTAAATAAATTTAAACATGTGTTGGTCCCATGACTCAACAATTCCTCTCCTAAGTATTTACCCAACAAAATAAAAATGTACATCGCAAAACTACTTCCACAGGATTGTTTTCATAGCCTTCTTCAGAACACTCTCAAGCTTTCAATCTCTCTCTCTCTCTCTCTCTCTCTCTCTCTATATATATATATATACATATGCAATGCAATTCAGACAAGGAAATGTTGCTAAAGATTTAAAAGAATGAGTGTGTGATACAAGCAACAAAATGGACAGATTTCAACAACACTGCTACTTGAAAAAATAATATACTATATGATTTCTTTTATAGGAGATTGGAGAAGAGGCAAAACTAAGGTTTGCTGATAGGGATCAGAACACTGATTGTCCACTGTGGAGCAGGATGTGGATACAAGTGAGAATGGACTATAGTTTTGTGTGAGCAACTTTCTGAGGAAATGTTGCTCATCTCAGTAGGGTGCTGTTGGTTCCTTAAACACATAAACATATCAAAATTCATTCAATTGCACATTTCAGATCAATGCATTTCATGTATAGTTGGTTCTCATTATTTGAAAATTCAATATTTTTGAATTAGTTTACTTGCTAAAATTTACTTGTTACCCCCAAATCTATACCTGTGGTGTTCTCATGGTCACTCACAGACTTCTGCACCTGGAGAATAATGAAGAATTGGAGTTGCTGACTGCACAACTTCCCAGCTAAGGAGAAACAATGCAACCCCTCTGTCCTTTGTTTCATCTCTTATCTTACAGATGAGTTTCATTTACTGTGTATTTAGTGCCAATGAGTGTGAGTGCTTGGGCTTCTTTGTTGATTCAATGAATCAAATGTGGCGTTGAAATGCTGGTCAGGATTTCTGAGTGTAAAAAGTCTATGTTGCACTTTATGCAGAGAAAATCCTCCTGTTCCATGTGCTGCTTTCAGGTATCAGCTTATCTTATGCTGTTACCTATGAATTCAGTGTTTATAAATCAACAGTATTTAAATACCAAATAAACAGTATAGATAGTAACCCTGAACAGAAACACACATTAAACAAGGTTATGTATTGATTGGTTGATGTAAATGTTGAGACCAGAGGCCTGCAGGAACCTAACCCTGTATTACCCATAGAACAAATGCTTTGGGTTTTTGCTAATTCAGTGTTCACAGTGACCTTGTAGAATGTAACTATAACTATATATCGACTAAGAATAAACTATATGTAGCTTTTACTCCCAAGCTATGTAAGTATTTAAAAGTGGAATCAAAGTAAAGGTAATATTTATTTTAAAATTCAACAAGATTTTATTCCATGCCCCTTCTCCTGTGTTCTACAGTATCAAATCAGGAGAAGCCCATTACACTATACATTACTATATTGAGCTTATAGAAGCCAATAGTTAAGGACAGTGATGGCGAGTCTTTTAGAGCTTTCAATAATAACAAACAGGCTGCTGCAGCATGTGTGCCATAGATTTGCCACCACTGGTTTAGGGTGTTAGAAAATTAGATAACTATCCCAATGATAAATTTGCATAATAAATATCTAATAATTGCTTCAGCCATTACTTATTCTCAGACAAAACCCAAATGCCCTTTTACTTCAAAGCCAGAATCTACCTTGCCTCTTATTTTTTCTCTTACTAATTTTTCTTCCACTGACCTCTAATCTGCTCCTTGGCCATACATTCCCATTTGTGCTGCTGTAGTCCAAACTGAGTTCAATCTCTCTCTTCTGCTGCAAAATCTCTTTGAAATGGTCCTGATATCTACCACAATGGTCTTGAATAAATTCTTCCTAGGCATGATTTAGCAAGTGACACTGAATTCCATTTATTAACACAGGAAAGGATACTGAGAAAGAGTAGGTAGTAAAGTAGGAAGGAAACATGAATAATGTGATGTTAAGGAAGAGATGATTTCAAGAAAGAGGGATTAATCAAGTCTTCGTAGTGCATCTGCGATATCAAGTACAGCAAAGACGAACAGGAGATGTTACATTTGAGAGTACAGAAGTGATTAATGACTAGAGTAGAATGAGTAGAATATGGTAGGTGAAGAATGGAAAGATAAGATTCTTGGGTAGGTTAGCTATACAAAAAAGGATTTGGAGTCATGGTTTACATTGCAAATCTAGTGACAACTATTACTCTTGTCCTAAGAAAAATGTGTTTTTCATAAAACCCCAAGTTTGTATACAATTCTGGTGGTTAGTCTTCTCTGTGGTTAGAAGGTATATGTATGTGTGTGTGTGTGTGTGTGTGTGTGTGTATATATACTGCAATTGCAACATCTGACTTTATTGTGCAGTAAGAATACTACCATTTCATTTATGCTTTTCTGGTCACTATTTTTCCATCCTAATTTTTTAATTTAAAGACTTAGATATTATATTTTCTGTTCCTTAATTTAAAAAAATTAAATATGCCAGATCATTGGTTTTAAACTAAAATATTCTACAAGTGGTTTGCAGTCGGTGTCTTGCTTTTGTTCTAAACAGAAATTTGTCGTTGTAAAACTGTTATATTAGTTTGAGAAAAGAAGTTTTTGTTGCTCTTAATACTATAATTTATTTAAGTCTAAACTGGGTAAGTTATTTTTAGTCCTTTATCTTCATTCTCCATACACCTGAGACAAATGCAGCATCTAACAATTTTCTCTGATAGTACAAAATCTCATCATCCTTTTCTGTAGGAAATAAACACTGCTCAAATGCCAAGGACATGCAGATTAACTCTAATGTTTTCTGAAGACTTACGTATGTGAGGCACTGTGAAAAGTATAAGTATAGTAGTTCCTGGCCTCAGAAGTTTGCCTTTCTATACATTCTAATGAAATTTGAATACTATTAATTATATGTTGTAATTTCTATGAAATGCTCCTCTATATTTTATAAATTAAGATTATGTGGATCAGGAGAAAGAAGTAAAAAATAAATAGCGAAAGCAGAGTAACTGAGATGACTTTTGTATCTAACTGGGGACATTTGATAAGAAGTCCCCCATATGTAAGCAGTCCCTTATTTCCCATAGCCTGATGGTTCCATGCCATTGCAACTGTTAGTCCTTAGCTTCAAGGATGGCATAACCCAGCAAAAGAAGTATCAGAATGACTAGAATACCTTAACACTTTCCCACACCCCCAAAAGCACATAGTTTTTGGTTTTTACACATTAGAGGGAAAATAGTTACACAATGCTATCAATGACTTTTTCAATTCAGTCACATTAGTATTAGAGAAGTAATACAAAAGGAATACCTTAGAAAAAGAATAATAGAAACACCATAATGAAGAAAATAAAGACCGTGTAGCCTATACTGAACTTAAAATTCATTTTCTCATTTTTCCTAAAATTTTGTAAAATGAAAGCTTAAAGTTAACAATCATCAGAGATTTAAGACTGACTTTCACTAAAATAGCGGGTATTGGAGTGGGTGAAGATGGCGGAATGATGAGCAGCCCAGAGAGGGCCTCTTTGAGGTGTGGTAATCAGGCACTGAAATAAAGCAACGTGAGGAAGAGAAGGACGGAAATGGGTCCCCTGGACTCATGAAAGATCTGAAGGGAGAATTAAAGCCCATAGGGAGAGTGAAGAGAGTGTCCCTAACAAAGAAGGAGGCAACAGGCAGCACCTCCTACCTGAGCCAGGCCTCTCTGTAGGGAAAGGGTACCTGAAACCTGCAGTCCAACCGTGACTACCGGCGAGATCTCCATGGAGATACGCACCAGTGGAACGGAGCGGTGAACGCAGCAGGCAGCAGTGGTTGGTGAGTTGTTGGGGTTTGGCCATCCCCCAGGATAGAGAGATTGGCCGGGAGCCATCTTGGAGAAGGGCAGACTGAGCTCGGAACTCACAATGGCTGCCGGGGGCTCCATCAAGTGGCTTCCAGTGCCAGTGTCAGAGTTCAAACCCGCAGGAGGTCAGGGAGCTCAGTTTGCCCTCACGGGTTGCGGGTGGGAGTGAGCAGAATGTTGGAGACCCCACAGGTCCAGTTCCAGCCTCACAGCCAAAAACCAGCCTGAACGTAAGTGGAATTAAAGGTACAGAACCAAGATATATCATGTACAGGTATAAATTCCCTAACATGAATGTGATCATTATGTATACCTAAAATGTACCAGTAAACTTAATTTTAAAAATAGTGGGTATCATGAAATTCCCTCTATTTTTCTAAATATGTTTAAAGTCTTGATTTCAAAATGGCCGTGCAGAATTGTGGATTTCTTTAAAGTAGAGCCCTTTTATACCTCTATAGGCTGGAAAACTATAGAGAATTGTTTTTAAGTTAGATAGGCTAGTTATCTTGTTACTCCGGGGCTCAGAAATTCCCAAATTAAAGAATATCCCTATGATCAGAGCCTGGAATGCAAAAAATATCATTTAAAAATATTATATTCAGGTATAAACCTTTGATTTGATTAGAAATTATCAATTTTCAATTATATCATAGAATGCCTAATGAAATCATAGTTTCTCATTTCATAGAATTCTGCATTATTCTCATTTAATAGAACTCTGTATTTATATGTGTGATTGGATAATTTTCATCCTTTACTCAAAGGCCGTGTCCAGATGAAGTACTTAGGCTGCAGATAATAGTAAAAATTCAGTCACTACCCTTTACAAGTGGTTATTTTCCTTCCAGCCTCTCTCACCTGTTCTCCTAGTGACTCCTGGCATGGGGGCAACCTCTGCATATTTCAATGTCATTTCCTCCAACTGGGCTGCTAATGGGAACTGAACTGTGAAGGGAGCCTCTCCAGATATTTATGAGCTACCTCTCCTGTCTTGGGCAATCTTCAACAACAATCTGTTTTGAGAGTCAGGTGCCTTTTTGGTAGCTTTTCTTACTACACTTAGTGGCAAAACATAAGTAGGAAAAATACTATAAGTGAGCATACTCAAACAGTATTTATATGACTACAGTTTCATATATATTTAGGATTCAAATTTACTTCCTAGTCCTTCTTGTAGACTTTAACCTGAACATATATCATAGACATCTAATTAAAGGTGTAAAATTTTAAAAATTAATATTAACATTTTTTCTCATATGACTATATTAAAAATACTGATTTATCAACTCCGAATTCACAGATTGCCATCATGTATATAAGCTGTATGTGTTTTCTTGTATGTGCTCATAAACATATAGTATTCGCTGCAAGACACTTAAGAGTAGTGTGATATACTACTATAATGGAACTGGATTGGAATTAGGCAGCATAGATGATTATTGTATATGAAATAACCATTTTAGCTTTCTTGTCCAAAAATTCTCATCAACAAAATGAATTCTTCATAGCAGCTGAATTACAAGATTCTTCTCAGTGCTAAATGCTTAAAATTAAGACTAAGATACATACATATGTTGTGGAGAGGAATAGAAAGACCAATGTCAATACACCAATTTGATAAACAATTTTACATAGAGAATATTAAAATACTCAGTTAATCAAAGTTGCATATTCAGTGATATAGATCTGTACACTCTCTTCTGGATAACTCTAAACATTAACCACAATAGTTATAGAATACCCAAATAGATAAAGATTTCAGCAGAGATGAAAAGAGAAAAGTCTATGCTGAAAAAATTGGAATAACAATTTAAAACCTGTACCTCATTAGAGGGAGACAGGAGCTTTGTGGGATCTTGGAAATAAATAAATGGCAGTTCAACTAGAGAGATGGAGCCATTATTGTAGAATAGTATTCTTTTACTGGTTCAAATCTGTCAGGGAATTCTTGGCCACTTCTGCAATTTAACCTAAGTAGTAAAGTCCCCAAAAGTAGTGAGAAACTGAAGACAGAGATAAGGTTTTGTGATAAGAGCATTTGTTCTTTGTTCCAAAACTTTTCTGGAATATTAACAAATAGTTATGATGATACAACCCAGCAGAATTCCATGGAAGCAATTAGCTGAGGAAATCTATGGTAGATTAGATAATCTATAGTGTAAAACTGTATGACATAAACATTAGTCTTTTTTTACTCACAGGACATTTCCTGTCTAAAGATAATAATAGACCAAGGTGTGGACTTTCATTATACAGCACAATTATAGGATAGTTTAGTAGTTATTCATGAACATTTCTTAGAGTTGTTTGCTAGATGGAAAACCCTGTAGTGAAGACTAATTATTGAATTTAGAAGGAATTTGGGGTACAGGTAATGAACTATTTGCTGATTTAGGTGTTAGTTACATAGACTTTTTATTTTTTAAAAATCCATTGAGCTATACAATCGTGAGATTTACATTTTCTGTATATGTGGTCTTTTAATAAAAATAAAGTAATGAAGAAAGACAAGGGCGTATTTAATAGAAAATCTAGCAAAATATCTTTAAAATGCAGAAGACATTTGAGTAATTGTTATCTCTGGAGAGTTAAATTTGTACAGAAGCCATCAAGAACTTACAAAGTATGCACACATTTGTAGAGTATTAAAACACTAGTAGTTTAGCAAAACTGATAGTAGTGCTATTAATTTTACATAAATTATGGTATATAAGAGAAAAAACATTCTGTTGGTAGATTATGATAACATAGATTAAGGCTTCAGAAAAAATCTGAAAGGGAATTTATGACACTTTCAAGGACTTTAAAAGGTGCCATTTCTTTTTTTTATTAGTACATGTTTTCAGTACATAATGTTTACATTCCTTATGTGGAGTTGGCACACATACATAACACATTTTAATTCCTTTTCATCCCCTTTTCCTTCCCTCTCTATACACTCTCTCCATCTCTTGGTGCCCTTCCTGTTTGAGAAAAATTGATCGCCCTACTTTCTATTTTCTAACTTTTATTCTGCTTTTTATTTTTAATTTGCTGTTCTAATATAAGAGAATCAATGCAATGTTTAAGCTCATGTGTCTTATTCGCTTTTCTTAAAATGTATAGTCTTAAGATGCATCCATTTTCCTAAAAATGACTCAAGTTTATCCTTTTTTATGGCAGAGAAGTACATCAACCATTGTGTATATATACCACATTTACTTTTTCCACTTATCTGTTGATGGACATATAGGCTGCTTCCAAAATTTACCTATTATGCACTGTGCTGCTAAGAACATACGTGTGCCTGGATCACTGTAATATGATATCTTTAACTCCTTCAGGAAGATACTTAGAAGGGGAATAGCTGGGTCATATAGATTTGTAGGGGTTTTGCCCACAGCCTCAACAGCATTTATTATTTGATTTTTTTTGATGATGGCCCTTCTATCTGGGGTAAGATGGAATCTCAGTGTTGTTCTAATTTGCATTTCTCTAATGGCCAGTGATGTTGAGCTTTTCTTCATGTCTTTATTGGCCATTTAAAAATTATCTCTAATTTCATTACTAAACTTAATGGTTTTCTTTTTTATTAACTTAATCATGATTAAGTTTCTTTTATGCCTCACAAATACAAGGAATGTAAACTGCTTTGAATCATAAGGGGAAAAAGAAAACTCTGCAATATACAGTTAATCACTAAATACACACAAGTTTTCTCTAAACCACATACTATGCACCATCCCCATCTTTATTAAAATATTTTTCATCTGTTTTTGTCATCTCTATTTTGCATGTGTATGTGGGTAGTGTACTATTAGGCAAGCACTGTGCCACTGAACTACAGCCCCACCCTTCTCTCTGTTCATAAGCTCACTAACTGTGTATCTTTTTAACTAAAATGTTTGGGTATCCTAATCTTCTGCCATTGCTATTTCACCATTATCATTAGCTTGAAGGTTCTCTATCACTTTTTGTTCTCAAATATTTTAAAGAAACGCTTTCAGAAACAATGACTTACAATGATAGTAAAATCCAGGAGAAGTAAAAGAACTTTGGTGGTTGGGGTTATAGGTTAGAAAAAGTTCCTGTTGCTTGAGAAAGTTTGTTCATGTAGCTAGTCACTACATCTGGCTCTGCAGATTATACCCTAAGATTGACAGCTAAAACCAGAGTGTTGGTATCTGGCACAGACTTTAACAAGTATACTAAAGATCCATACCCTTAACAAATCTCTCCAATGTAAAGCCACAATCTGCAGAAAAGAAGGACTAACAAGGCACAGAATTCTGGTAGAAAATAGTGAACAACAAGCCTGAATAGGCTGATTAAGTAGAGTGTGCGGTAGACCTGGGCTTCTCACTCCACTCCCTTTACAACATGGCCCCCTGTCAGTCATCCATGGAAGTTTAACAGGAGGCATGGAGCCAGTGGCCTTCAACAGAGTAGTTGAACTGCCAGCTACACACATTCATCACAACCCAGAGAAGGGGCTTGATGTCACTTAACTGAAAACCATTCTCTGAAAGTGGACTGACCAAAAATAATTATAAAAAAAATCAATTGACAAATGCACAATTCACTGAATTCATCAATTTTACCAATTTATCAGGTAATTGTATTAAGCAATATTCTTCTGGAATATATTGAATATGAATGTATTCTTATGAATATATTCATGAATATATTTCTCTTAAATATATTCAATAAATGTGAATAAATTAGTAGTCTTTTAAAGATTGTCTCATTTATCAAGAGCTCAGGGTCCCAGGTTTCATGCATATATTAATGAATATATGCACAAAAACATATTCATGAAGAAGGTAGTTTTGAACTATTTCTGTGAATATAGTGAAGGGGGCATATAGTTAATCAATTCTTTTATTTATTTATTCAATACTATGTGGACAGACAAAGCAATAGATACTAGGACTACAGCAAAAACAAAGCTACTGGCCACAAAGAGCATAGATTCTTAATATACCTAGTGTCTTTAAAGAAGACTTATTTAAAATAAGGCTCTGGCAAATCAATTGTGCAAACAGTGAATTCACCTTCTTTAAAAGGAAATACATTCAGAAATGATTCTGGGGACTACTTGCATCAAGCTTTGATCATTTGGTATAAATATTTCATACCAGAGATGTATTATATTGATCATTATAAGTCTTTATTTGCTTTGAACTTTGAAGTTACATGACAACAATACTTATCTAGTAAGTGGTCACTCTGGAGTAGCCAGAGTTACTTCTCATTTTGAATGTGAAAAAATGGAATGAATCAAGATTTACAAAGTTAGGAGACTTGCCAGTGTCAACTAATAAATGGCCATCCTGGTAATATCATCCAAGTTTATGGAATTCAAGTTAAAAATATTTCCCCAATTCTCAGAGCTGCTATTTATGAATAGTACTACAACTTTATATTTTCCAAAACTGAAGGTTATGGTAGCTGTGTTTAGCACTAGTTATTAACTCAAATTTACAAAACAACACTGAGAAAGATATCTTACTTTTCCTATCATTAAATATATATTGCCAGGGGCTTTATTTTTTTAAGCAAATTAGGGTAGTAATATTATACATCAGAACAAGATTTATGTTAAATCTTGAAAATAAGGTTAATATAACTGTTATTGTTGCTAATTCTTATTTTTATTAAGCAATCAATAGCTTCATTAAGTAATACATTAGTCTTTCTGATGCTCTCATAGGATAGAGAACAATGAGTTTACTTGAGTTAAACTTTGTGGAGCTTTTAAAAGAGAAAATGTCCCCACCCCAAGGGAATTACAAATAATAAAAAAAAAAAACTGAGCTAAAATTTTTTTATTCTCTGTGAAAGGCATCAAAATAAAATGGAAATGTTGACATTTCAGTAGACAAGTTTGCATTTTATTGAGCACAACTTTTACCAGAGACTTTTGCAATTGTTCTGAGAGATGCCTGAATGTGAAACAGATTTGCTAGAAGGTGTATGACCCCTGGTTTTGGTTTTTGAACTTTGCAAAGACAGAAAAGGGCTTCTGTTATTGTTTTCCTGTATGTACTGCAGGTATTTATATTTTATATTCCCACCCAGTTTTCAAAGAAAACAAAAATGTCACACTAGATATCTCTTTTCACTGATGATTTTATTTGTTTAAACAAAGCCTTTCTAACTATGGCAGTGTCATGCCTCAAACAAAGTTATGGTTACACAGGAAACTGTTGACAATTACTGTCTACATTTGTTTTGTTTTTTTTTTAAATTGTATTTATTTTTTTCTTTTTTTTTTTTGGTACTGGAGATCGAACTCGGGCCCTTGCGCTTGCTAGGTAGGCAGCAGAACCACTGAGCTAAATCCCTGGCCCTATTTTTTTCTGTTAGTTCATGTTTGCCAACTATTATTTATACCATAAAAAAGGGAATGAACCCAATAGAATTCACTGTAAGAAAACATTTTGCGTGGACTTGAATTGGCTCGCTCTGTTATTCAGAAAGATTTGAAGAACAAATCTCATCCTTTCATTGGGCTTTGTCTGCATGGCTGATGACAGATCCCCATGAACCACCTGATACAAATGGTAATAGGTCTGTCCAGTCTTCCTGGCCTCTTGAAAGTATTAACCTTCTCACTCTGATTGATGAAATTTAAGGTCACTTTTTTAAAAAATGATTTCATTCTTAGAGCAGTTAGCATGGGCACTGGCTTGTGGGAAACAAGGGAACCATGGAGAGCTGAACAGGATTGTAAGGATCCCTGGTGTGCCATATGTTGGTAGATCATCTTGCCATAGCTCTTGGTCGTGAGACTAAGATTCTAATAAGGATGGTTTTTCTTGTTTAGGCTGTTGATAATCAGAATTGTAATTTATCACATACTATGTCAGGACAATGAGATGGTATTAAGGAGGGCAGATAAAAGACCCTATTTTATGGAAATTAAATGCCAGGTGAACATGTACTTGATCTGATTGTTCTGTCTGTCTGCAAAATGAACAGGGCAGTAAAACTGTTGGCCATCCACTGCCTCATCCAGGAGCTACTGACTGAGGCTCTGGTAGGAGGAAGTCTTTCTCAGTGAGGCTTATCGCTCTAATTTGAGTCAAAATTTAGGAGGAAATAATTTCATCATGAGCTTGCCCCCCAAATTAAATCATGCTATTTAACTTTTTTCTTTCAAGAGGATTATTTTTCACTCAGAAAATGTAACATTTAAAAAACACTTGTCTTATGCAGAATGTTTTAATGTATTATCTGAAATTCAAGTCTATCTCCCACTGATAAATTTATGTAGATCATAACAACATATTAAAATTTAGATTAGTATTACTCACATATTTGGCATAATATTATAAAGATAAGGTTCAGAGTGATTATATTTGAAATTAGATATTTAATTATCTTCATTATAATTCATATTTCAAGTACATATATTTACATATGTTTAGCAGGCTATGTCTAATGATGTATATTCAGGATAAAGACTAATTTTTATTGATTCAGTTTTATAATAAAAATGTAAACTCTATTTTGTTGAGTGCAAAGTTATACATGCAAAATTATAAATCTATTTTTTATGATTTTTAGCCATTTTATAATTACATAAATTATATTGACACTTTATAAAAAATAAAATAATTTAAAAATATTAATTATAAGAGATGAGATTCACAATAAGCACAATATGTTAAAGCTATATAAAAGAGAAAATTGTATTTCTATTCATTTTCATGGAAATCTTGTATTTTTCCTTATGAAAAGGAAAATGTTATTCAATATAAAATTGCACAAAAATCTGCTGTGAATGTTTTGCAATTAAATTGTTTTTCCATTTCAATCAATGAGTAGCTTGATTTCATACTTATTTAGTCATAAGTGAGAAAAATAATACACTTTTTTCTCCAACATTTATAAAAAAACCAATTATTAAGGAGGCAAAAAGAATGATTATGTCCCATAGTTAACTTGACTGATTTTACTCATGGGACAGGTTGTCTTATAGATACAAATTCTAGAGATTGTAGGGGATAGAAAGTATTTGATATATTTTTCTTGGCTTCAGAGATGCTGATTTATGGGGATGAAGGGGTACATGAAGTAATAAAGTAAAGAAGTCACAATGAATTAGAGATGGACAGATTGTGTTTTTCTGAGGAGACAGCAAAGGCTTCATGGAAAAGTTTGCATTTCTGGAAATGGACAGTAAGGTTACTTGCAATGAAGGGACTAACAAAGACCTAAGGAAATTGAGGAGGCCATCTTGTGTGTAAGGGTTCCACCTCTTTCTTACCACCTGGAGCACATAATGAATATATAAAACGTGTATATTTTCACCTTGGAATCCCCAGAGTTGTGAATGCTCACATGCTTTGTTGAATGAACAAATGGGCAGTCTGTGCCTCAGTAATGACACTCTGCACGTGGTTCATGGTGGTTCATGTGAGCAATGGAAATCAGTCAAGAACTATGGATTGAAATGATGAGAAAGAACTCTGAATTAAGTTAAGAAATTTGAAGTTCATCCAGTAGAAGTTTATGAACTGTTAATAATTGGCAGAATTAGACTTTCTTGAGAGGACTAATCTAGCAGCTATCTGCTGTAACATGGTAATTTCTTGTTTATAACCTTCCTGCAAATAAACATGTCTATAAAGTACATGTGCAAAGTTTTACGTTAAAAACATATTTAATATTATGCTTACAAACCTGAATTGGCTTTATTTAATATCAAAAAATTAGGGGGCAAATTGATCAGCTCAGAAATTCACATAGGATTAAATCAGGAAATTTTACTCTCGTTTTGGTATTTCTTCTCATGATTTGCGTCTGCAAAATCAAATTTATCCAGTCATGTCTTTACCTTTGTAATGCTATAGTTCTTCCATCTTTAGCTCTCATTTAATTTTTACTCCTTTTCTGAACTGTTCCAACTTCCACCAAAGGCTCACTATTTCATATACCTGAACTCACTTGCTATAACTATATAAATGAAGAATTCAATCTGACTTTGAGATAGTCTTAAATGCTCCTATTTATATTTCAGCTACTCATACATGAACTTGATTACAAATTATGTGGACATAGTCATAATTAGTGAATCCCCAAAATATATTGCAAGCACATCATATTTCACTTGTAGGAACAACAGACTACTAGCTGTCATTGGTGTTTTATGAAGATAAATTATTGAGCCACAAAAGTCATGAGATGAATTGTAACACACCACTTGCATTTTATCCCTGAAGGGACTGTGGTACTGTCAGTTAAACACTGGTCAGCACAACTTAGTTTTCATTTCTAACAGCATTACTGTCACTATTGACAACTCTACCCATCATACAGGAAGTGGGTTCTTCCCAGGAAGCACACAGGGCTAAGCTGCATTGCACATTCTCTCCTGCATAGCATCTATGCTTCGTTTATGGTAGATGTTTTCCCAAGTGAACTCAGCCTTTGAAAGAATAATTTCTTATAAACACAAATGCATATATAAAAGGATACCAATCAAAATACATTGATTCATATTGCCATATCTGTTCCCCAAACACAAGAAGAGCTTCTGAGCTGCCCAAAAATCTTGTATTTAAATGAAATACTATGCTGTCAGAACAGAAAACAATGCTTCAACTTAATTATTATATAGAAAGAAACTGTGTTTGCATTAAGACCATTGCATTCCAATAGGAGATCCAAATTTGGTACCAAATTGTTTTTTTCCATTAGTTTTTACAAGCCTTGGTGTCTGTACCATAGCTGAACAATGGCTTATGGCCCTTAATTCAAGTGTAATATACACTATGGCATGGACAAAAAACAGATATTCAATTCAACTGAAAGATATTTTATTGGTCTTAGAACTATGTACTTGGGTTACAGTTCTATTTGAAGGATGTTGCTTATGGATATGTATGACTTGAAGCTTCAAAAATCAAAACACTCTACCATCATTGTCTATTTTCAGACAATAATTATGATACAAAAACAACAATTAGCAAGGACCCCAGGAGCATTTAACCTGGAGTATACAAGCCAGGTGTGAGGTGACAGTGCCCTGTTACCTAACCCTGTTTCAGTGTAGATTGTCCTCCCTGTCAGTGCTTCTGTAGGCTGCAGGTAGGACAGGAATTCAAAGCTAGTGCCAGTAGCACCTGAAACCCCATCCCATGCCCCTCTTTAGTCCAAATCAAGCCAGAGACCACAGCATCATGTGAGAAGACCAGCTGAAAACAGGCATTTCTTCAAGATCTACAAACTACATACCATTTTCTGTACTATCCTTCCAGCCTCAGGTAATTTCATTTAACAGAAGGATATTAGGAGACAGTTCACCCAGATGGTGACAGGATGGGAATTGTGCCATATAAAGGAAAGTTTAAGAAATTCGGAGTATGCGGCAAGAGACAAGTCTAGGCAGAAGGTGGGGATAGGGCAGTTGTCTTCAAATAGCTGCTCCATTTGCCTATCAAAGACCATGTGGATTGAATTTATCCCTGTCCTCTCATGGTTACTGATGAGGAATAAGTAGATGCAAATTAATACTGTGAATTAAAATTTGGTGCTAAAATAGAATGAGATCAGATCACTGTAGCCAGGGGAGCTAGGGAAATGAGTGTGGAAGAGGATGAGCATAAATTTGTTAGATGGACAGGGGTTACAAGATTCTAGGATTAGGAAACAGCAATTCCAGGTGACTTGTGGCATGAAGAAGCAGAGCAGGGCTTGGGACTGATGTGTAGTTTGGCTAGAGTTTAGGATTCCTAGAGCAAAGACCACGTAAGATATAATACTGGACTCATACTTGCACCAGTCTATGAGAGTCTTTTCACACTATAGAAAGACATTGAGCATGATGCTATAAAAACTGAGAAAATTTCAGAGGCTATTTGAATTTATTTAATGAAATCAATAATCTCCATGAAGCTGGAGTTAAATGGAGAGAGGAAAAAAATACTCTTATACCTGCCGTTTCTGAAATGAATGATACTTTAAAGGAACATTAACTTACTTAGCACCTGAGTCAAGGATCTAATCAATTTAGCAAGGTGTTATAAAAATCTAGACAAGTTATTCTTTCATGAAACTACTTAAATTTCTGTTCTAAAAACTTAAGTTCTACGTGCGATAATGTTTCATGAAATGTAATCAGCTGGCAGAGGTATGACGTCTTCCACAAATCCATTCTGAAGATGAATTATAAAAACGTCAAGCTTTAAAAAGTGGTTCTATTTCCATCTTTGCTGGGAGCTTCCTCAGAAGAAAAGAAGAGATGGAATGAAGAGAATCTACCAGTTCTCAGTGAAGGCAATCCAGAGTGAAACTGTCAAATGATGCAGTAGATGCAGTAGATGCATCAGTAGCCAGGGAAATGATCTCATGTGGAAGGACCATCTTGTCATTTCTAATCCTGGTCTATCTGAATACAATACTCTCTTTGGGTTTAGCCCCCTCATCTCTGAAGGAATTTGGAAACCCAGAGAACAATTACCCTTAAAGACTGAAATTCCTAACATGCCTGTAAGTAAAATTCATATTTACAGGTTTTTGTTTACCAATTTTATTTGGCTTCCTGGGCAATATAAAGAATCTTTATTTTTCTTTGACCCTGGAAACAGTGGATCTGTTGTTATTAATAGCCCTTGAATTAAGGGCCACTTAAAGAATTTCTTTTAAAAAACTCTATAAATAGCCAATGATTGTGGAAATGCATCAAGGTCTAAAGAGATGACTCAACCATGGATGTTTTATTAATTGGAAATAAATATCTTTGAAAAGATAAAGCACAAGGAAGTACACGTTTGTCACTGTGACTATCCAGTCTGTGCCCTTCTCAGACTCCATCAGGTGTTCATGCAAAGGGGCAACCCAACAGAGGATGACCAGGCTTTTAGCAGCAGAATTGTGCTCCTTTCATAGCAGAGTATATCAAGATTGGGTCTCCACAGCAGTCATTTCTGGGTCAGGCAAACAGGTGCATGATGCTGTACCTCTGAAGAGGGCGCCAGTCCCCTTTTTTCATAGCCACATGATCTCCCTAAATACAAGGCATTTATTAGCCTGCGCTTCCTAACAGTCATCCTACTGGCGAATACAAGTAATTACCACAAATGATTTGGTCCATATGGCTGATCTAGCATGAAGTTCGACTGCAATCCGACTAAAGTCAAAGACACAGCTCATCAGACACTTAAGAGCTGAACAGAGCAGACACACACTACATAACATACATCTGACACATGGCAGGTGTAGGGAGGAGCAGCCTGTGGCCACCTGTGTAACAATCTTTTGTAACAAATGGGATCATTTATCTAAAACACACATGCTCAGTCTGAATCTTGAGCAATTCCAATGGCCTGAGTTTGTCAGGCAGACTTTGCTGGAACTGACCATCCAAGAAAGACATGATGTCAACATCAAAGACATGACTCTTGTATGATTTAGAATTTTCTAGTAGCCACATTTAATAAAGAGATAGAGTAAGCAGTAAGTTTTAGGCATATATTTTATGTAACCGAGTGCATCAAAATAATGTTTTGCATGCAATCAATATGAAAAAGTTATAAATGAGATGTCCTGCAATCTTTTACACACTGTGACATACTAAATATTTGGTAGGGCATCACATCTCAGTTTGGACCAGCCACATTTCTAGTACTCAACGGGCACCTGTGACTGGTGCCAATGTGGTAGACAGAACTGATAGAAAATGTGTCATATTCATTGCTTTCATTAAAGCTACTACAAATTCTATTCCAACTTTAGGTTGGAGTTACCACGCTGCACTGGTCTTTTATATTCCTCTTTTTTGTTCCTAGGCCTGAGATTCTATATCTGTCATCTGTGCTACCTTTACCCAGTAAACTGCTATGCATGCTGAAACCTCAGTTTCAATGAAACTTACTCAGAGAACTCTTTCTCTATTACCCTGACCTCCCAGCCAGCCCCCATCACCACCCAGAAATGTGCCAAGTGTCTGAAACAAAGATATACTCTTGTCATCTGGGCTCAGGACACTGTCTATGCCTCCTTACATTTATCACAGTTGCTCCATATCTTAGTATAGGACTGAATATTATTGTCTAGCTCCTTCCCTGTGAAGGAAGGTATTGATTTGTGTCTAACAGAACCTCTGGGTAACAGCACAAGTGCAAAATTTTCTGTTGTAGGAATGAACAAATTCCTATCTCCAAACTGAGACTTTACCTTGACTTAAACTAGCATGAGAGTCTGTTTCTTTGAAGCCACAGAAGCCAGCAGAGATTGCTTTCTATCTGAAAGTTACCTTATCTGTGTAAAGAAAACAAATGAGATGAAAGCAATTCTTGAAACATTTTAAAACCCATATGTATGCACAAGATACTTCTTTCTCAAACTTTAAGGACCAACCAAGGGGTAATTTACTATGAGTAATTAAGCTAAAGCATCAGAGCCCTGTGAGTCTAGGGGTCCCCTTTGAGGGCTTATGATTCAGTAAAGTATTTTTATTTATTTATTTATTTTTTTGAGACAGGGTCTTGCTATGTAATCAAAACTGACCTTCAACTCACTATGCAGCTGAGGCTGGCCTTGAACTCTGGTCTATCCTCCTGTCTCAGGCTCCCAAGTGCTGAGATTATAGGCGTGCACCACCAGGCCTGGCTTCAGGAAAAGTATTTCTGGAAATCCTCTGATGACATCTCAAGAAATAAGGGTTTTGAGCTTCCAGAGCGACAGTAATTTACTGCAAGATTTTCTTATTCTAAATAATGATTCTATTTTGTACCTAATTTTTCAATTGCAATTTTGTATTTTTTAAAGGGGTTAGCTCAGTTCCAATTTGAATAAAACCTGGATCCAACCAGTAGATTTAATAAAAGCACAGGAGCTGTAAAGTCCTGGATCTAACCCTGTTGAAAACAAAATAGTTTTCATCCTTTGATGATTCTGTGCACTAGGAAAAAAATTCAGTCTTTTCCCAAAATTTGAGCTTTAATGCTCGCATGTTTACCTTTCCAGTCAGCACAAGATGAAGAGGTTAGCAAGAAACAGGCTGCAAACAGGGTAATGGTGCCAGATTTTAAGGCCAAATGAAAGACAAGGTGTGGGGAGAGGACTGCATCTTAGCACACCCCAGAGGATCAGAAACAACTGTGAGGACCAGAAACATCACGTGGTTAACACCAGCCTTTTCCTAAATGCCATTCTACTTCCTTGAGCTAACTTCCTCCCTTAAAACAGAGTATTGTAGGAGTAGGCAAATAAAGAGCTGAAAGTCACAGACTCTTCAAGGTTTTTATAATTTAAAACTTATCAGATAGCAATTTTGATAGTAACTATAAAACTCTAAGCACAAATTTTATGGTACTCATTCACTCATTCATTCATTCAACAAACAAGAATCTCTACTCTTCCAAGCAGTGTATGCACTGGTGGTAAATAGAAAGCAAATCGATCCGGTCCTTGCCTATACCAAGTCCGTATTTGAGTGATGACAACACTACTATAGGAATCATAGGAGGAAAACAATAGCCCTGCTGGCATAATAGGATATATTTTATATAAAGAAGGTCATCTTGAACTAGAACTTCAGCCAGAGGAAGTGTGTGTAGGATGAACATGAAAGAAAACAGGATTCTAGGGAAGGACGTTGCCATTAAAGTTATATTAATAAGACAACTCCACTTTCTTCTCTGTCATTGAGTATCACACTTGGATGTTTCATCACAGAACACTGTTGATGATTCTTTATTACTCTTACTGTTATCTTTTGAATTCTTTGGTTTTTGTTACCTTGTTTCTTGAAACATTAAAAGTAGCATTGAACTATGCAATGTATCTAGAATACACATTTTTCAGGGCTAATAGGTTTGGCGATGTAAGAAACATTACACACGGGCTATCAGAAGGCATAGTTATTCTAGTTGACCTTTTGTATTCATCC
The DNA here is from genome assembly GCF_000247695.1 of Heterocephalus glaber. The sequence goes on from NW_004624800.1 coordinate 8,285,177, forward strand.
TTTGTCTCTTCTCTACTTGGCCTGATTTTCAGAAACAGTGAGACTGAGCAGAGCACGAAGACCAGGAGGCCATAGAAAATCCCCTATTGGCCGGGGAGTTAGCTCAGTGGAGCTGAGCCTGCCTTGCAGGTGCAAGGTCCTGAGTTCAACTCCAGATACCGAACAACAACAACAAAAACAAAAAAGAAAATCCCCTATTGGAAATGAAGCTTGAGTATAGATGGGTTTGATACGTAGCTTTCCATGCCTGTTAATCCTCACTGTTAAGTAGCTTTAATTTCAAGTCATCCCTCCTTTTTGCTATTTAACCATAATGCTATCCTACAGTGCTAAATAGCTTCTGCTAGAGAAAATGAAATAACTATTCTATAACCCTTAGAGACTTAAGATGGGAATACACAACATGCTAAGAAACAGGTAAGTTAAAAACTTAAATAAAGCACCAAGGTCAGAAACTGAATTTTCCTCATGATAAATGACTTAATAAAAGAGATTAAAAAACAAGTGGTTATAACTACTACCATACTCCCAGTTCTGCCATAAAAATAATGATTAAATCCAACAATAGGCTCAAAATCCCATTTTATTCACTGTAATAATAGATAGGGTTTTAAAGTCATTTTTATGGAAGCACAAATTTCTCAGTGAATGGAATGCTGCAGTTTCTCCTGGACTACAAAATAGGACTTTGCTCTTTGCAGCATTAGTCTCAGAGAACACAGATTCTTTGAGCCTCTGAAGCATAGAGGTTGTAATACCCTGAGATATCCCAGGGCTCCCTCACCTCTCCAGGTGCCCAAAGATGACACGCTATGGACAGGCAAGACTAAATTGGGGTTGCTTATACAACTACTTTGCATGTTAGATAATTAAAGAGATGCTCTTCATGGTCCTATGGATTAGCATGCTTAAAATGCCCTTGTGCACATTAAACAGCAGTGACTCTTTCCCTAGATATTCGCAGCCCTGCTTGGCAGGGGTGGAAATTCAAATTTCACTCACCTCTCACCAGGGAGTCCTTATACAGTGAATACCTAGTGCAGCTGTATGGTTGACCTTGTTCTCCTGTGCCTAAGAGAGAGTGCCCTTCTCACAAACTGACCCTTGTGTCCTCAGGAGTCTGTTGAATTTTTGGAATCTTAATAAGGCACTAATTCCTCCTTCGCAATTCAGAATTGGAATCTGAATTTTTTTCATTTCTCTGGATCTCAAGATATCTTCTGAGGTCCACTACAGACAGTTTATAACCATTTGGGATGATCATATAATTTACCAGGTGAATGGTGCTGACTCTGTTGCTCTCCTGAAGTTCTCACTGATGCCCTAACCTGACTTGCTTTCTCCTTTGACTAACAGTGTGAGCTGCCCTCCTTGTGGCTCCAGGTGGGAAGCATATGCAGCTACCGCTCCCAGATGCCCACTACTGGGGTATCCCAGATGTGCGGTTGCTGTTCCGATCTGCGCCGGGGTCCACCGGCCCTGCAGGGACCAGAAAGTGATCACAGCTTCCCACAGCTCAGCCCCTGCAGCTGAGGGGCCTCAGCACCCAGCCCTCAGTCCCTGCAATGCACTCCCTCTCCACCTTAGACTGTTACCTCATTCTGTTCTCTTTCTGTTACAGATGAGAAATAGTTTACACACTCCTTTTTTTTTTTGGTACTGGGAATCGAACTCAGGTCCTTGAGCTTGTGCAGCAGGTGGTGAAACCACTGAGCTAAATCCCCGGCCCTACACACTCATTTATACTATGCATTTGAATTTCAAAAGATGCTAAAATATTTCTTATGTAACTATGTATCTAATTGGGAATTCTATGCTCTTCTGGGGAAGCAGTGCTTTTGTGAGAGCTTCAGACTGTATTATGGGAGCAAGAGGTGGATCTTACAGCGCCTGCCTGGCAAGCTCAAGGTCCTGAATTTGATCGTTGATACCAAAAAGAAAAAAAGAAAAGAGGTGGATCTTATTTTAAGCAATCACTTTCCTTGTTTCTACTACCTTTGTTTCTGTTTTTCTTTACTTTGTCTGATGGTGTAAAAATACAGCAGTTGACACCCTTATATGTCTGTCACCGTCCTATAAATGACAATCAAACAAAGCAACTTACTTCCTCACATCTACAGATCTGCCTAGATTGGAATCTGAAGGCATCTTAGTGCTGGGATATTATTACAAAACCACCCTGAGTCGTGTCATGTCATGACCATTACTGGAGATGCTATTTGTATCCACAGATTCAAACTCTCTCTCTCTTCTGTATGTCTGACAAATTGTTTCTCATTTTATTCAAAGTGATTTCCCAAAGAGTAAAACTGATTTTTAATTATTTAGAGGGATGGAGAAATGAGACAGAGGTCATATTTAAATATCAAAGTATCCATATGTATGAGTCAGAAACTGAATCTATCTCTAGGTCTGATTTCTATACAGTAACAGCATGCAGTCCCTTAGCTTGATTCACTGCTTCTGGGTACAGCATCTTCAGAATGTAAGAGATCAAAAGATATTGACAAAAGTTACCACAACCTCACTCAAATATTATGTATAACTCAAAATATTTCAGGCAAATCTTTGATCTTATCTAAAGAGAGATAGTAGATAAATTATAGTGAAATACTGAGATGATTCTACAGTTTATGTATTTCAAGGAAAAAATCATATTTACTTAGATCAGAGGCTAAAAATTGGTCATTTTTTACAACATTGCTCCTTAGAAGACATTAAGACTACCAGATAACTCCTATAGTCAGAAGTGACTATGTGTTTGAACTTAATTTAACTAAATTTTTTGTGTCTCAAATGGCCCAGGTTAGGCTTAAACTTTTGCTCCTCCTACTTTAGCCTCCCAGCGTTCTGGGAAGACAGGTGTGGGCCACCATGCTTGGCTTCTACATTTGCATGTTAACTAAGATGTTTTCTAGTATTTGTTACTCTGCAATCACTTTCTACTGAAAGTTTCTTTCGATGATAGTGTGTGGGCCTATCGTAATAACATGCCGCAGACCGGATGGCTTAAGCAGAAGAATTTATTTCCCATAATTCTGGAAGCTACAAATCCAAAGCCCATTGTGGCCTCTTTGGTTTCTCCTGAGGCCTCTATCTGTGGTCTGCAGGTGCTGTCTTCCCGTGTCCTCACATGGCTTCTTTGGATGTCTGTGTCCTGGTCTCTGTTACCTCTAAGGACACCAGTATCATGTGTTAGACAGACCTTTAATAACAATCCTGTTTTATTTTACTTGTTTCGGGGCCCTGTCTCCACTTACATTCACATTCTGGGTTCCTGCGGTTGGGACTTCAATAGACAAGTTGATGGGGAATAAAGAAGCCCATGTTTAGTTCCTTTTTAATGATGGCACACCAGCATTCCCCAGTAATCTCTTGAGCTGAATATTATAACATTGAAGCCAACTGCAGTATCTTTTTCAAACGTTTCACACTGTGCTATAAGATTCCTCAACATACTCCACATTTACTTTCACTGCCCTCTGTAGATCAGTGCTTAAGTTCTACACATTCCACTTGAATAGTGGTTCTAAAACAAGTCTACATTTTCCAAAAATGATTATTATCCTTTATAACTTTTGCATGGCTCCTCGTGCTCACTTCGGCAGCACATATACTTTTGCATGGCTCCTAACACAATGTAAGCAACTAAAAAATCTTCTGGATGATTATGATGATAAATGTTTTTATTATATGTTGTTATACTAGTAAATGTTATAATTCTGACTTATATCCAGCTTGTGATTAATTATGAGTCTCATTTTTTTCCTAGTTTCTTCAGCATAGAACCACTAATTTGTTGTTGTTGTTGTTGTTGTTGTTTGGTACCGGGGATCGAACTCAGAACCTTGCACTTGCAAAGCAGGTGGCGGAACCACTGAGCTAAATCCCCGGCCCCCAGAACCACTAATTTTTATTTGAACAGATGCTTGCTTAGCCAATGATTCAGAAAACTTTCAGAATTGTCCAGCATTACAAAACTCTATGTAAAAAGATTCTCAAGCCTGAAGATTTAAAGCAGTCAGCTTTCATTAAACCTACATTTTTAGAATTATCTTTTGCTAACCAGTTTGTATCACTGAACGCTTTTGGATTAATTTCCCACTATTCCCCAGTGAAAGTAACTTTGAGATACCATTTGAAAATTATTTTTGCTAAAAGGTCACTTTCTACAGATCAAAAAATATAATAGGTGAACTTTTTCTGGGTGACAGTAGGACTTTTTTCCTCTTCCTAACAAGACCCAAAAGGGAGATTTCCTCTTAGAACTTCCAGTTCTGGTGCCCAAGATGCACAACAGAAAACTGTATCTGAAGCTTCTTAGAAATGCAGAAACCCAAGAAATATCTTAGACATTCTGAGTCAGGACCTGTTGGGACAGAGAGGATGTTTCAGAATTGAATTGGTGCTTTTTACACATGGTCAGAGCTGAGAGCTTTGCTGAATACAGGAGTGAATGACCCCTGAAGGTGGCTGAACATCAGAATCACTTAGGAGCCCTAAACCTGCTGCCTGGATTCTAGCCCACTGCTTGGGTGGAAACATTTTTAAAACTTCCTAGATGCATCTCATGGCTGCAACCAAAACAACCAAAAGGCTATACTGATGAGAAATTAGGAAATGGCATTATTAAGTATAACTTTAAAAAAAATAGGGAAAAAGAAAGAAGGGAATGGAATTAATATGCGAAAAAGAAAAAATGGAAACAAAGTCTTTGTAGATAGGGAAGTGTGGAGGGGTTGAAGGGAGGGCAGGGGGATGGGGAAAAAATAAGAACCAAGAGAGATGATGTAAAGGTGCAAATTTCCAATGATGAATGTCATTATATTGTATACCTTAAATGTACCAATAAAATTTTTTTTAAAAGAAATGCTAAAAAGATAGTAACAAGACCAAATCTGAACATTTCATTCTTATAGTAAGGGGTTCAGTACAAACTGCCACACTGTGGATCATGGGCACAGAGGTGTCTGGTCCTGACTTGGTGCTTGCTGTAGTCAGTATCCTGAAGCTTTAGGCACATTGCAATTCCCTGGAAGATTTATTACAACACAGATTGTTGGGACTATGTGCAGTGTTTTTTACTCCGTAGTTCTTGGTTGCGTCCAAAAATTCACATTTTGGGAAGTTTTAAAGATATACTGATGCTGCTAGTCCAGGAACACAATATGAGAACCAGTGTTATCAAGTTTCCACATTCACTGAATGGAAGATAACCTTTCATGCAGGTGGAGCTGTTGTTACCATCTCCAGTTGAATAAATAAGAAACCATCAACCCAAGAGCCCTATACTTGTTTTCAAAGAACATTATGCTATATGAGCACTACAAGGTCTTCTCATAGAATCCTATATTACCTCCACGATCATGGGGGAGAAGTAAGACTACACATTTTCTATGGTATTCTTAACTGTTATTTTCAGTTCTTATAAATATAATAAATGGAGTGAATTAAAATGTAGATGGAACACATTTGATTTTAATTTATCAACTCATACTCACTAGTATTAAGTCTTTTTTCCTCAGTTGCAATGAGTGTTTAGAATTAATTTCAAAATGGTGAAGGTAATATATGAGATAACCATCATTTTCTTTTGATTTTTCATCATAATGTTACAATCTTTGAAAAATTTCACTACTCAGAGACATAGGCTTCCATACTGTGTATTATCTTGGGCTTCAACATGTCATGTATCATGGAGACGAAATAAAATATTCAAGTTGTCTTCATTTATTAAATCCCCACATTGACCATGCTAAGAAATATCTCTTAAGTCTCCCACAATAATAGGTTGTATTTTCTGAGATCTGTTCAAAAGAAATTTCCTGTTAAATTACAAACTAGAAAACTATGACCTCTAAGTGGTTTACCATGAGATATTTTTGTGGAATATCTAGTTGGTTCCATGTTTCTTATGTCCATAAACTTTCTCACCACTCCCCTCAGATAATCAGAGAGAGAACCATCCCTTCAGAATGTACCTTCCACTGCCTGTCACCATTTGACATACATTAGTAATACTTGTTTCGCCTCCTATGATTTTGTGTAGTCACCATACCTGTGATTTCCTTTGAAATCTGTTTTCTATCTCCCTTCTCTCATTCTCTCTTCTACTCCTTAGTCTCAGTTGTCATCATTCTGATGCCTGGACTTCTTTTTTTTCTTTTTTTGAATTTTTTTGGGGTTTTTTTTTGTACTGGGGATTGAACTCGGGACCTTGCGCTTTAGAGGCAGGCAGCAGAACCACTGAGCTAAATCTCTGGCCCTCCCAGACTTGTTTCTTGATTCAGGTACCTTTTGATATCCTGTGTTGTGCTACCACCTTCATGATTCCTAAATCACTTGTCATGCCATTGTTATGCTCAGTGACCTATGCTAATAAGACAGAGAGCTGTTAGGTTGTATGTCCCCAGACAAATGCAGGGCTTTCTTTCAAGAGCAGTGATCAAGTCTTCAAATGACCTTTTTGAATTTCATAATCTAAAGACAACAAGGCCCACCCTCCTCTCTCATGCTGAATATCAGAGGGTCTCATCTTCTCCCTCCAGTTCACAATGTCTTTCTTCCTCACCAACTATATGACCTGTAAAGTGTGTGACAGAAATGAAGTGTGGTGCTCACCCAGCTATTGGCTAAAAGCTTCCTTCTACCTTCTTACTCTGATGTAGTTCACATACATAAGACAATCTTATTTTTGAAGAATGATTATACAGTCTTATTTTTCAAAGCCCCATGCCACATCATCAAAATATGTCTCTGTAAATAGGGAAGGGTGGGCAGGGAAATGGGGAAAAAATAAGAACTAAGATACATCATGTAAAGGTACAAGATCCCAAGGATGAATGTAACTGTATTTTATACCTAAAATGTACCAATAAACTTAATGAAAGAATAAAAAAAAAGAATTACAGAGACAGACAAGTGTACATTTTAATAAAATCAAAGCTATTTAAAAAAATATGTGCAGAGATTTCTACCCGGCATTTCCACACAATCCAAAGGAAAAGTGGGCTTAGTGTAAAATGTATCATGACTATTATCTCTTTGTTTTTGTATATCCTGGTGACTTAGCCTTAAGAGTGATAAAATTATATTGAACTAGTACAGAATTAACCAGGATTAAAAATTTTAATTCATATTTAAAAAATATGTAGTACTCAATCCATAACATATGTAATGGTCAACACTGCAAACAAATAGAGGTGTTGAAAAAGACAACCAATCCTAAACATAAAATCCATAATGCTGCTTTAGGCACTTCATATACCTAAACAAATAACTACATACATAAATAGAATTCCTTTTACTTGGCAGAGAAGTGTTATTTGTGTACACTTCTCCTATGTGGGAGTTTTTTTCTGTCACAGTTTTGTGTCTAAATTGTTCATATGTGCTGCCAATACATGATTGCAATTATAATTTAAAAATAAAAGCAATTCGATGTTTCTTCCGTTTTCTGAGCAAGATAATTATATTTCTTTGGAATATAAATTGCCACCATTTTTAGAATTAGAAATTTTTCATAGAACAATTAAGTCTTTGCTGAAACATGAAATAGAAGATAGTTCTAGAGAAGATTACAGCGTTTCAATTCACTGCTTCCAATGAGAGTTTTAAAAATTGGCTTAACATTGCCTAAAGTCACCTCTGATGCTAAGATGTCAAGCTGTATATTTGGAATAAGCATAAATGCATTCAACAATATAAGTAATTCTTATAAACTATAAAGTTATTCAAGTGAATCGAATAATATTTCTAAATATCATCAAAAACAAGAAAAATCATATGGTTATAATAAGTCAAACTTTTAGGAAGTAAAACTTTTAGGTAAAATTTGAAAACATATGCCCACCATCTTGTTTCTTTTATAGAAGGCATGGTTAAAAAAACTAAAAAGAAAATTGTTTAAAGTTATTTTTAAAATGAAATAAAAACTCCCCTTATTTCTAAATAACCACTTGATTCAAAGTCATTAGTTTTATATTAGAACTCTGGGGGTAATTTCATTTTTACACTGCTACTTAATTATACATCTTCCCTTTCTATCCCTGTAAGACTTCAGAGTTGTTTCCATTGTTCTGATATAACTTGTGAATGCTGTGCTACTGTAAGTTGCTTTGTAGTAGAAAAAACTTACGAAGCCTTATATTCGAGGAAGACTAGAGTAATAGCCTTCTGGTGATGAAAGGATCTTCCAAAAGGAACAAAGGTTCTGGGAGTCCCTGTGAGACAAGCTGTGTCCTGAACTCTGACTGATACTATCTCTGATTCCCACAGAAGACTCCATGACAGTGGGGGAAGCACAGTCCTGGACACATGTTTGGTTCATATGAAAGCAGTAAACTACCCTAACGTCAGAAGGCAAGTTAAAATTCAATGCCTTCATTGTGAGCTAGGAATAATATTTATGCCACGGAAGTTAAGACCTGCTGATAAGACACCCTGCACACTGCCTATATGATGTTTGATTCAGAAGGTACTCTCAAGAAATTAATACTCTCAAAACCTCAGTCCCTGGGGTCAAGAATCCACCTGCAGCCTGAGGATTGTTCCAGATGGTGGATGTGAAGTCATCAGAATCCTGTGTGGTCCAGGAGGAAGACTCTTTTCTCTTATAATCTGCACCTAAGACTGCTATGTCCAGGGCTGTTCTGGATACTCTCAAAGGTGAAGAAACAGTTTTGCTGGTAGCAGTCATATACTTACTTGCTATTATTATTTACACCTGATCACTTTTCACTTTTCAGAGATTTCTGGCATCTTGTCCCCAACATGGATCCTTTCATTTTCAGAGTACTTAAGAAAGGGTTTTCTCTCTTCTTAAGCCCAAAGAAGGGCTGGGGGTTCTAAAATCACCCATACACCTTTCTTTTGGGTGAGAAATTATTTTTTTTGCTTTGTAGGGATGACTAAGAGGACTGATGATCCAGCACAGGAAGTCAGTGAGGCTGTAGCCTGGAGGAGGAGGTGTTGAACAGACTACAGGATGGACATCAGAGGTGGCAGAGGATAGAGGAGTGGTTTCTAGGAAATATCTTTTAAAAATGAACTCTTCACTCATTGAAGTCACTTTCAAATCTCCACCATCTAGTTCTTTTCTGTGAGTGCTGGATTCTATCAATCTAAACAGAAAAGAAGTGGCTTCCTCAAAATATTTTTAAGGAAGGTACCATATTTTGGCTTTGTGAGCTTCGGTAGATTTCCTCAGGGGGCGGTGGTGAAGAGACACAGAGATTCACACTTGGGCCCCAAACTATCTTTGGTGGTTCCTGACTTCCAGAGGCCCCTGTCTGTACCTCCATAAAGAGAAGAAAGAGTGAGGAAATGAATACAGTTTGATTATAACTCATGTCTCCTTATCCTGTGTTTGCTGTCTTTCCGTCACTGTGACAAAATACCAGAGAAAATCAACATAAAGGAGAAAAGATTTATGTATTTTAGCTCATAGTTCTAGTCCATGGTGGCTTTGCTTTGTCTTTTTGGGCCCATGGTGAAGCAGAACACCATAGTGGGAAGCTCGCAGCAGAGAAAATGTGCTCACCTCATGGGGGTCAGGAAATGAAGAGTGAAAGGAAAGAACAGGGATCCCAAAATCCCCTTCAAGAAAACCCCTGAAATAACCTAACTTTTGCTAGACCCTACCTCCCAATGTTGAAAAGAGCTAATGAACAACCCTTTAACACAGAGGCCTCTGGAGGATTTTTCAGATGCGAACCATAATATTCCTGACTTTTTCTTTCTATACTTGAGTAATTCTTAAGAAGGGGCATAGGGGCTGGGGATTTAGCTCAGTGGTTCCGCCACTTGCCTTGCAAGTGCAAGGACCTGAGTTCGATTCCCAGTAGCACCCCCTAAAAAAAGAATCTCTTTCTGGGCTGGGGATTTAGCTCAATGGTTCCACCACCTGCCTCGGAAGTGCAAGGACCCAAGTTCAATCCCCGCTACCAAAAAAAAAGAAGGGGCATAGCTGTTCATCTCAACTGTCCTCTCAGAAGTTCTCCTAATGAGAGGTTATTTGGGTAATAAGTGTAACTTGTACAAATATGCCATTCCTGCCCCACTTTGACATCAGTTAGCATCTTTGGTGCTGGTTTAATCTATATTCTTAGCCTCAGTCAACTGACATGTGTAACACATGCAGAGACTGAAAAACTAACAAGGCTAGGACTCTACCCTGGACCCACATCATCACAATTGGAGGCCTGTGCCCTGGCATTAGAATCTTACAAGTCCCCAAGTGGTTCTGATGGATCTCTTAAGGATAAAAGAAGAAAAAAGTAACAAAATTTTAATCAAATAGCCAATTATATCTCTATACAACTGAGCTATCATTTAATACAAATAATGAACAAACACTTTAACCACTGTCTGATTTAGACAGTATGAAAGCCACAGGACAAAAGGAGCAACTCTACAGAAAGGGAGTTGGCATCAAAACTACATTGGTAGGAATCATATTGTTCTGATGAGTATGAAGACTAAAAATCTCAGTTTACCCACGTCAGGTGAATTCCCAAAGTCCAGCTATGAATCTGCAGGGTGGAGGGTAGGAAATGATAGTAGATGCTTGAAACTACTTTTCCCTCTAGTGTCTGCCTTTATTATAGGAGGCAGCTTATGTTGCTCAAAGCATTGCCCTAACTATGGTTTAATTTATAATCCAGAGACAGATGGTAGGGGACACAAAGGCATTAGCACTTGGATCATATCCAGAGGAGGGGCAATAGACAATTCACATGAGTTTAATTTTTTCTCTATCTCTTTTTAATTTTTTTTATTACTACATGTTTGCCATACATAAGGATCACATTCATCATAGGTAATTTGTAGCTATACATAAGATATTTCAATTCTTTTTTCCCATTCCCTTCCCCTTCCCTTAACCCTTTATCTCCTCCCCATTTACAAAAGCTTTGTTTCCATTTTTTCTTCCATTCTCTTTTTAATCCTTTCCCCCTTCCTTATCTTCCCCTTACCCTCACCTTGTTCCCTTTCTCATTTGTACATATTCTTCCTACTTCCCAATATCTATACTCCATTGTGCTCCTTATGTACTCTTTGGTTTTCTTACACAAGAGAAACAGTGCAATATTTAAATTTGTGTATCTGATTTATTTCACTTAAAATTATGGTCTTGAAGTACATCCATTTACCTAAAGTTGTTTCAAGTTTATCCTTCTTTATGGCAGGGTACTACTTCATTGTATATGAAAACTACACTTTATCCATTCAACCATTGATGGGCATATAAGCTGTTTCTAAGATTTAGCTATTACAAATTACGCTATTATAAACATGGGTATGCATGTATCACTGTGGTATGATACTTTTAACTCTTTCATAAAGATATCTAGAAGGGGAATAGCTGGGTCACATGGAACCTCTAGTCTCAGTTTTTTGAGGGATCTTGATACTGACTTCCATGGTGGTTGTACCAATTTACACTCCCACCAACAATGGTTCCTTTTTCCCCAAAGCCCCACCAGCATTTATTATTGTTTGATTTCTTGATGAAAGCCATTCTTTCTGGAGTGAGATGAAATCTCAGTGTTGTTTTAATTTGCAGTTAATGAATGACCAGTGATGTTGGACATTTTTTCATATATTCATTTGCTGGTACTCAGGATTGAACCCAGGACCTCCACACCAAGTTACATCTCCAGCCACTTTTTAATTTTTTTTTTTTTTTTTTTGGTACTGGGTATCAAACTTGGGACCTTGTGCTTGAAAGGCAGGCACCAGAACCACTGAGCTAAATCCCCGCCCCACCCTTTTTTTGAGACAGAGTTTTGCTAAGTTGATCAGGCTGGGCTCAAACTTGCAATCTTCCTGCCTCAACTAGGTCCCACAGTGCTGGGATTATAGCCATACACCACCATGCTCAGCTAATGTCTTTATTTTTCTGACCTTTAGATATGAGTATAGCTGCCTCCTACCATATGTGCCGTGTGTCATTTGAATGCCATGTAAATACCAACTCATCTACTCAAAGCTAGAATCATAGATGTGTACCACCATGCCCAGCTATGAGATTTTTTTACCTTGACTAAGAAAATTGTTGTTGGGGCCGGGGATTTAGCTCAGTGGTTCTGCCTCCTGCCTTACAAGTGAAGGGACCCGAGTTCAATCCTCGGTACCAAAAAAAAAAAAAAAAGAAAATTGTTGTTGGATTGACTCCTGGGGGAATGAAATGCATCAATAGTTACTATGGCAACTCATGTCTCTTATATGGGGAATAAAACACCAATTGGAAATAATTGGTTAACATTTAAGAAGCAGTATTTCTTTCCATATCCTGTCTTCTACATAGCTGGGTTTTTTGTTTTTGTTTTTTGTGTTTTTTTAGGCAGGGTCTCTCCTTTTGTAGTTCAGGCTGGCCCTGAACTCACTATGTAGCCTAGGGTGGCCTCAAACTCAGTGATTCTCCTGCCTCAGCCTCCTGAGTGCTGGGATTACAGGCTTGTGCCACCACGCCCAGATACCTAGCTGTTTTTAATGAGTTCACTCAAGTAGCCACTGGAAAGTTCCTAAACAATGGGCTTCTATGATGCATGTGGAAAGTTGAAGGATTTTTCTTAACTATGTACAAGCTCTTTGGTGCATGGAGTTTGCTTTGAATTTTCAACTAATGAGGTTAGTTGGACAGAATTTTCCCTACATTTCTGGTACTCAGAAATTATGCATGTATATTTTCCTCCAATAATTAACTATCAAGTATTTTTCCCTCTTTTCCTCACAGAGAACAGGTAGATCATTAAAGCCAGAATTATCTTCAAAGTAACATCAATGCTTAGTCATGACTCTTAGAAGCAACTTAGTGTGAGATTTCCCAAGCTGGAAAAGGTCTCTACCACTTTATAATGACAAACTGCTGCCATGGTTGTCACCAGCCCTGCAAGGACCACTATTATAGTTTCACCACACACACACACACACACACACACACACACACACACACTGACTTCATCATCAATCCACTGATTGCAGGAAATGGCTGGACAAAGAGAACACTACTTTCCAGAACCTAGAACAATCCTTTTGCCTTTGAATGTCCCTGCTCCCTCCTGTGAGCTCCCCATTGGAGCCAAGCAAACACTGACAAGTGCATACAGCTAAGATGTCCCCTAGTTCCAAAGAAGAACCTCTATTTTAAGAGAATGGCTTCCAATCAGATGCTATCGGTTCTCCCTTTAACTGTATAAAACTTACTTTCCTTGCTAATGCTTTTGAACCCCTGTTGATATAAAAGTAACAGTGAATAGATTCCCTTGTCAAATTTTATGATAAATTTGCTTTTACAATTGTGTCTCAGACTTAATTTTGTCTTTGGTAGTAAGCATTTAAATTGTATAAACTTTTTAGAACCACGTTGGATTCCAAGCTCTCTGTGGCTGGCTACCCAGCACTCAATTACCCTCTTCATATGATATTTTCCTTCTGCTCTTCTATAAACTCTTCCCATCTCACTCCCATACAGGAGTTGTAAAATACAGCAATTGGCCCTTACCTGTGGCTTCCCAGGCCATGGTTACAGTTACCTGTTCTCCAGTTTGGTTGGGAAGGGAATCTGAAGATGGGACGAGACAAGAGAGCAAAGAAGGAAAGGGGAAGCAAAAATGGTGCAGACATGATATTTGGTATTTGTACCAGTTCCCCAAGAGGAATGCAATTATTACATATTGCAAAGATATACCAATGAAAATAATTTTCTCAGTAAAGGAGAAAGGAAAAACTTAAAACCTTTTTCTTGGGAAAACAAAGACAAATAATCATGCCTTCCTCCCAATCTCCCAGGAAAATAAAAGAAAAAGACAATAACACTGTTTGCTTGGAAAATAATAAATGAAAAAATCACCCAAATAAATAATTTATAAGTTTAAAAGAACTTGTATTGCCATACATTTTTGTTATTGTGCCATTTCATTATTGGTTTTTTGTTGATCTCTTACTGTGCTTAATTTATAAATCATACTTTATTATAGATATAGGAAAAACTGTATGCAGAGTTCAGCCAGTGACCCACGCCTTTAATTGACTATTTTGATGGCTAATGCTGATCAATCCTCAAGGAGGCAACTGGATCCCATTGCTTAGCAACAGTCCTGCAAACAATAAGATGTACTGTACCTAGTATCCCACTCATTTAAATTATAGTGAACCCTGAGAACAGAAAAGATAAAAAACAAATAATAGAATTTAATATAAAAATATAATAATATATATTATTATTCAATAGCTGAAATATATTTCACTAAGAAATATTTACTAGCTGGATTATTAATTTCAAAAACAGACATACTCTTTGCAAATGTTCATAACTTATGGTATTATTTTGTATAATGCAGGCATATGGTTGGGTCTAAGAGATTTGTGAAACCTGATGGAATGAAGTGATTTAAAAGTTTCTTCTAGCTGTACTTAGTGATAGCGTCTCAGAAACTCTGGATTGGAGTTAAATTATATTCTTTAATATAATTTTCCAAAGTAATTGCCTTTCATTTGCTATTCTTTCTTTTTTTCACACATTTTCTGGGGTGATTTCTAGTGTCATTACATTTTTACAGAAACAATGTGATGCTTAATTATGTGTGTTAACTTGGCTGGGCCATGGCAAACAGATAATGTGGTCAAGCATTATTATTCTGGATGTTTCTGTGAATGCTTTTGGATGAGATTAATATTCAAATTGTTGAACTTTGAGTAGACTATGATCTGAATGTTTATGCTTCCCCAAAATTTGTATGTGGATGTCTAATTGCTAATGTAAAAATATTAGGTGGTGGGGACTGTAAGGTGGAGAGTTCATTGGGAAGCACCATTGTGCATGGGGTTGGTTCCATATTGCAGGGGTCCCAGGCAGTGTGGCCTCATCTCCCCTGTCCTGGGAGGACATTAGCCAAAGACCACTGTCTGTTAACCCAGGAGCAGCCAGCTCTCACTGCACACAGAATCTGTTGGTATCTTGATCTTGGACTTCCTGGGTTCCAGTGCTGTGAATTATACTTTTCTGGTTTTGATGAGCCAGCCAGATTGTGGTATTTTGCTCTAGGAGCCCTAAATGACTAAGTCACTTCCCACAACATGTCACCACGAGAGAGGAGAGAGCTCACCTATCCAATCAAAGGCCTAAACAGAGGAACTGACCACCTTCCTCCACAGGAGGAAATCTGTCACTAGATATGCTGCATCAATCTTTTCTCCAATGTGCTGGCCCATGCAGAGAAGTTTGGATTTGTCATTTTCCATAATCACATGATCCAATTCCTTAGAGTAAGCCTCATACATACACACAAATCTTACCACTATACACATTTGTCTTACTGGTTCTGATTTTCTGGAAAACCCTAATAAAAGGACCAAAATTGGAGGGCGAAAACTGAAGTAGCTGTGTTGGGCTCTAACCTGGAATATCCTTTTCCATCCATGTCAGATACATAATTAGGGTTCCTTCCAGTGCTGCCTCCAACTGGTGGAGACAGAGACCCTGGGTGGAGGCCACAGAGGACAGGGAGGGGCAAGGGATGCTACCAGGTGCAGCAGATTGGAGGGTTCTCCTAGGGGTGCTCATTTGCCTTCCTACAAAGAAGCAGTGCCCTCTATTTCATCCTGGTAATATGTTGAAGTCAGTCAGGCCTTTTGTGCACAACATATTCTCTACAGAATTATGTTTCACACTGAGCAATTCATTTTAAGAAATATTTTGTTCTCATCCAATGCCAGTATTAACAATTTTATTTCCAAAACGCGAATTAATAATCGGACCAGTAAGAAAAAAGAAGACTAATACAACATACCATTTTAGATAAAAACAGTTATTTTTGAAATCTCCTAGGTATATATTTTAGAAAATTGCAAAGTTCAACCTCCAGAGGTAGAAAGCATTTCTCTTTTTTATTTCCATTAAAGTCTTCTGATAATTTTGTTGTTGGTGCCTTTGTGTGGTCACAAGGATTTTTCCTACACTGGTATTGCTTGCCCAACTTTCCATTCTAGATTAATTTCCTTTCGTTGGATGCATGTGCTTATTAAAATAAGAAGCAGTAGGAATCTAAGAAAGAAGTACCTAGCCTGAGTACTACCTCCTTGAGGAAATAATTTTAAAACAATATGGATGATAGGAAATGATTCCTTAGACTGATCACTCTGATACCATGAAATGTGAACCTCTTTTCAGGGGGTCTTAACTTAGAGAGACCTGTTCTGATTGCCCTTAAAAAAATAGTTCTCAACACATCTATCCTAAACCTACAGTATTGTTGATCTACTTGTTACATGTGCATCTCTCCCATTAAAATGTAAGTTCCTAGTAGACTAACACTAACTAGTATCTTTCCTTTTCATTGGCATGTCATCAGGACATAGAATAGTACCAGACAGTTATACGCAAGAAATATTTGTCCAGTGCGTGAATAGACTTGTTTATACTGCGAATAATTGTACTCCTTGAAAATGAACAATTTTCACTCTTTTTAAAAGTCGGGTTAAAGGTAATAGTTGACCTTGGATCTTACAGTGGGAACAGACAAAGTTGAGAAGTTGGGAAGAGTCCTTTTTTCTTCATTCTTCTTGATCATGAGGGGATTGGATTGGGTTCCTGTGTATATGGCTATCCTGCCAGACCCAGGACGAAAGGTATACAGAAGAAGAGTGAGAAAATCTAGGACATTTTTTTGAGATAATATGTCTCCAAGCTTGGTATTGGGAGATAATGTTCCAAATAAAGACCACAGCCAAAGGCCAGAAGGTCTCAAGAGACCTTTATCCTAAGAGATTAAGTACGAATGAATGAAAAAAGTAGGACTGATTACATGCAGGTAAAATGGGTTTACACAAATAAACCCATCTATGTCTTCATCAATAAGACTTACAAGTTTTTTATTTGAGGGAAATAACCATAATCATAATTATTTCAGTCTGTCTTGCTGACAACTAGATAACACTTTTAAGTTTATTTTTAAAAGAAAAAAAAGAATCTTTGTTCATGACATGATCCTCTCAGCATTAAAGAACTTCTACAGTTTTGCAAGATGATACTTTGAATGCATAACTAAAATGTGAAGTAAATATGCTAAAAGTTTTGGCATTGATTTATACGCTAGTCAGTGAGATTCACTAAACATTAACAGCTTTATGTACAAGCTTTGTATTCATAAGTAGCTACCAGGTCACTGCTGACACTCAGAAAATAAGCAATACTTTTCTAAAGTCACCAAATAGATGTAGTAAAGTTGAATCTTAAGGAGTTGCTTAGGTACTCACCATTTCCTTGTGCTTTTCCATGATCATTAAAAAGCTGGATGACTTAAAAAACTCCATTTAGATGTTAAGAAGCATCATATAGAAAGTTAGTCATGGGGGAAAATTGGGAATCCTAGGGAGTGGGAGCATAAGGGCAGGTTATGTAAGTCTCTGGAATCTTGCACTCAACAGGAAGTGAAAAAAGAGATGAGCAGACTTAAAGAATTGTAATTTGCACAATATAAGAAGGGGAACTGTGATCTTATATATAGCATTTAATATTTACAAGATTCATAGATTCATCATAAAATGATAAATACTTCGACACGTTCAGTTTATTGAGCCAAAAACTGCAAGGGTATCATCAAAATCAAATAAAACATTTGCTTTTAGAGGATACAGTATTGTATTATCTAGGAAAATCATTCCTTGGAAAAGCCAAACAAATAAAGAATTAGTGTTATGGCTAAGCCCCATCATATTTAAGAGTCTATGTAAATCTTATGTTTAGCCCTTTTTCTTAAAATATTTTGCTTGAGATCTTTCAAATTAGAAAATAGATACTTGGGAAACTATTACTGTCTACTTCCTGCCTACATACACCACTCAGTGGGTTGGTTACCTTTAGATATTTAGATTCAATTATTTCACCAACCCTACTAGATAAGGATTATCTTCATATTCAAAGAAGAAAAAAGTTGATATTTAAAAAACTCATCCAACCTGTCAAGAGTGAAGCAGCCACAACTTCGTTCAGATTTATTCTTTTCCCATTGCTTTATGATCACATTAATTAAGAGTGTGTTGAGTGAGGTTAGATAAAAATAGTAGCTTGAAAAATGAATAGGTTGATTGAAAAGAACATCTTATAAGTCATTGAAAAAATAGCAACTTAATGCTAAGAAAGTGTTGTCATTTTGAATTTTAATGAAAGGTAGAGTAGATAAAATTAGGAATGGCTAGATAGATGTGAAGAGAAAACTTCAGGCAGTCCTGTGTTTAGATAATTGTGGTAAACTGAAGAAAGAGGATATTAAAATTTAAGGAAAGAATAACAAATGAAATAATCTGAAGTTTTTATCTGACCAAAGAATGCTAAAGAAATTGGGGGAAGGGTGTATGAGAAACAACGTAATCAAAACATTAGTCTTTTAAAAATGAGTATTAATATGCAAAAGAATTTGGAAGGGGATAAGCTAGAAAATCTTCATTCCAAAGGGAGATTTGTCTTTTTACTATGGTACCACAAATTTCAAGAAATACACACAGGGATTTTAATTTAAACAAGAAAAATATAATGGAAATTACCACATTTTACATATATAAAGGATAAAAGAGGTAATTATTTCAAAACCCTGTGTATTTAGAATAGATGAAGGATATTGTCTTTTGGGTGGAACTGTCAGTAGAATGGTGATCTTGTGGAACTAAATATGTGAGGATTTCTCAATTAGCTTGTTTTAGAGACAATAGAATAGTAATAAATATTTTACAGTTAATCTTTTTCACAAGAAAAATCTAAATGGGAAATAGAAAGATATTAAATAGGAAAAAAGATTTAGTATATTGATGAAGCTGATTGTATTATAAAGAGGAGACAGGGTCAATGCAGGAAAACATTTGCGAAGGAATTGAAAACCACCAGAAAAAAAAGAAAATTCAAACAAAAAAAGATGGCTGACAGTTTTGTGTGCTAAGAGGAAATAAAAGTAAATGCAAGAGAACTCAGTTTTTATATGAGTCTGTTCTGCTTTATTAGGGTGTTTGAATAATTAGAGATGAGGTCAGGCTTGCCAGATTTAGCAAATAAAAACAGAAAACATCAAGTCAAATTTGAATTGCATGGGGGCATATTTATACTAAAATGTTTGTGGTTTTTTTGAAATTCAAATTTAACTAGGGATCCTGTATATTATCTGGCAGTTTTAAATTGTGCTCACCAAGATTTCGTCTTTCAAGTTGTTTTCACCCTGGAAAAACACAGGGCAACAAAAAAAGTTCAGATATACAGGATTAAGGAAGAAAAACATGAAAACGAATTTCTGATACTTAGAGTTATACCTAAACTTGGACTAGAGATTCTTCTCTTTGATGTAAAGAGCTCCGTGAGAACAGCCCAGGATTGCAATGAAGGGAAAATTACATTTGTCCTTGCCTTTCCAGATGGAGAAGTTTGCCTCCAAGATGAAGGTGAACTTTGTTTAAAGATTGACTTGCTTCACCCTTGTATGTTGAAGCTACATCTGGTCCTAACTATTCAGTCAAATCTCAACAGTTCAAGAATAACACAGTGGTCTGTAGACATGGATGTCATTCTACTTAAAGGAATGGGCCTTGCAATTCCTTTACCATGTTTATCCATCCATGCAGAGAAGCGTCAAACCATTTGCTTTCGCAAATTTAAGAATACAGCTGACACTGAAATCCAAGTTATCTACCCATTTATAAAAAATAAAGAAAAGAACAAGGCTCAGAGACATGGTCTTTTTGGTACCAAAAAGTCTTTGTGTTTAGATAAAATGAATGACAAATACAGAAATAATACCCTCTACACTTCTTAAATTTAGACCTCCAGTGTTTGTTTTCTTTCCTAATTATGTAAGCAAACAGGAAGATACTGCTGACAGGAAATGCCATGTTGATACTTTGTTGCTGGCCAAAATGAATAGACCAAGTCAATGCTACAGGCTCAGGGACTGCACACACAGCTACCTGCAGTGCAAATGCTCGGAGAAGAGAGGTGACCCACTGAGCATGCTCGAGCTCCACAGAGGCTGTCAGTTTGAGTGCTGAGTGAAAGTGTAGGTAATAGGATATCACAGTAAGTAATTAGCTTAATTGTTTACCCCAAAATTGGAAAGGAAAACTCCTGGGGCTTGGAAGGAAAGATAAGGATAAATGCATATTTTCTTTAGGTAGATGTGTAGTGAGTTTATGGCCTTATTTGTGGAGATTTTGCTCTGTGGCCACTTAACCTGTATTTGCTCATTTTCAGGATTCTATAAAACAAGTACTATTTTTAGATTAAAAATTGGTGGCATAAGAGACTTCATGCAGCCTTTTCAAAATTATTTGACTAGGAAATAGCAGAAGAAATAGAAAGGCATCAGGACCTGGATCTTGCACCTGCTGAACTGTTCTTGTCAGTATTACAGAACTGTTTGCAATTATTGGGAAGAGAATGCCAGCGTCTGTGAAATGGGATTTCAAAAAATATCACCCTTCTTAACAGTTTCAAGTTTCCAGTGTGTTTTGTTCTATTTAATTAACTTGTAGAAATAGCAATGAAAAACCTATAATCATTATGCAACATTCATTAAACTGTATTGTATTTGTTCATCATAAACATAAATATTGCTTGTATGTATTTTGTAGGTCCCCTACATTCTGTGATTATTGACCATAAGTTTATATATATGTTTATGAATATATTCCAGTAAATAGCCAAAATTTGAGATGTAAACTCGAGAAACATATTAAAAAAAAACATGGGCTGGGGATTTGGCTCAGTAGTTCCACTGCCTGCCTCACAAGTACAAGGTCCCGAGTTCAATCCTTGGTACCAAAAAAACGAAACAAAACAAAACATTATTTTGACATTTTCATCAAATGCAGAGTTCTACATATCATCTATCCAATGACTTCCAGATACTTCGTCTATAAAATTACCCGCATACCTACCCTTTTAAACATTTTCTTCTGAGCCAGATGATGAATGGATTATCTATTTCCTTTTTATATTAAACTGCATTGAATTATAACCAGCTTAAGGATATTTGCCCTAAATCTTTGTGATCCACAGTGTGGGAAGATTTAAGAGTGGATATTGAAACAGTAAATAAGAAGAACAAAGTTTAGAGGTAACTCTTCCACAAAGCACAGCAACTTAAAGACTAAGGATGTCTTTACAGCTATTATTAAGACAATTAATAGTTGAGTCTACATATGCAAACAGAGAAAGGGATAAAAATGGTTAATGCAAAGAAATATCTCAGAGGTGGATTTATTTACAACTACTAGGAAATAAATCCAAATGAAAACACAGTAGGTAGGAAAAGATCTCAAGGATCCAGTATGATCACATAAATGGGATACATTGGGCCCAGATAATAAGAGAGAAAATGTGTTCTCAGTGGGATGGGTAGACAGAGTATTTGCTAGCATTCGACGATCCTGACATGGAAGAAAAACAGCACGAAATGTTTGATGGCTCTGCATTCAAACAAGTACCAAAACCACTTCCTCCTTTCCCAGGATTAAGAAAACCATTCAGAAGGAATTAAAGTAAACTAGGGAATGTTGATGTTAGAAGCTGTGTGTGTTTGCAAATGAAAATTTGATCCATTTAAGTCATAACAATCAAAATTTATTGTCTACTACTATATTGTCAGCACTCTCCGCAGAGATTACATCTCTGGACCTTTTATTAACTTTTTATTGATTTTTAAAGTGACTGTTTACAACCTGACAAAAAATGTTTGTGCAGGACTGCTTTAATGAAAATAAATAATCATAATTGCTATAGTTATTTTTTGAAGATATTTGACAATGTTTCTGCCTTAGTAACCATCAGGAGGAATGCATATGCAGTCACATTTCGACCACTGTTTACTTGTACCAACAACAACTCAGCCTTTGTTTGCTAGGATTCTGCTCTTTTTCCATCTGAATGGGACCTGGAATGCATTACCAAATAGAAATGATGACCTTAGGGAGCATGCACTTCGTTGCAAAGGCAGGCATTTATATATGCATTTACGACAGAAAGTGAAATGTGCTCAGTGGACTTATGTACAACATAGACTTTCCCTCAAGTGGGGCTTGCAGTTGAAGTGAAGAAGACAGTTTTCTCTGAGATGTGCACAAACATGTCATTTGAAAACTGCAGGGTCTGTGATTGCTAGATACTATTCCAGAAAGAAGACTAGGGAAGTGGCATGAGCTGAGGCTGAGAAGAAGGAAGAAAAAGACCAAATCATTATATTTCTGAGAATCCAAGGGGTGTGGATTTTACCTTAAAGTTTTTAAAGAATTTGGGACATGACAATCAAGGTAAAGTTCACCAATAGATCAGTCCACTCTTCAGCAGTATGGGAAATGGATGACAGGCCTCGATGTGGGACCTCTCTATTGTCACATTGTCACTGTGAAGTATCTTATAAAATAGAGTTAAAAGAACTGAGCAATTATTTGAATGTGAGAAAAAAGAGAGCATGAGAGCTCTGAACTTAACTCCCATGTTTCTTTTTTTTTTTTAATTTTATTGGTACATTTTAGGTATACAGTATAATGACATTCATCATTGGAAATTTGCATCTTTACATAGTCTCTCTTGGTTCTTATTTTTTCCCCTTCCCCTGCCCTCCCTTCAACCCCTCCATTCCTCCCTATTTACAAAGACTTTGTTTCCTTTTTTGCATTTTCTCATATAAATTCCTTTCCCTTCTTTCCTTTCCCCTACCCTTCCCACTTCCCCTTCCCTTTTGCCCCTTTTCTTCCTATTTCACATTATCTATTATACCTTTTAGTCCTTATTTACACTTTCAGTTTCTCACACTAGAGAAACTATTTGGTATTTATACATGTGTTGTATTTATTTCACTTAAGAATATCGCCTCAATGTGCATCCATTTAGCTATAAATATTTCTAATCTCTCATTTTTGATGGCTGAGTAGTATTCCATTTTATTAAAAAACCACATTTTCTTGATCCAGTCTCCAGTTGATGGGCATTTGGGCTGCTTCCAAGTTTTAGCGTCACAAATTATGGTGCTATGAACATGAGTGTGCATATATCACTGTGGTATGATTCTTTTAATTCTTTGGGGAAGATACCCAGCAGGGGAATAGCTGGGTTAAATGGGACTTCCAGTCCTAGTTCTTTGAGGTATCTCCATACTGATTTCCACAGTGCTTGCACCAGTCTACACTCCCACCAGCAGTGGAGCAGGGTTCCTCTTTCCCCACAGCCCTACCAGCATTTGTTATTGGTTGATTTCATGATAGCAGCCATTCTTTCTGGGGTGAGGTAGAATCTCAATGTTGTTTTCATTTGCATCTCTCAAATGACCAATGATGTTGAACATTTTTTCATGTTTCTTTGCTATTTCTACCTTGTCTGAGAAAAGCCTGTTCATTTTCAGATGCCCATTTTTGGATTGGGCCTTTAAATTTGGAAGGTCTGATCTTTTTAAGTTCTTTATAGATTCTAGATAGTAGACCTTTGTCTGAGGAACAGCAGGTGAAAATTTTTTCCCACATTGTGGGTTGTTGGTGGTTTCTCTTGCTGTGCAGAAGCTTTTTGATAAGAAGAGATCTCACTTGTTGATGGTTTGTGCTAGTTCACGGGCAACTGAGGTTTTGTTCATAAAATCTTTTCCTACACAAATGTCTTCAAGAGTTCTACCTAACCTCTCTTCCAGGCGATTCAGTGTTCCTGTTTTAATATTTCAATCTTTAATCCATTTTGATATTAGTTTAGTGTATGGTGAGAGATATAGGTATAGTTTTAATCTTCGGCAAGTTGAAACCAAATTTTTCCAGCATCATTTATTAAAGAGGCTACCTTTCCTCCAGTGAGGTTTTTTGGCTCCTTTGTTGAAGATGAGGGGGCTGAGTATGTCTGGAGTTATTTCTGCATCTCTCCCAAGTTTCTTAAAGCAAGTCAAAGTGAGTAATACAGGAATAACCTGCAGCACTATCAATTTTTTTAAAAATCAAGATTTTTTTGTAAATTAATATTTTAAAAATACAAAAACTTTATTAAGCAAACAATAAGGGAGAGTTAGAAAAATAAGAAACAAATATTTAGGTGTCAGTGGTACTGGAATTATCAGGTAAAGACTATTAAGTGCATGAAATGTTTAAAGAAGTAAAATAACTATTTTTTAAAAAATTGACCAACCTCAAAATAAAATGTAATTGTTGAAATAAAAATTTACCAAATGGCACAGGGCAGAACAGCCATAGTTATACAGAGCTAGCCTGGCTTGTGGTGTCGGTGGGACTGGAAAGGCACCCAGTAGCAGGTCCACCCACACAGCCTATCAGAGGCTGGGCAAGGAGAAGAGGTTTCCAGGGTGGGAAAGGTGTGACATGCAGAGTCAAAGACTGATCAAGGCAAAGAAATTGTCCTTGCAGGCAAGGAGCTGCCTGGGGTGGGGTGTATGAGCCAGAGTGAGGGTTGCAGGTTTCCAACACATGGAAAGGTAGCAGTAGAAGGATGGGAAATGGGGACAAGTTGAGGATTAAGCATATAATTAACTGTACTGAAGACAATCGGATGCAGGATGCTTCCAGCTGGACAAAGGAATAAAAGTATGGCGACATGGAAGATAGCAATAAAATCCATACTACTAGAAGTACTGGTGTGAATTCATGGTCTTCAGTATGTAAAACTAAGTAGAGAATTAAATACTGATATAAATGTATGCATGTTGTCTGGACATATTTACCTACATCCAGGCATGGATATATTCCTTTGCTCTGCCCATAGGGAAGACCTGGAGGCAGTGACACTAGAAGAGTAATGAGCACACCTGGTGCTTCATCTTGGCCTCTAAAATTCTTGCCCCACAAAAGGAATAAAAAAGCCTTCCTGAGAAAAAAAGATAACTCTCACCTGGGGAACAGAAGTACAAGATAAATTGAAACAGTGCTCAAAAAATGATGATGCTGTGGTGCAAGGATGAACAAATTAGAACATGTGGAACTTCAGTTTGAAAACTAAGATAATAATGAACTCACTGAAAAAAGGAGGACATCATTAAGACACACCAGTAAAAGTAAATAAAGAAGTACATGCAAGGTTTGACTAGAAAAGGGCATTTCTATACTTCAAAGTAACTCCACAAAACGCTTACTAATTGCAAATGCAAAAATGTATTTTCACAGTGGAGAAGCCATGCATTCAACACCTGCATAAGTCAGGGTTTGTCACAGAACAGAATCGATAGGATGTGTTTAGATAGTGTTATGGCTTGTATCTAGATGTCCCCCCAAAGCCCCAGGTGCTCATAGGTGGGGCTTTTGGGTGGTGACTAGTTCTAGGATGTGTGAATATGGATTAAGGGTCTGATAACTAAATTGGTTTAGTAGAGCTCTGGGTGTGGGTAATGGAACCCCACTCTGAGAGTGGCTGGCACTAATCTATAGGCTTGTAGCCTGGATGGAATAAAAAGGGAAAGAAGAAAGTCTTCCTGTCTCCTGCCTGCCCCACCATGAACAATTTCTCCTCTGTCAGGCCCCTCTGCCATTTGGCCCTTCTCCTTGGAACCAGCCAACTATGGATTGAAACCACAAACTGTGAGCTGAAATAAATCTTTTTTTCTTTAACTTGTGAGTGTCAGGTTTTCTGTCTCAGAAATGAGGAAAGTAACTAAGACAGATTTATAGATAGACATCACATCTTCTCTCTCTCCTGCCCCTTTCTCTCCACCTTCCTTCCTCTTTCCTTCCCTCCCTCCACTCCTTTCTCTCTGGAAGAGGCTTCTGTGATTATGGAGGCCAGCAAGTTCAAGATCTGCCAGGTGAGTTGGGAAACTGGAGGCCCAGGGGAGCCTACATTTCAAATGCAGCAAAACAAACAAACAAACACAAACAAATGTATTCAAAGGAATTCAGGCAAGAAGGAGTCGCCCCCCTTCAGGGTGTTAATAGGGTTTCTTTTGTTTGTTTCTTTGTTTGTTTTGCATTCAGAGTTTCAACTGAGCAGATGATGCCCACCCACACTAGAGGTCAATCTGCTTTACTTATCTACCAGGTCAAATGTCAGTCTCACCTAGGAACATTCTCACAGACACATTCAGAATAACTATGGACAAATACCTGCATTCTAATTAACTTGAGGCATGAAATTAAGCATACGTGACCTGTATCAAAAGATTAAAATAATGGGATAATTTGAAATTTTGCATCACCTGACACAGTGTGATGTGGTGAGAAGGATGGTGTCACTCCTGTGTCAACCCTATCATTGTTGGGAGCAATGCTACATAATTCTAGGGAAAAATCATTTGGTTAGCCTAGTTCTCTTGCCTACAGCCCAGCTACAGAATAACTCCAGCTTGGCCTCCGGTCACAACTGAGACTTCAGTGATCCAGTGATGCTGTGATTCTCCAGGACAAGAAACATCCTGGGAGAACAAACATCTGCTCAGTTCCTCATTGTTCTTGGACTGATTAACATCTTGTTTGCCGGAGATGTACTGAACTCTCTGCAAGCCTTCCGTTACACCTTGTTTATCCCAATGTGAACTATTGAACTCTCTGCAGGTCATCTGTTACATTTGTTTCTCCCGATATACTGAATAAAAGGTGTGGTAAGCTGGGGGCTTTTGTCTTTGCTGCCCAGAGCAGCACTGATCAGACCCAAAGCTCAGCTTCTTCTCGGTCTCATTTTTCTACCTTTCCTGTAATTCGCCGTGTGCTGCCGTGGCTCGCAGGAGACCAGGACTAACTGCAGAGGTTCTGGTAACGTCCCCTTCCCCTGTCCCCTACATATCATAGTGTGTAAACCGAAGCCAATCAGGAGACAATGCAAATGGCAGGAAATTCTTCAAAACATACAGCCACTAGTCTTGAAAATGCCTAAGAGCTGAGTGTCAAGGAAAGAGTAAAACGTCTTCCAGATTGAAGGAAATTAAGGATCTATGACACTGAAGGAAGCATATAACCCTGGACTGCACCATTTTGCTATTCTTGGGACAAATGGAGAAATTCCAAGGGATTCTGAGAGTTAGAAAGAAATAGGGAAACGATGTTAATGTCCTAGTTTTGGTGATTGGATTGTATTGTGGAAAGGGAGGATGTCCTTGTTTGTGGAAAAGAGACACTGAAGTATTCTAGGATGACAGGCTGTGAGAAAGTTCACAACTCAGAAGAGAAAATAAAGTTCAGTCTTCAGGACTCACACATTTTCTGTAAGCTCGAGATTGTTTTAAATAAAATGAATAAAACATCAATTGGATTTTCTGTTGAGTATTTTTTTTTTACTGTGGGTATCTCATGGTCTCTATCATGTTAATTTATATTTTGAATTTCTAAGAAATACAATACCCAGTATTTTCTACAGATTTTCTTACAGCATCTCCTGGGAACCATAAACATTTAAAAGCAGAATATTTCAGTTAAAAACAATAAGAAAATATAATAAAAGATACTAAAGTTTAAGTAAATACAGTAAATAATCACTATTACATAAATAGTAGTAAACATAGGAATGATAATTACAACAGTTGAGTAAAAAGGAACTTATTACAGATTATATATACTGTATATTAATTTTCTTTTTAAGTGTATAAATTTTCCTTATGCCATCAATCTTTTTATAGAGGGTATTTCCTTTTTCTCATTCTCTTTTTTGGGGGAGCTGGTGGGAATAGAGTCTCTTGGTTAGACTCTGTAATCTTGCAAAATAAATTGTGTGTGTGTGTGTGTGTGTGTGTGTTACTGTGGGACAAGCAATCATCAGGTTTCTCTCTTTCTTTTGTATTAGTATACTGCTTTGGCCAGCATTTTTCATTTGTCTCACTATAATACTTTGATAGAAAAGTTTTAATGACTTATTGGAGTCTTAACAAATCATTATGTTTTTAGGAAGTAAGTTTGTTTAGTCTTTAATCACAGTTTATATGGTTATGGAAGAATTTATTAAATTGTGGAATTAAAATAGCAAATCAAGATGGCTGCTTATTGACATAAGAGGACAAAGGCTGTAGACCCGGTGAACCAGTGGTTTACCTAACAGCTCTGTCAGTAAGGTCTTCACTTTGTCATAGACACAGGCAGCCTGCTTCATGGAGGGAATAAGGAAGACTTATTAGTCCTGCCAAATAGGTCAACAGAGATGTGTTGGATTGGGTTGGATTGTTCTATTTACTTCAAGTTGTCTGTTGTATAAAGATATCATAATGATGATGTGATACAATGTAAAATAAGTGATTTTACTAAAAGAAAATACAAACTTTTCTTGAACATAGCTTGTGTTCTTTGGCTAGGAGCAATCTGGAAGGCTGAATTAACTGTCCAGAGGCTGAATTCAGAAGGAGGATACAGCTTGTCTGATGAATTCATAAATATAGAAAGAATAATACTATTTTTAAAAAGTTAAGTGGCTAATACTATTATTATTATTGAATCATAGTAGTCACATCCATCCTTCCCTCCTGTTCCAATATTTGATTTGGTTTTCTTGCTAGTTACAAATCATACAGAAATAATCGCTCTTCCTGGAAATAAAATGATAAAAACTTTTCTCCAAAAATCATTTCCAAGATCAATGTCAGGGAGTTTTTCCCTATGTTTTCTTCAAGGAATCGTGGTTTTAATCTTTCATATCCCTTACCATTTCACATTAATTTTTGTGTATGTTTTAAGAGAGGGATCTAATTTCATACTTTCACACATGGATATCCATTTTCCCTACATTATTTATTGAAGACAATTCTTTTCTTATTGAGTGTTTTTGATGTCCTTAGCACAGAAGGGTTGACCATATATGTATGGGATTATTTCTGGGCTCTGTAGTCTGTTCTATGGATCAGTGATTCTATTTTTATGCTATACAATACTGTTTTGATTACTACAGACTTGCAATATACTTTGAAGTAAGGGAGTGTAGTGCCCCATTGTGTGCTTCTTTCTCAAGATTGCTTTGATGATTTAATATGGAAAATTTGTAATTGCATAGAAGTTTTAAGATTGTTGTTTCTATTTCTGTGAAAAATGCCTTTGGGATTTTGATAAGAATTGCACTGAAACTATAGATCACTTTGGGGAATATGGACTTTTAACAGTATTAATTCTTTCATTCTATGAACATGGGCTACCTTTCTATTTATTTATCTTTTCACTATCTTTCATCATTGTCGTGTAGTTTTCAGAGTGTAGAGTTTCATTTTCTTGGTTAAATTTATTAATAAATATTTTTTACCTTTTGATACTGTTGCAAATTTTCTCAATTTCTTTTACACATTTTAGTAAATATAAGAGGATTTTATAAATGATTTCTGTATATTCTTTTTGTATCTTGCCACGAAAGCACAAGCAATAAAAGCAAAAACAAACAAATAGGATTTAATCAAATTAAAAATCTTCTCTACAGAAAAAGTAAAATGAACAAAATGAATAGGAAATAGAGTGGGAGAAAATATCTGTAAATCATATATTTGATAAGGGATAATATCCAAAATATATAATGAACAAACAACTCAATAGCAAAAATAAAACACAAAATCAAAAAAAACACTAATAACTTGTTTCAAAAATAGGCAAAGGCCATGAATTGACATTTTTTCAAAGAAGACATACAAGTGGCTAGCAGGCATATGAAAAGGCACAGGACACACTACTCATTGGAGAAATGAAGATTAAAATCACAAGGAGAGATCATCTCATGTCCGCTAGTATGGCTATCATCAAAAAGATTAGGGACAATAAGTATTGGTGGTAGTGTGAAAAACAGTGAACTTGTGTATTCTGTTGATGAGAACATAAATTGGTACAGCTACTGTGGTAAATAGTATAGAAGTTTCTGAAAGTTAAACATAGCAACTACCATAAGATCCAGCAATCCCATGTCTGAGTTTATATCCAGAAAAGTGAAACCTTGAAGAGAACTCTGCACCCCTATATCGTTGCCATAGTAGTCACAAAAGACAGCATTTGGAAAAAACCCAAGTGTTCATGAGTGAATTATTAATGATATTTGATATTATATAATGAACTATTAGTTAGGTTTAAATAGGAAGGAAACCCTGCCAATTATGACAATGTGGATGGACCAGGAAGACATTATGTCAAGTGAATACCAGACATAGATAAGTGCTATATAATCTTATTTTTGAAACAAGTCAAACTCATCAAAACAGAGAAAGAAAGAGAGGTTGCTGGGGCCTTCAGGGACAGGGTAAATGGGGGGAAGGTGGTCCAATGACAAAAACTTTCATTTCTAAGTTAAATGAAGACATTCTGGGGAGCATGAGTGGTGGTGGATGTGCTAATTATAATTATCAAAGGTGTACATTAAATTACATTAAAAACAATTCAAGCTTTGGAAGAAGGCTGAAAACTTCAGTTCCTTTGAGATCTTGGATGCAAAATAAATTCAGTAAGGGAGGAATAAAAACTATGAGGTTTCTTTAAAAGTACATTCTTCATTTATCATTTGGTCTACATATTAAGCAATTAGATCATTTATTCAATTACTTTGTACTATTAGAAAAACTTTAATCTTTATGAACAGTACAGCAATAGCTGTACTTTTACATAAAAACTGGCAACTTGTACTCTGAGGTATGGAAGTTTCTACCAATTCCCCCTTATCTTTTTAGCAAGATTTGTACTTAATATTTAGGAAGATGTTTTAAAATTACAAAATATGAAGCATTTATAAAATCAAAGACTAGATATTCCATTACTTGTTCTTCTTTTTGAATAGCATTTTTTACTTAATCATATTGTAATTTGAATCCTAACCTGTATTTATTATATCAACAGAAAAGATAAAATCTTCACAAGTTCAATTTGATGCCTTTGTCCACATAGACAAGAATACATTTTAAATGCAATGTGTGAAAGTATTGATTACTACCCAGGAATTTCTGCTAAGCCTGAATAAAACACTGTCCACAACTGTAAATCCATTAACCCAACATGATAAAATATGAATGGCCTTTTCCACCAAGTTCATTTGAAAGCCTGTCACTATTTGTACAAATACTTGTAGATACAAGATGAAACACTCTGTAAGCTATAGGATGAAGGTGTTGTTTTGACTTGTATAAACATTTCCTTTTTGTCAGGTCAGAGTTTGTAAGATGACTCCCATGGAGATAACAAAGCTTTTGCAACTGGACCACCCATCTGCTCAATTGCCACATCTTCAAATGCTTTCACTGATTCAAAAGCAAAGGAGTTTTGAAGCAGTTGAGTAAAAAGTTTGAGTGAAATAAATTTAACTCTAAAAACAATTTTAAAGAGAGCTTAGTTCAAGCAGCACTATGGATCCCAGTTCACAAATGAATGAGCTCTTTTGCAGACTGGACTTGCTGGCAGTCCTGTCAGGCCTGAGGAAAAGGATATGTGTTGTGCTTACTTCGAGGGGCTCTGTTCACCCAGAATAATGTTTTTCCAAGGTTTAGATTTGGATAGTAGGATTAGAAGAGGCTCAAATTATTCTTTTCTATATCAGAAAACAACTAGACTTCAAGATCTTCATGAAAAATTTCTCATTTTGAATTGACTGGAGAAGTATAGTTAGAGATTTATCTAGTTAAATAGCTCGTATTTAAATGTGACGTTTCCTGGAAAGGCCAAGGTGGCTGTTACATGTACACATTTAGCCTTCCCCTCTAATGAGATCAAAGCTCCTTGCTTTCAATGCAAGGTCTTACTCTTTTGCACTCATCACACAAACTGGTTTCATAATGCAAAGATGTTTCTTCCATTGAAAAAAACTTAACTATGCTTCTCTAATTCTTCATTTTTCTGCTCCCTGTACAAGTAAACTTATTTAAAAATATGTAAAGATCTATGCTCTTTGGCTTCAATTATTTTACTTTTATTCTTAGTTGAAACTATTTCAAACAAAGGCACCCAAATGTTTATCATGCTCACCAGGGATGCCTTGGTGGAAACCTTAGTGCTTCATTTTCAGTCCTCATCTTATTGCCTGATCATCAACGTTTGAGCTACTTGCTCATCTGCTGTTCTCTAAAGCAATGTCCTCCATAGGCACCCAGAAGACCAATCTTTGACACGTCATCTGCTTCTGCTTTCTGCTTCTCCCTCATCTCACCATCTGCTTGACAACAGAATATAAATAAAGGCAGACCTTGGACTTTTCCTTCACTTTCCATACCCACTCCCTTGACAATTTCATTCAGACTAACAAAGTCAAATATCATCTGCACGTTGAGGATTCTAGCAATTTGAAATCCCCACCCATGTCTCTCATGAACTCCATATTTATATATTCAATGCTTGTTCAACACCCTTCCTGGTATAGTGAGTGGACAGCTCCAACTCAACGTTCCTGTTATCGACCCATGCATATGTAACCTTACAAAAGTGCGAGACCCTAATGTTATCTCACTTTAAAGCTTCACTATTTTAAAAGATTTTAGATGATATCATTGAAAAGCATGAGAAAACACAGCACAGAAAATGAGTCAGTTCCAGAGAGAGGTCAGACTGCAATGGGTCTTTTAAACATAATTGAAAGCAACAGCTACATTATTGGGATGGAAAATATTTATCACTCGGAGCAAAAGTCACTTTCACTGAGTATTATGTTTATTTCTTGCAAATTTTTGAGCTAGTATGAAAATATTTTAGCAAAATAAGTAATCATTCTCGATCTATCTATCTATCTATATCTCAAACCAACTTAGAAAATATTTCTCCTTCAGTTACAAGATGGTGGATTTGTGAAGGTCTCTAGATCCACAAGTGACCCGTGATAATTGAATTTGTAATTGACAGTTGCAGTTTATAGTAACCAATGTGGCACTGTATTTATTTCTGTAATTATTTTAGAACTTTCAAATTGTGGCTTCAATTTGAAAGGCCTTAGGACATAGTAAACACAGCCAAGATTATTGAGGGTTCATTGTTTCAGATGTTTTACTTAACTCCCAAGTAATTTAATTCAAGTCAATAAATCTCTATCAAATGGCCTACCCTTTGTTTGCTACATGCTATATGCAATGATGGGAAATTTTTAAAATGTGTATGAGATATAGTCGTCTCTGCATTTAAAAAAATATATTGAGAAAAACATTAGGTTTGGCATGAAGGTTCAGAAAATAAGCTCTATTCACTAAAAAAAAATCTATGACAATTTGAATCTTAACCTTTATGAATAATTAATATGTTCAATTATAGAGGATATCACAAACTTCTGGGAGTGTGTGCACACGCGTGCGTGTGAGTGTGTGTGCTTTAGGGGGAAAGAGAGAGAGAGACAGAGACAGAGACAGAGACAGAGAGAGAGGCAGAGAGACAGAGACTGTGCTAATGGATACCCAGAGAGCTGGTTAAATGTAGTTCTTAGTAGTATTTATGAAGGAGTTTCAGAAATGGTTATCATTTGAATACACAGACTGAGAGAAAGTTTGCTCTCACCAACCTGAACCCATTCAGGACCCAAAGAGAACAAAAAGAGAAAGTGAATTTGCTTCTTTCTGAGCTGGGCACCCCTCTCGTCCTGCCCTCAGTTATTGAATATCAGCTTCCCTGGGTTGTAGCCCTGCAGAAGGGACAGAGTTCCACCATGGCTTTCCTTACCCTCCAGCTTGCAGAGAGGAGATTGTGGCATTTCTGGACCACCGTACTCATGTGAGTCAGTTCCCATAATAAATCTCCATTTATATATACAAACACTGAATATAAACACAAATTTAATAGTTATATGGGTGTGTATAAATCCTCTTCATTCACTTTCTCTGGAGAACTCTGATATGCTATTTTATGAAATTCTAAGTATCTTAGAGAATTTGTTTATTTAAAATCCTGATGTTACAGAAACTTAACCTAAAAGCTCACCTGCAAATTGAGACTCTATCTTAGTATCCATTATCTTTTAATACTCATATTCCATTTTCTATTTATGAAGTGTTAATATTTAAACCATATACTCTGCTTTAATTTGTTGTATTTGTGTTCAATGGAACACAAATACTTTAAATATAATATATAAAATCAAATAACTTCAGCATTTATACCTAATTCCCTTCTTAGAAGAATTTACCACATTTCTCAAGCATAGATTATATATCCAACTTGTACATAAAGGGGAAATTATTCAATTTAGTAATTAAATCACCATTCTTTGAATAGTATTATGCAATTTGGTATGAGATTAGCCCACTAAATGAAACTTTTTCAAATAGTGGGTTTGGTAGGTTAAATAGTTCATTCTTTTCCTTAATGTGACTACACTGAACTATTCATTAACAGGAATATGCCCATTATTTTTTAAGTGCTCATAACATTTTTATAATGAAGTTGTGCTTACTCTTTTGTAGAATTATATTCATTATATCTTCCATTATCATCCACATTATATGTGCATATATTAGATCATTTCTGATAATATGTGCATGTACATGTGTAACTTTACAACTATCACAAGACTGCTAGTTCTATGGTTTTTAAGCCCAAGCTCAACTTCATCTTATGCTACTGTAACAGTCTACCCGAGGAAGGATAATTTAGAAGAAATGTAAATCAATATCTTACAGTTCTGGAAGCTGACAAGTCCAAGGTGAAGGAGTCTTTCTGTGCAAGGGGAGGTTAAACTCACGCTCATTTTTTTTAACTAACCCCGCCTGCAATAGCAACATTAATCCTTTCTGAGAATCCAGCCTTCATGACCTGATCTGTACTCTAACATTGTTTCATTTGGGATTAAATTTCCAATGCACCAATTTAGGGGCACATATTCAAACCATAGAAGTCTCTGTACGTTTTAATACTTTGATTCAGCCTTTGTTAATTTAGGTCTTCCAGATAGTCAGGGGGGACTGTACATAAAATAAAATGATCCTCCCTGCTAGACTTTCTAAAATCTTTGCCTAGAGATTTTCTACACTCCCAAACTGCTCTACTTAAAAACTCTTTCCTGTGTGGATTGAAGTTGAAGTCAGGGAAAATTAAAAGAATAATATAAAAATTTTGAACAAAATTTAGTATGAAGGTATAGACTGGAATTCTGACTACATATGAAATTGAAACAAAATGAGGCCAATTTAAGACATGTTTGGCAAAGCAGAATTGATAGAATGAGAATATTATCAGGGGTAGAGGGACCTGGAAAATCTAGTCTTAGGACTCACTTTCCTTCTGTAGACCCCTGGAGTGAATCCCCAGGGTCCACGATCCTACTTCAATAAAATATTTTATCAGACAAAACTCAGGACATGGTATATTTGCTCTGCAGAGGACGGTAATATACTCTGATACTTTTTGTTGTTCTTTTAAAAGCATTGAGTGCTTGTCAAAAATTTGTTCTTCAGCAGTAGCCTATGGCACCAATCTAGAAGGACCAGAAAACAGATAGTATTTCTTAAAGGACAAACTTAAATTAAAGAATTATGGTTAGAGAGAAACTTACTCTTCTAGTGTCATGAACACTGAGAAAACATTTTTACTTTTATGATTTTTAAGTTAATGAGATCTATAGTTATCTAGTTATTGAAAGTCTTTGCAGTGAAAATTTTGTATGCTTTTCAAATTATAGTATTTTTAAACCATAACTGTAAGTAGAATATAGGATAACATTACTGGAAAATGTAGTAATTTTGATATTGAGTCCTAATGTTACATTAAGCTGAAAGCAAATCTGTTGAATCCCAGGTGTTTTCCCCACATATTAACTTTGCAGAGCTCCATTTTTTTCACAGCCACAGTTTGAAAATGGAATTTTAGAACTATGCCTGCAATACCTCATTTTGAGTTTAGAAAAATTAGTTACAATTTGAAATTGGGTATATACAGAGCCAGGCGATATTACATGATAATGTAGGATTGCACTCTAGCTCCTGCTTTTTAAACATCACTTTTCATTTAACTATTACAATGAATATTTTCTCCCTTCATTGAAGCATGATGATGCATGATTTCTGACGTATTATAAAGTATATTTATTGACTGCATATAATCCCATCACATGAATATTACAAATGTAGTAATCTGTTCTCCATTATGAAGCATTGGCACATAGATTATTGGCTTTTCCTCAGTTATATAAGAATTTATGTCAAAAATTCATTATCTCTCCAAAGCAACCCTTCCTCCCACACATATGCATATCTTTGTTCTGCTCTTACCAGAAGGTCTGGAAGCCTGTATAGATGCTTATCTTGATATTAATAATAATATTAATGCATAAGTATTTTACAGCATCCACTTTATAATAATATAGTTTTAAATTATATGAAGAAGCTATGTGTTTGTATATAAGAGCACTGTTCTAAAAAAATTTTTGTATTATTCTCATGGTTTATTTCATTAGAAAATTGTAATACTTTTAAAACTAAAATATTCAGTTTTCCTTTCTAATAATTATAGCTTTATATTACCCTGTTTTTCTTTTCTTATTGCATTGGCTTAAAATTTCATATTGATATTGTTAATATTAATGGTAGAGTTCTTCCTTTCAACTTTTATGGGAGTAGCTGATATTTCCACATTGAATGTATGAATTGAGATTGAATGTACTGACTTGAGACTGAATTTCGTTTTTCATGTTGAATAGGTATGTTTCTAAAAATTTAAAAATTTAAAAAATACTCAAGAGTGCGTATTGAATTTATCAATTAGATTTTCTGGATATATGTGCCCATTTATGCACAGAAATTTTTTTCTAATAATGTTTTGTATTATAGCCTTACACAGCTTTATTTAATTTCCTTTTCTTTTATTTCAATTTTTGTACATATAGTCATAAATAAGCTTAGGTTAAAGATGTTGGCCTTTGTTGACACAGTTTATCAAGTGTAAGATTTAGAATTATGGAGTATCTGAACATGAGTAAATATTTTCTATATTTTTTCCTAGTCTGAAATGTGTCTATGACAAAATATTAATGTTTTCTTTGAAAGACTGACAATATTGACCTATCTTTTAGGGATTTACTTATTAATACCATATTTTTAGTCTATGCTAACAGCTTATGGAACATTAATTTTCAGATCTAGGGTTATTGACTAGTTTGGAATTCTATCTTTTTTCATCCATTATTTTGTCTAGTTTGGCAACTGATATTCCCTTCAATATAATTTGTTTCACTATTTTCAGATTTTGGTTTGGGGATCTTATATGCTATTATCTTATTGATTTTCATTTTTTCATTCCTTAAATTGTGCCTTCTTTCTATCTTACTGTTTTAGATTGCATAATCAATATCCATTTATCCTAAGCCAGAGTAGATAGATGTTGGACTCTTATTATTTATAAATACTAATTAATTTTGTTTTTCTGTCTTTTAACCTAATATTTTCTACCCTTGACTTTATTATTTTTCTTTCCTTCTACCTTGAGATTTTTTTTACTGTGTTTAATAATACTGTATACTCATTAATTTTCATTTTTCTTCTAGTAATGCAGATATTTATAGTTATAAATTAGCTTACAGGTGCAAAAATGGTAGCATTCCAAATGCAAAGTTCATTTGTCTTATTGTGTCAGCTATAATTGCTTCTTGCTTTTTTTCTGTTCCTACATCTTCTGGATTTTGCTGTAAGAGAAATATTTTATTAGATTTTCTTTCCTTTTAAATATATTGCTTTGATGTATAAGCTATGTGTTTATGATGCCATCTCTTTCTCTAAAAAATGAAAAGCAGACCAACAAAACAAAAATGACACTGTATTTGTATGTTTGGCTGAATCAGGAGAGTAAATCAAATCTCATGTTTTGCTCTGTGCTGATTTGTCTCCTCCATTCTTACTCAAGTTAGGAAGTTCTGAGTTTATCTTTTAATTCCCAGTGATCGAGCTGCAGGAAATATTAGGAATGCTGCAGCCTGACTCCCCCGACCTGTTCCTGAGCACTAGGGAGGCTTTTTTCTAACCAAGATCTGCTCATGTAGATGCATTATTAACATCTCTTAAGTTAGTGTGACAGCAGAAGGCAAGGTAAAATATTTCTGAAGAGGATAATACCTGACTATGAGAATAAAAACAAACTAAAGATAACAGTTAAACAAAAATAACTTGTTCTTATCATCATCTGCACTGTCTCATGCAATAAGATCTTTATGCCTCCCAACACCAGAAGCTGAGAGAACTGGTGACTGAGACAAGGCTACTTCTGTTTCTGTTGTACACTGAGGTTGTGTGTAAAGGTTCCTGAAGGAATCTGAAGAAGCTGTCTAGTCCCTTCTAAGAGTTCTAACAGTGCCTTTCACTCTTCAGGAATTTTTTTTTTTTTTTTTTTTGGTACCAGAGATCGAACTCGGGACCTTGTGCTTGTGAGGCAGGCAATGGCACCACTGAGCTAAATCCCCGGCCCCTGGGAAATGTTTTAGATATAGATACAGATTCACTTCTATGGCACTATTCTGTGGATAGCCCTTTGAACCTCATAACTCTGCCCCACACCCTGGCTGATGCCTAAATCATGTTAGCATCAGGGGTTTAGTCTTCTTTGAACTCATAAATATCTCTTTAGAGATAAAGATTTAAGTCAACGTTTCTCTACCTTTCTAGCCCACCTTCATTTGTTTGAAAAATAGGCAATAGGGCCGGGGATTTAGCTCAGTGGTTTCACTGCCTGCTGCGCAAGCGCAAGGACCTGAGTTCCGATCTCCGGTATCAAAAAATAATAATAATAATAATAAATAAATAAATAAAAAATAGGCAATATTAAGGCACATAACTCTCAGTTGAGAATAATTCAATCATATATACATCTCAACTATTCATTTTTGAGCTTATTTTATACCAAAAAGAAAAAAAATGCTAAACTAAAACTAAGACTTTTTTCATCCCTCTACAAATGTGAAATTATATCATTTTATTAAGTATATTTTATAGAATATTCCACTTTAACCCCACACCCACAGATTCCTATGCTTATTGGGAGAATATTTCCCACTGGTTGGCTGTTTCATCCTCCTTCTGAGCTAAGAAGGGACCACTTTTGCTTCTGGACTTTTCTTTCAAGGGTGCCCGTGTGGTGCACAGCTTTGGAAGATGGAGATCCCAGCATCTGCCTGAGCAGAGGGATGATATGCTTGAACTCTTGTCCACTCTGGACAGCAGAGATAATGCCTACTCAGCGGCACATGAAGAGCAGGTTTAATTACAGGTCTTTACAGCAGACTGGGGTTTCCTAAGCTTGGGCCACGTCTGTTGAGAATTACCCAGCTGTGTGTATAGATTCTGTGGAAATCAGGGCTCAGGGCACTAGTGGAGGTACAGACACTCTGTCTATTGGTATTGCTGTGAGTAATAAACCATCTTTAGTCTCTAATCCAAGAAACACTTGGCTTCTAACAGCATCCATGGTGGGCTTACTTGCTGTGTGTAAATCTCAGCCCCTGTACAGTTCTCGGTGTCAACTTGTCTAAACTAGAGATGTGAGATGCTGTCATGCAGATCTTGTTCTGATCTCTCTTCTTGAGTATGGCAGTGACTGAGGGGCTGATGGTAAAAGAGCACACAGGGTGACCCCAGGGAAGAAAAGGAGGCAGAGAGAGGGGCCAGAAGTGAGGGGAAGAGGTACATAGGTGGCTTTGAAACCAACTGAATCCACTTCCCAGTAGTGCCTGTGATCCAACCTGCTGTTGTCCCTCAATCCTGCGAGAACTATTCCCTGAGTGGGTTTGAAGGCAATTACCTTACTCCCATCAGCAGAAACCTCCCCGGTTAGCAACTGTTCATATTAATTCTCACCCAAATCCCTTCTTCAAATTAAAAATGAGGAAGCCATCTGTAACTAATTCCATATTTCTTAAGAGATAAAATTGAAGTTTAAAAAACAGAAAAAAGAAAAAGAAAAAGAACTTGCAACTAATTTCTTTTAATTTCTCAAAATTATCCAGGCTCTGCTAGATGTTTCTATATATTCTCTGCTTCCTTCAATGAAGTATGCAGACATAATTGTGACAAACTTCCTTTCTGTAATGAATCTCAATATTTATCCCCAAACTCTCAGGAATCCATTTAGCTGGCAGTGAAACACACATATACAAACATTCAGCCTTAAAAAAATTCAATTCAACTGAAACTAAGAAAGGACCCTACTTGGCACAAAAGCACACAATGTAAAAAATAAATCCATTTAAAAATCAGCAGGAGATCGTTATGAGTTTGAAACCTAGTATATTATTAGCGTTCACAGTGTATTACTTGCAAATGAAAGTTTACATTTCTTAATGTGTACTTGAATTTATTTTCATGGGACTCCTTGCTGTAGAATTTTAATCCTCTTAATTACAGAGATTAATAGGCTTTTTACTGTAGGAAAATCCATATTTGTCCCTGTGTGATGGCCTGGTGACAACACCTTTATTTGTTAGCTGGAACGAATATTCCAGGATGCTGATCTTTCTGGTTAAATTCTGGCTCAGCCCTGGTTAACCAAAATCATCTATTGTTTCTGTATTTAAACTTACACACTTTTTCAAAAAGGATGGTGGCTTTTTCTTGTAATATAGCCATTGCAAGAAATTTGGAGAAGTCTTTCTTTAGTGAATAAAGATGATTCTGTGTTTTAAATTCCTTACTCATTTCATAAAGTTATCACTGGAAGTTATATAAGTGTATAAAGTGTACAGGATTGGATTGTGTCTGAATCAGCTTCCAGGCTATAACTCAAAGTTTATTTACTAAACAACAAAATATTAGCAATGGTAAATGCCACAAATTCAAATTGATCTTTATCTCCAAAATTTTTTTCAAAAATCTTAAATAAAAGATATTAGAAACATATTATGCTTTACTTTAGTCAGCCAAGTTTTACTTACAGTTTTACATGCTGTGAAAATTTTATATCATCTATTTTAAGAATAGATTTTTAATAGATTTTAATAGATTGAATAGATTTTTAATAGATACTTTTTTGATAGTAAAATAGATTAAGAAATACATTTTATGAATAGACTTAAAAATGAAGTTTTGCATTTATCTTTCAGTAGTTATTATGAACTTTTACAGACATGCTTTTAAAAGAATAATAGTAAATTTTTAATTTCTAGAAATAATATGCTACATCCAGTTTCTGAGGTAGATTTGCTTAATAAAGTCTTTCAAAATAAAAAGTTTATACTAAAGTTTAAAATTTAGAGCTCACAGCTCCTTTTGAAAATGTTAAAGAAAAAACCAAAAG
The DNA here is from genome assembly GCF_000247695.1 of Heterocephalus glaber. The sequence goes on from NW_004624800.1 coordinate 8,326,250, forward strand.
TAACTAAATGCCGAATTACCTCAACTTAAGAAAAAAAATATATTTTTGCTACTGGGGACTGAAACCAGGGGCATTCTACCACTAAGATACATCCCCAACACCCCCTTGGTATGTTTTTTTTTGAGACAGGGTCTTAGTAAGTTGCCCAGGCTTGCCTGGAACTTGTGATCCTCCTGCCTCAGCCTGCCAAGTAGCAGGGATTACAGATATGTGTCACCACCCTTATTGTAAAACAGTAAATATTCTTACAAGGCTATTTTAGAAACAAATGACAGTGTGGCAAATGGCAATGTGGAAGTAAATATTTTAATATTCTTAAATGTAGTGCTCATTTGTTGGAAGATTTGGGCAAAATATGTGCACATCAGAAATCAGTTCATCTTGCCAAATTGTCTACTCCCTGGAGAGTGTTATTGGATATTCCAAATCTTAGAAAAGCACCCCTTTCCTCCAGTTTACCAATAGCAGTAGAGATAAAGGTAAATTGCACAATTCCTTGCCAATTTCTTCCCTCCTTCTCTCTCCAGAGAGAGAAATCTCCTATTATTGAAATTAATAATGGACTTAATTTTTTTCCCTGTGCCTCCTACCCAGAGACAGGACTAGAGGAAAGAGAAAGTCTCCTGACTGTGCTACAAAGTCCCTGCAGCCGCACTGTGGCATTTCTCAACTGCATATTCCCCAAATCACTCAGTGCCTGCTCTGAAAGTCTGGTTCTCTTCTGTAATCTGAGACATTGAGGAAAGTGGCTGAGGAAGTTGCCTTTGCCGGCAGCTGTGAGGGTGGCCGTTTCCAGACGACTGGCTTTTAGCTGGTCCTGGGAGACTGTCAGGAGTGCCTAAGTGGAGTTTTATTCCACTGTGCTTGGGCAGGGGTGCCTATTTGCACTCCACTCAGCAAGAGATTTAAACTGAAAATTGCCTTGAGTTTAGCATGGTGTCCCTTCATCCTAAGGCTTTAAATGTTTTATGTCATAATAATTCTCCCTCCAGAAAAGGCTGCAGGAAGGATGAGACGTCTTTTTTTTTTTTTTTATTCTTACACAGGTACAAAAGAAAAAAAAAATCAACAACCATATCCTAGAATTACCATTTCTAGATAACATTTTACTTTTAGCAAGTTCTGTACACATTGGCTAAGTGGGCCTAAGAGGAATCTCTAGAGGAATCTCCCCTGCTCATAGCTGTCCTTTTGAATTTAAGTGGGAGGCATCATTTAAAGCATGAGAGGTCTGGGCTGGGGATAGAGCTCAGTAGGAGAACACTTGCCAAGCATGCACCAGACCTTGCATCCAACACTGAGTATCACAAAGCATTAAATAAAAAAGTAAACATTAAAAAGGAAATATGAAAATTTTAAACATTAGTATATTAGTTTGCCTATAGCCCCTGAGTGGCTTAAACTACAGAAGTGTATTTCTTCACAATTCTGGAGTCTAGAAGTCTTAGATTAACTATCAGCAGCCAGCTTTCTTCTAAGCTCTCTCTGGTTTTCTACTCCCTTATATCCTCACCCCAGGCTTCCTTCCCTGTTGATCTGCATCCTAATCTCTTTTTACAAGATTTTGGTCATATTAGATTAAGACCCATTCCCATGGCTTCATTTTTTTTTTCTTTTTTTGGTACCGGGGATCGAACTCAGGTCCTTGCGCTTTTGAGGCAGGTGCTGGAACCACTGAGCTAAATTCCTGGCCCCCCTTGGCTTCATTTTGACTTGATTCCCTCTCTAAGAAGACCCTGTTTCCAAATACAGTCACATTCCAGAGCTGGTTTTCAACTCCTTTCTATATAAAATGTGGAGTGGACATAATTCAACTCATAACAATTAGAATCCAGACAGCTGTCTCATGTTAAAACACACTGCAGTGTAGTTCTCAGCATCCATTCCTTCCACTTCTCCAATCCATTCTCCACACCTTGATGGTGATGATCTTTCAAAATCTCATCCCTGGTCTCCTCTCCTGGCCCCCTACATTCTAGAGTGGATCCAATTCTTTTTCAGGGCATGGAAGTGCTGCCATTTTGCCTCTCTCTGTTTCTTCATCTTCTTCCTTCTTGCACATGATATTCTTTTTGTCTGGCAAGTCCTTTCCCACAACCCTTTGTTCAGGTTGTTTCCCAGTGTACTACTGTTTCTCTATCAAACTCTAATGTCATTTTTCCTGGGAAGACTTCCATGAGCTTCTTTATCCAGGTTAAGTACCCAGAACAATCTCATACTTCCTCATCACTCTGGGGGTCATGGATCTTAAACAAATTTACTGAAATAGCATAGTTATTTGTCACCCTACTGGAATGTGACCCCTTGAGGACTATATTCATCTTCTCTGTGTTTCCAGAGCTCATAGCAATGCACCCCCAAAATCAAGGGCTTACCAAATATTTTTAATGAACTAATAAATCCATAGATGAATCTATACAACAGCTCTTTCCAGCAGAGCTCTTCTTCAACATTAGCAGCCTGTTCTACAGGCTGACAGACCTTGGTTTAAAATCCAGCTTTGATAGCTCTAAACTTCCATTTCCTTATCTAAATATTGGCATTAAGCATACTTTCCTGGATTTTATAAGGGTTTAAAGAAGAAAAATATATGAATAACCCTGAATACTGTGAGTAATCTATTATTGTTATTAATATTATCATTTTCACATATGAAAGGGGCCAAGATCAAAATCTGGCATGCTTAGCTACCACTACTTGTTTGATATTTTCTAGATATCTGATTAAATAGTGAGTAGACTAAGGAATCCTAATCCTATTTACTAAATAATTTTTCACAGGACTATTCACACATAAGTAGGTTGGATCCACTACAATCAAATAGAGTGGAAAGAAGAGTCTAACAATCCATAAATCACAAATATATTCCCAACTTCAGATCTCCTTATAATTATCTGGCAGCACTAAGATCAATCCAAATGTGTAATTACTCAAAAATATAAAATGATACTGATTGCAACCAGTGGGTTGAAAAAGAAATGTAATTAGAGAGAGGAAGGACAATAAATACTCAGAGGAACTTTATAGTTAAGGGAAAGGGCAAAGTAGAGGGAAGAATTCCAGGGCTGTGTATGTAATTTTTTAAATAGGTGACCTGAAAGATGGTTCTCAAATGTCAGCCTGGTGCTCCCTTCGACAGCACATATACTAAAATTGGAACAAATGTCACCCTGCTTGGAGTTTCAGGTGGGCTGGTTATCTACAACACAGATAACTGGGTTCCACCACTGAGTTCCTTGTGCGGTGGGTCTAGGGTGGCCACAGAATCTGTATTTCTAACAAGAACCCCCATAATGCTACTCTTACTGTTCAGGGCTAAATGCTGGCACTCCTGTGTTAGAATACAAGTAGAAAGGTGCTGCAATTTGGGTGTTGTTTTGTCACCCTGGGGCCCATGTGGTGGAGACTTAGTAAGTAATGTGGTACTGTTGAGGTGGTAGACGCTTGAAGAGGTAGTGGAAAATAATTACTGGTAAGTCATGAGGCAATATGCTCAGAAGAGAGCAATGCTCATCTCAGCAGAGTGGGTTAATTTCCCTGAGATTTAATTGCTATACAAATCTAAGCCTGGGCTGGAAATTTGGCTCAGGGGTAGAATACTTGCCTAGCATGCACAAGGCCTTGGGCGTCATCTCCATCACTACAAAAAAAACCAAAACAAAGCAAAACCCCAAGCCTAGCCCATGAATCTCTTAGGCTTCCTGACTCACCATGCCATCTATCCCTCTGGTGCTCAATCTGGGACTTTAAGCTTCCCAAATTGTGAAATAATAAAACTCTTTGCTTTATAAATCACCCAGCCTTAGCTATTTTGTCATAGTAAAAGAAAATGGACTAAGGCAAAGAGAATGAAATTTTTAGCAGAAAGAGGGTATGACTGTGGAGCAGTATTTCAGTGACTTCAAGGATAGGGGACAGAAGAGAGGGAATAACCATGACAAAGAGAAAAGGACCATCTCTTCCAGGGAGACTGAAGCAACAGATCTGTGAGAAAAGGAAGCTGCGTAGAGTTGACTGGACAGTAGAATGGAATATTCCTACACATTTGGGAAAACGTTAACAGCAAGGCAGAGACAGGATGCATCTTCCTTTGTGCTTTGGCTATTTTTGAAAATACAGTTGAAATCAAAGGACTACAGTAATGCCTTTGTTTATGAACACTTTCATTCACAAACAACTCGGTTCACAAAGAGAAGCGGTTGGCAAAATTATGTTTCTGTTCAGGAAAGAGTGGATCTAATTAACTATGTGAGGCAAGGTGCCACCGTATTTACTTTTAATTAAATATTTACTTAAATGACCTCCTAGAAATTGAGGGTCATGTGAAAATTATGTTTTTATACATTGAAATTGTTTGTATCCCTCAAACAATATGCTTATCCTCCTTCAACCAGCATCAGCACACAGTCTTTTCAACCTAATTTGCCTAAAAAGACAAAACAGGATCCTGTGAAGTAAAATTCACTTCTGATCCGGATACTCTTGTTACCTTGTGTACACTGTTCTATTTGTTGCAGTGTTATTTAGATGGAGGTAAGGAGTTTGTAGGGTTTGGAAAAGTTTAGATTTCTAAAGGACTTGGAGACATGGGTGGGTCTCTTTTGAGCAGAAAAGAAATCTAACGCCGCAAAGTGTAGAATGAAACATAGAACAGACTTAAAACAAAAATACTAAAGTTAACTAGATTGTTCTTTTCCCCATCAGAAATATTATTTGTCACTTATATATAAATATCTTTCATAAAGCAGGCCAGACCCGCTTCTGGGATATCAGGTCAAGAGGCTTTCTAGAGATCTAACACACTGTCTGCTCCAGAACTCTGGTTCACAATGCAGTCCCCTGGGAAGAGGGCACGGGAGCGTCTCTGTCCTCTCTGAGAAGGGGTCATGGACTCTGTAGGCCAATCTGTCAAGTCCAAGAACCCCGCCTTTTCACAGGGCTATTTACTTTGACTTCAGGACTTGGTTTCAGTCAATAAAGGAGGCATTTCACTTTGATTTTATGCAAATTTTATGGAAATATGTCTTTAGCTTACTTTCTGAATTAAACTTAATTTGTGCACAAATGGAAATCCTCTGTATTAGCAGTTAGGGGTCTGTCGCTGTCTATGGTGTTGCCTTGGGCTAGACACTTTCTCTAGACTTTGGTTTCCTCCCCATAAAATCCAAGGAACAAAAGATACTAGCAGAGACCTCCTAGGACTCCTCAACTCTTCCTGGGCCTCTTGTACCCTGGCTTTCTAGTTCTAGTATATACAGAATAAGTTATTTTATATCCTCTTTTCTTTCTTCCTCATTTTATATACTGCATCAGATATGTACATCTTTAAATCTTCCAAGTGAGAGTTCTGCTTCTTTGTCTTATTATTTGAATTTAGGCCTATCAAACTGTAATGGTCTATACCAGGAAAGTGACAATAGTCAGCCTAGGCACTGTATCACAATCATTTCTCTGTCTCTGAGATTGGTTCAGTTAACATTTTTCATATCTCCTTCACAAAGTATTTTATGTAAGTAGACTGTGCAGTGAGTTTAAACTGGCTAACAGTGACATAGTTTAATGCTTCATAAACCCTCCAGTTTGCCAGCCAACTGAATGCTGCAGATTAATTGACAAGGTGATGGGTACCCCATTGCTTATGGTGATTTATGCAAAATGATTATAATTAATTTTTTTCTTTAGGAATTGTCATGAGTAGAATGCATATTAGTATCTTGAGCCCTCAAGCCAATAATATTGCTATGCTAATGTCACATTTCCTACTCTCTGCTATGGAAATTATATTCAGATGATGCGTGATAATGACCCCAAGGACAATTGATAAAAATTCCTACTCTGACATTCTTATTGTCAGAATATTGCAATACACCATATACCAAGAGAAATTCTCATTTTGTGACATGGTACCACAAGATTAAAAACAGCATTAAGGACATTCCTATTTTGTGTTATAGTCACATCAAGTGAGCAAGTTTTGGTATTGGCCGAAAAGTGTCCCAGAAACTTAGTTTAGAGAAAAACTAAATATTTTTAAATAGAAAAACATGAATACATGTGTAGTGATTCATATAAATTATTTTATATCATAATATGACTAGCAAAACTGTTTTCCTTTTCTGTTTCTTGAGTCATAGGGAATGGTCATATGTGAACATTCCTGTTTCTTGAACACTTAGAGATCTTCATGTGTATGATCTTCATGAAAGATCTTCGGTATACGATAGCTGATTTATCTGACAATGGACTTGGATACAAATATCTTAGGCTATGGTATAATGTGAACAAAGAGTTGGAAGTCATGGTGTGCAGAGATTTAAAATTTTGTCAAGTTGTCTAAAATATTTCGCAAAGTATTAACCTCTTTTGATATTTTTCCATTTGATGTTAATATATATATATATATATTCCAGCTGTGAATACTTTTCTACTTTGCTATATGTACAGATATATTTTATTAAAATGTAAACATTGTGTTGTCAGGATAAATGAGCAATATTTAGTTATGTGACAACTGTCTAGCTTTGTGGCAGTTACTCTGCAGGTTTTTTAGGGATATAGTGTTACCATTGTTTGTATACTACATTTGATCAGTATTACAGGCTTAATTCATGTCATTTTATGTGCAATTTTCTACATGTAATTTTCTGTGCTATTTCCATGTACTAGTTAGAAAGCATTGAGGACAATTATGTTCTTTGACTTGGAGATGTAATATGAGAAGAATTTAAATCATATTAGTGTTTTTCTGTAATGAAATTATTTATACTTGTTAACAAAAATATCAGGTGTAATTTTCTAAGAGTACTAAGTATAAAACATTGTTCTCTGACTTTTCACTTTTTCAATTTGATTTCTTTGTTTTGCTTAGGTGAATAATTTTACCTATAACATCTGTAGGAAGTGACATACTCAATGTAATAGTAAAATGAAAAAGGAATGTAAGGGTCTCTCAAATTGTCAAGGATTTTTTGTTCCTTCCTCAGGTGCAGGGAGTGCTGCAAAAATGAGGTCATTTGAAGGTTACACAGAGGGTTAATTTATCGTTCTGCAGTTATTTGGACTACTTTCATTGGCAGAACAAAGCTTCAGGAAATTTTTGTAGTGCTATCCTCTAAAAGAGAAGTTTATGTTAACATAATTTAAAAAGAAATGATCTCTAAAATTATTATTCACATTTTTCTTCTCTTCCTTATCACAATTTCCCTCTCCACCTAATATTGCAAACTCTACAATGTACTGCAGGTAGTGTTTGCCCTCATCAAGATGTCCCTCCATGGACTCCGTGCTCTACTTGAAAATGCCTTTATGCTTTCAACAACTTCCTTTTTCTTTTTACTTTGGACTGTGAGGGACATGGAAAAACAAAACAAAATAAAACTTCCACTCTCGGTCATAGCCTTTCTGCCATCTTGATTTTTCTTTTACAGGAGCCCAATTTAGAACTCTCTCTCAGGGACCGGGGAAGGTAATTCATCCCATCATTCTTGTTGGCCACCTGGGGCTTACCAGTTTCCTAGCCCTACCTGTTTTATAGCTTGATGTCCTTTTTATTATTGATCACAAAATATAACTGTATGTATGGGATGTAGCTTGTAAATTGTAGTAAAATACCTTCCTTGCTGGGCTGCAAACTTCTCATTCAGCTATTTTCCTGACTCACCTCTGCATTTCTTTTACCATATCCTGTACTTGACCTTATCTTGCCCTGCTACCACCACTGTAAGCCCTTAGATCCTTGTCTCGTGGGCTAACTTCCCTCCCTCCCTCCCTTCCCTACTTCCTTCCTTTTTAGCAAATTTACACATGCCTATGTCATACTTTATTTTTACTTCTTTATCCCCCTTCTTCTTCCGTCCCCTTGATCCTTTCTTCTTCTCTTATAGTTTTCTTTCTGCTTTTATACCATCTCTTTTATTTATTTTAGATTTCACATAAGAGACAAAACATAACATTTAAGTTTCTAAGTCTGGCTTATATTGTCTAACATAATGAACTCCATGCAATATTTAAGTTTCTAAATCTGGCTTAATTATTTTTAATATGATGATCTCCAGTTCTATCCATTTTTCTGCAAAAGATATGATTTTGTTTTTCTTTATGGTTGATATATATATATATGTATGTATAATATTTTTCTTCTTTATTCATGCATCTTTGATGGGCACTCAGGCTTGTCTAATAGCTTTGCTATTATGAATTGCATTGAAATGAATATGGGTATACAGGTATGTCTGTTCTCTGCTGACTTTAATTCTTTGGAAAATATACTAAAGATTGGAATAGCTGGATCAAATGTGGTATAGCTGGATCAAATATGGTATAGCTGGATCCTGGGGCATCTGTCGCCACCTAACTGAATGAGACTGGCCATGTTCTGCATCAGTGAAGGTTGTAGCCTCCCATTATCCAATTACATCTGCCAGAACCACATACTAGAAAGTGTATTAATTATTTTCTCATTGCTGGGAGAAAATGCAATGTACCTTTGACTTACAAACTCAATTCATTCATTAGGACTGGTTGTAACTCAAGTTGGTTGTAAGTCAAAACTATTTTTCCTATAAGAAATAATAGAAATACCTATAATGCACTCCAAACCTCCCAAAACACTCTTTAACTAACCTTTTAATAATAAAAAGGGTTGTATAATGTGTGTAATTTCCCAGAAACACCAATAATTTTATTAGTGTAGTCACCAAAGAGTTATAAAATGTGCCTAGTTTAACAGAAACAATAATTTCATACTGTACTCACCATTCAAGTTGACATCTTTAGCTTGCAGGAAGGGAGGATGACATGGAAGGTGGTTATTTTTTGGAAGAAGAGTCTTCTTCCATAAGAACAACAGGAATCTGGCTTTCTGGTGTCTTTTCTCTTCTTGGGAGAGTCTATAGCCCACTAGGACCTTCTTCTGGCTCATTAGGTCTCAGGCTTTCCAGGATTAAAAGCTGGTCTAAGGTTGTCTGTTTGTTCTGTAGTATGTATGACATGACACTGTCATCAAGCAAGTGAATGCAATGATTATTATTTTTTCTATCTGGGTGAGTCTTCTCTACAAGTGTTTGTAGCTCTGTCCAGTTTTTCAGGATTTCCTTTATTTCAGAAGAACTTTGTTGTACTGATTGTTATACTCCCCCTCCTCTTCAGAAAGTTCCTCAGCTGCCATTCTCTGTTGTTCAGCCAGAAGTTGCTGAAGTTCCTCTGCAGACATTCCTCTGAGTGTTCCTCCGCCAGTTCCTCAACATCACCATTGTCTACCTGCAAGCCTAAAGACTCTGGTATAGTCACAATGTCATCAACCACAGGGCCATTTGAAAGCTCAGGCTCTTCTACAGAGCCTTCAAAGTCTCTCTCCTGTATAATTTTAGGCCACACTTTCTTCTAGGTAGATATCAGTGTTCTTAGAAAGACATTGGCCCAGGATTTCTCAACCTTACACAAGAAAGGATATTGAAATGTTCCTCCCAGAATTCTTTAAGGGTTAAATCTGTATCTGAGAGCACCTGAAAGCACTTCAGGGATAGCTCCTTGGTGTATAGCTTCTTAAAGTTATCTATAACCTGCTAGTTTATAGGGTGCAGTTGTGTTAGGTGGGAGGAACTCAACTGAGAGCTATGGGAATTCTTCAGCCAATTCTTCAAAATCCTGTGGGTGAGCAACAACATTGTCCATGATAAGGAAAGCCTTGAGTGGTAAACCTTTGTCCTCTAGATATTTCTTAACAGTAGGAGAGAAAGCCTCCCGGATCTACTGAAGAAAAAGTACTCTTGTTACCCAGGCTTTTTCATTAGATATCTCAATGACCTCTAGCCTATTCTTTATGACTTTATGTTTTCTGAACACTCTAGAGATCTCAGTGACAAACCAAGAGAGGCTTTACCTTGAGGTCACCACTCACAATGGCACATAGCAGTAAGGTCAGCCTATCCTTATGGGGTGTGACCTGGCATTTTCTTCTCTTCCTGGGTAATTTATATTCTCTTAGCCATTTTCTTCCAGAAAAGGCCAGTTTTATCACAGTGGAAAACTTGATGAGAGCAAGAGCCGTTTCTCTGTGATATGATTTGGAAGTATGTAATTTTCAGCAGCCCTTTTATCAGCACTGGCTGCTTCGCCATGCCCAATTACACTATGAACCCCAGCTCTCACTTTAAAATCATGAAGCCACCCCTTACTGGCATGAAATATTTCATCATTATCACTTATTGATGGATTATCCTTTATAAGATCTGCATTTATAGTCCTAGCTTTTTCAAATATAGACTCAGGCTATAACCTGCCACCTGTCTTTCATTTATCCACACTTTAATAGCCCTTATACCTCATCTAACACTGTTGATCATGAGTTACTAATTTGAGTAACAACCCTACCAACAGTAGCTTCCTTATACAAATCTTTTCTCTGTAAGATTGTTAAGATGGTGAATTTCGGCATGCTGTACATGTTAGCAAGATTAATCACACAAACACCAGTTTCATATTTCTCCACAATTTCCTTCTTCTTTATAATTGTGATTGCTTTCTTTCCCTACCCTTCCTTCCTTAGCTTCTTTTCTAGCTTTTTTGAGGCCATTTTGATAGCAGTAATCATAGTGATTATATAAAGAACTGACCAAAATCACAACCACAAATACAGGCATCTGAGCTCAGACTGACGCTTATGTATGCTTACATATGTTTTCCTGGCATTTCCAGTCTTTGTCTACAACCATTCAGGCCATACCTCAAGACTTTGATCATAAGTTAAAATTAAAATTCCAATTGTAATCCAAAATGTTCCTATGTGTGGCTACTCATAACTTGAAGATCCACTGTATCCAACACTCACAACTTAAAGGAAGAGAGTTTAATTTGGCTTATGGTTGTAGATCCTGATCTGCTGGCTCCAAGGCAGAAACAGTATGTAGAAGGGTCTGGTAGAGGTGAGCTGCTCAGCTTAGGGCAGCCAAGAGGTAGAGATCAAAGGGAGGACATGGGGAGGGAGATATGCCTTTCCGGGTCATGCCCCAGTGACTTGCCTCTTCTGACTAGGCTCTACCTCCTAACAGTCCATTCACCAACTGAACTCATGAGTAGACCACTGGTGAGTACAGTGCTCCCATGATTCATCCAACCACATTCCAAAAGCCACATCACTGAGTAAATAAAAATTTGGGGAGGCTGGAGATTTAGCTCATTGGCACTGTGCCTGCCTCAAAAGCACAAGGTCCTAAATTTGATCTCTAGAACCAAAAGAAAAAAAAAAGAAGTTTGCCAGGAGTGTAGCTCAGTGGCACCATGCCAGCCTGGCAAGCATGAGGTCACGAGTTTGATCCCTGGCACCATCAAAAAAAAAGTTTTGGGAGTTATTCTTGTTCTATGCCTGCACCATAGTATTCTGTGCCTGGCCCTCAAAAAACTTGTGCACATCTCTATGCAAAATGCATTTAATCCATCTCTAAGGGTCATTAAAATCTTAACAGTTCCAGGATTGTGGAGGAGTCCAAGTCTCCAAGTCTAATGTCTCCTCTGAGACTTAAAGCTCTTAGCTATGTGCCTCTGTAAAAATCAAAAAACAAGGTAAACACTTCCAATATACAATGGCACCAGGAAAACATTCTCACTCCAAAAGGGAGGGCTAGGAGGATAGAAAGAAATTGGGCCAAAGCAAGACTAAGATGCAGTAGGGCGAATATTAAATCCTGTGGTTTCATGTACAGCATTCAGAGCAAGTTGCAGACTTGTGAATTCCAAAGGGCTTAGGCAGTCCTACTCCTATGGCTGGTTGTAACTCTCATGACCTTTCTCTTGGGGTGGCTTTCCTCACTGAATGCAGATTTCCTTAGCAAATGCTCCATATTCCTGGCTCCTCCAACTACCTGGAGTCTCCACTACACTTTCTATTTCACTCTTACTGCTTCATGCACTACCATCTCAGAGGGCATATTATGTAGCCTCTCAGGCCTTCTTTTGCAATCTCAGTGGAGGGCTTCTTAACAGCAAAACTCATGCATTCTGTGCTGTGTGCCTATTAAACTGGCACCATGTAGATGACACCCAGGTCTGCCGCCAGCTCAAGGAATAGTTTAGCCTCCTTGGATCATGGCTACAGAGGACTTCAAGTGCCTGGGTGGGTTAGCGTTGTTAACCAAATCTCAGGAAACTAATACCTTAGATGGCTTTTCTTAATCAGGATGTCCTGGGGCTCTTTACTCAAAGCAAACTTTAAAAAAGGATTTTACATTAACCATTTTACACCATTGATTCTGGGAAGGGTAGGGTCTTATTGATTCCTGAGATGCCTTAGGTATTTCTTTTTCTATTGTCCTGATGCAAGTACTTGGCTTCATTTTAATGTTATTTTTTTCAGCAACTACATGTACTTTTAGAGCAGCCTTCATGTACTCCAACTTTGCTGGCACTTCTTTTCTGGGAATTTTTTCAAATAGGCCTTTTGTTTCTGACTTTGAATGTAGATCCCACTAAAAGTGGCTAACAGTACACATGCAACATCCTGAACATTGGGCTGCCTTGAAATTTCTTCTGCTAGATTAGCATTCTGGCTTTAATCTCATTCTCTCATAAAGTCTCCCGGCATGGACAAATTTTCTGCCAGAGTGTAACACAGATAGTTTCAAGTTCAAATGCCAATGGAAGTTTTGTTTTCCAACCAAAATCTCCTGAGCCTCGTCTTTACTGCTTGCATTTCCATAAGCATTCTGGTCTTCTGAGCTCCAACCAGAATTTCCCATTAAGCTCATTTTAAGGATTTTAGGACTTCTCTAACTGGCATGTTCAAACCATTCCTCCCATAAACCAGTTCCAAAAGCTTTGAAACCACATGGTCAAATACAATCACAGCAGTGACCATACTTCTCTGGAACCAAAATCTCTCTTAGTTTTTCATCTTTGAGACAAAATACTTGATGCCCACAATTTAAAGAAGAGGTTTATTTTGGCTCATGGTTACTGGCCTAGGTCAGCTAGTTCCAAGGTAGGAATGAAATGGTGGAAGGGTGTGACAGAGGAAAGATGCTCATAACATGGTGGCCAGGAAGCAGAGCAAGAAGGGAGAAGCCATAGAGGGAGATATATTCTTTTATGTTATGTACCCCTAACCCACTTTTTCCAATCAGGCCCCACCCATATCCCAAGAGCACACTCAGCAGTGGCTGAACTTACCAGTAAATAAGTTTGCCTATGAGTACAGTGCCCCCACCTCTGAGAACATGAGAATTTTAGAGATCATTTTTGATCTAAACCATAACAAGAATACAAGGCTTTCGTGTCTCTGATCTAACTTTCTTCAAATCATTATTCTCCTTCCTTGCTTCAACTCCCAAAGATCTTAGCGTCCTGTCTTAGTTACTTTTCTCATTGCTGAGACAAAATACCCAATGTCCAAAGTTAAGGGAGGAAAGGTTGATTTAGCTCACAGTTTGTAGAAGTTTCAGTCCATAATTGGCTGGATCAAAGGCAGGGTGGCATGGAAGACGAGCATCCCAGAGACACAATTCATAGTGGGCAACAGAATCAATAACAAGACAAGCCTCTTTCTGTCCCTTATATTGTAGCCAGACTTCCAGGATTAGGGTGGTACGAACTCAATCAGACTGATTTAGCAATCACACACCCTTAATCCTAGCATCACATATTTTAGATTCAGCTGCCTCTGAAAAAGTCCCACCTATGACCACATGAGGATTTGGGGAGATATCTAGACCCAAACCATAACACTTGCCCTTTGCTTGGGAGTTTGTTTATATGGCCTAGCCCAAGGTTTCTCATTTGGAAAAACAAAAAAATCAAACAAACACACACAGACATGACCCCCAATGAAGGCCTCATTCCTGAAACTTTTAAACTGGAGGTTCCCACTATGAACTTTTTTCTCCACAACTTTTTGATATCATGTGCACTTGGTCCTCAGCTCTTCCTGAATCTCACCCTGATCTCTCCTCTTGCCCTAGCCAATCTCACAGGACATAATGTTAAATTTATACACTCACTAATTTCCCTCATCATTCAAAATTTCCATTGTACATCCTGGGCAATTCATAAGCTGAGGAAACAATCATCCGTTCTACACTTTTTCTACTTCTGCTCCAAGAGTGCTAACTGATCCTCAGGGCACAAGGCAAAAGGGATATATGAGTCCATTACAAACTACTGCCAGCCAACCTCAGCTAGGTCTTCAGTCCTTGTTCCCAACTGTTTTCCAGTTGTATTTAACTTTCTAATATAGTGTCCATGTACCATTTCATCTTTACTTTCAAATATCAACTAATCATATTTTTGAAACTTGAAGGGGGCATCAAGGATATTTCAAAATACATGGTTTTAATTCATTTCTTATTTTTTGAGTCCTTTTTCAACATGAGATGAGTAGGGAAGGAAAATAATATTCATATTTGATTTAGAAAGTAGTAGATGTTGAAGAAGTTGGCTATAGATTTTTAAAGTAAGTCTTACTAAGCACGGCAATGTAGGTATTATCTCCATTTATATAAATGAGTGAACAGATTAAGGAATTTGTCCCCAGTCTCTGTCTTGTAAGAGCATCCTTTGGTAAGAGCATTCCACAGTTTTTCTCTGTGGAAACATTCCTAGCACCAGCTACACATGCCTCCAGCCCTCTTTTCCATTCCATTACCACCTAACCTAGAAATTGCTTTCTGTAACAAACCTGTTGTTCTTTGGTCACAAGTTCTAAAATACTTATACATTTTTGGCATTAAATGTAACAGAAAAGATTATTACACAAAGATTAAAACCTAGAAATTTGAGTAAGTATAACACTTGATATGCAATATATTTGGTTTTAATAATATTTAAAAGAGCTGTGGGTTCCTTGAATTTAAGATGTTTTGGAATCGGATTGCTTCTAGTAATCAGGGCAGTAAGCCCATTTGTTAAACCAAATTTAGGAAGACCCAAGACTAAATCTGTATGGCTCTGCGTGAGGGAAAGAGTCATGAAACTGACCAAAGCTCTGTGTCTGCCATTGGTCTTGTGAGCTCACAAAGGATGCAGGATATTTTGAGAAGTCTTAGATTATAAGAATGATTCTACCTTCACTTCGGCATCGTTAACACCAGCCTGTGATGCTCTACCTGGAGTGGTCACAAAATCTAACATGGACTTTGTATCTTCCCTTTAATTCTCCACTAGGTCTTTAGAGCCCTCTAGGCAGCAATAAATGTCCTTATCCATTCTCTGAGCTTGGAAGCCTGTATCTCTGGGGGAAAAGCTTCTCATCAAGAACGAGAAATTAGTTCTTACACAGATGAATACAGTTACCTAGGGGGCCAATACAAATCCATGAAACACAGCTGTGTTATTTTAAAACCCATGTTGTTTTGTTAAACTCTATTGCTTTAAAAGAGAGTAATGATCACATTCTATTTTTATAAATCTCCCCTTGAAGTTACTATTATGTATCCTCTCTCCAGTGCCCACTTGCCTGTAAAGGGAAAGGTTATTTGCTTTTCCTCTATGTTGGCTAATGATTCTACTCTTTGCTGAGTATCTCTAGCAGGGACCTTGGTGCCTCTCTGCCCTCATACTTCCAATGAATGAATTATTATTTGTTTCTATTCATTTGACTATTTTTTCAAGATGCTGCTCTTTCTGTCTAATGCCAGTTCCCCCATAATCAAAATACCTGGGCTCCTGCAGTGGCTTATGTACTCTCCGTGTTCATTCTTTCTCCCCTGTCCATCCTCCAGAGCTCCAACAGTGCTGCCATGCTAGGCTCTTCCTTTCCTGGCCCTTTTCAAATTAAAATATAATTCCCACCTAAGCATTTGTAAAAAATGCAAATGTTTAGGTCTATCCAGTCCAATTGCATCAGAAATGTAGAGGAAGGGCCTAGCAATCTATGGTTTAACAAGCAGCCAGGTGATTTTAGTGTGCATTGAAGATGAAGATGCAGTGGCCAAACCTCTAAAGATTAAAATCGAATGCCTCCCTGACTTGACACAAACCTATACCTCCATTTTCATTTACCACACCCTTCCACTCATTTCATTCCTCCATTTCCACTACTCCAGCCATCCAAATGACCTGCTAATCTCACATTTCCCAGATGCCTTTTCCCCTATCTTCACAAAGACAATTTCCAGAGGACAATTTTCCACCATGTATGTATTCATCTCTGGATACTTAATCTACATGTCAATGTACCTGTGAAATTTTTCTTTTCAGTGTCCTGTGTAAATATCTCTCTGTTACTTTCCACTCCAATTAGAACAAAGATCTGCAGTTTTTCTCTATAATGGGTCAGGACAAGGAGAAACAGTTTGGTAGTTAAAGGTAAGGGCTTTCTAGCTAGAGAACAAGAGCCTAGAGCCTACCTTGTCACCCTAAACTGCATGTCTTGGTCTATCTTAGCCTGTTTCCCTACCTTCGGAGCGAGGGCAATAACTAGTTCAAAGGTTCACCACAAAGTGAAGGAGCTAATTTACATAAAACTGAACAGTAAAAAGCTCTACTTTAAAGTATTTTATTTTATATAGTATTTGATATGCAAAAATGACTGAGTGCAGTGAGTAGGCTATACATCATACCAGGCAGACAAATGCTCTTGAATATAGCCTTCAAAACTGGTATTCAAGTATTAGCATTGTATGCTGTTGCATATGTTTCTCCTTCCCATCTCCTTCATCTTTACCCACAATTGACTACTTTTAAATGTACCTTTTCCATCTTCTTCCCTTTCAAAATGTAGTTGTATCATATGCAGATGGAGTAAAATGTATTGCTTCAATTCAATGTATATTTAATATACGTTAGGAGTGATCCACTCTCTCCAGAGGCACATTGGATGCTATAGCTCTGATGATATTTTTAAGCATCTCTGGGCATCCCATATTGATGTTTGCAGTGGAGAATATAGGAGCTTTGAAGACAGAAGGAATCCTTGAATCTGCTCTGGAAATTGAGCTTCTACACTTGATCTTAGCCAAAAGGCCAAGAAGCGATTGATTGATTGATTGATTTTGTACCGGGGATTGAACTCGGGTCCTTAGCTTGTGAGGCAGGCAGTGGAACCACTGAGCTAAATCCCGGCCCAGGAAATTGAGCATTTAACACTGACTTCAAACATTCAGTCATTACTTCATCTAATCAGTTAACAGATTATAAAATACCATACTATTGTTCTATCTTACAAAAAAATAACATTTCTGTGATAGATTTTTAGAGAAATTTCCACATATGCTCCTAAATATATAGTAGACTTAATGCATTAGTGATTATTACTGCTATATTACTTTCTTTTTTCTTTTTGGTTTTTTTTTGAGTCAGGGCCTCCCTTTGTAGTTCAGGCTGGCCCTGAACTCAATATGTAGCCCAGGCTGGCCTCAAACTTGCGGCAATCCTCCTGCCTCAGCCTCCCAAATGCTGGGATTACAGGCATGTGCTACCGTGCCTGGCTACTTTCTTTTTTTCATTTGTGGAAATAAATATTACTTAAAGTAGCTACTTCTTTATTAGATAAGAACCATATTCCTGCCACAATGAGAAGCAACAATGATTCTATCAAGCAGGGGTCACTGTTTGTGTTCTATAGATAGGTCAGTTTTCATTCAACCCTGCAGGGCCTGTCCACAGAATTAACATGTGGCATTGAGCCAGGATGGTGCTTCAATTGAGCTATGATCAACACCAAAGTCCATCCTATTGATGGCTCAGTATCAAGCTGCAGGCTAAAGAAAGGAGGGGTCGAAGAAGATGCCCTCAGTTTATTCATTAATATATAATAGTTTCAATATCTTATTTAACTTGCCTGAAAAAAATTCACATTTAAGAAATTGACAGAATATGTCAATGAACAGCTCTGGCATGCTAAAAAACAAGTGATAAAGATGAAGTCCAGATTGGCTCTCTGCATCATGGAGTGGTTGGACTGGTTGTCATAAGGGGTCCTTCCAATTCTGAGATTGGCTGTATAATTTAACTTTCTAATTATAAATCTTAATTAGGTCTGGCTTGACTGTGAGCTGTTTGAATACAGTACTGATTTATGATTAATCTCCTTTTTAAGCTGCTAGCTACTGCCTACTTCTACAAGGGTTTCAAAACATTATTGATGACATGAATTAGAATAACCAAGGTAGAATTTTGGTTTAGATTAAAAATATATCCTAAAGCTATTTTTCTATTTTAACTTAAATAAGAAACATTAAGGTGATTGTCTTTCTATTTGCATTCATTCACTGTAACAGCCTGAAGATAATTCAAGCTTAGTTTTAATGGCTAGATAGCTAGGATAACCATGGTATAACCATGGATAAAACAAACTCTTGCAGTTTTCATGAAATTCCAGCAAGAAAACTAGATTAAATGAAATATTAATGACTTTTGAAACACCTTTTATATCTATCACATTTAGTTCTAGAATATCCTTGGGTGAAAAATCCATCAGTTACTGACTAAATAAAAAAAAATTTCTAAACAGTAAGTATGAGTATAACTTTAGAGTATGACACTCGGTTCCACGAACACATCCCTTACTTTGTACTGTACATTTTTACTTTAGCATAATAGTAGCCGGCTGTGCATCCCAATACCACTCCCCAAGGGATACAGAAATAAATCTTTGTGTTTACTCACTTGCTATGATAAATGGCAAGGTGTGTGCATGTGTGTAAAAGTGTCAAGCCAGGATTTTCACCCACATGATGCTCTAACAAATTTTACACATGTTTATCTGAGCATCACAGAGGGTATAATGCACTCACATCACTCTAGGATTTGTTTTTAAAAAATGTTTTCTTTTGAATTTTCTGGTAGAAGTAGCCCAATTAAGTACAATGGCACATGAAACTAAAGATTTGCAAATTTTGGAGGAGGCCAAAGTGAATCATCAGATTACTCATGCATGGATGATGAAGATGATACATTATGATAAAATACATGTTTTCATAACGGGTGAGTGGTGTGGGTGGATGATGATGATGATGATGACGACTTTGATGTTGAGCAATTGAGCTAAAGTTCCTGCGACAGTGAAATGGACCAAGAATCGACTGATACAGACACAGGAAATGCAGAACTCTTTGATTCAGATGATGAAGAAAACAGCAATGTGAGTGCATTTTGACTAGTTGAAATGTTGCAAAATGGTCACACAACCAAATGGAATGATCCAATGTTAGAACTACGTCCTAAAATATAGTAAGGGTCTTGGCAGGGGTGAAGCCTGTTGGACAGAGTACAGTACTGCCATTCACTGTTTGAACTGTAACAGATAAAGTACTACAAGATGTTGTGAAATACACAAATGCTGAAATACAAGTAAAACATTCTGTGTGCACTAATATCCATATTCAAAAATGCTTTTATTATGATAGTCCATTAGTGGAACTAAAAGCACTCATAGGTCTGCTGTACTTGAAGGAATTTAAAAGACTTATGGAAAAGCAATAGGTCAAAATATGGCATAAAGGTTTAGTAAAAAACAAAATGATGCTGTGCACAGACTTGTTGCTCTCATCTCCCAAACTAGTCACGGTGTGACACTCTGATAAATAATTGGTTTATCAGTTTCCAATAGATGTTACATTTTCTAGCAGCACAAGTTGAGCAGAGTAAGAACTGTATGCAGGAACAAAGCAGAATTTCCAAATGAAATGTTGCAATTTCAAAACAGAACTGTATAGTACAATCTTTGGATTTCAAAAAGATTTACATTGGCCTCATACATGGCAAATAAAAACAAACTGGTACTGCTAATGTCAACTTTGCATATGTTATGGTTTTTGTCTAGATGTCCCCTCAAAGCCTCATGTACTCATAGGCTTTTGCAGAGGTTTAGAGTGTGTGATGCTGGAATTGATTCATGATGCAATGCTAGGCTCAAGGAAACTAGGATTAAGGGTGTGAGTGCTACCAGTTTAAGTAGCCTGAATAAGATAAAAGGGGCAGAAAGACACTGTTAAACTCTCCTGTTGCTTTTGCTGTCTTCCACCAACATGAACACCCCTCTGCCACTCTGTTTGGGAGCCAACCAATTATGGACTGAAACCTCTACAAAATGTGAGCTAAACAAGCCCTTTCCCCTTTAATTTTGGGTGTCAGTTATTTTGTCTCAGCAATGAGAGAAAAGTAAGTAACACACACTATGATGGGAATATTGATAGGGAAACCTTAACAAAACAGACGCCTGAGATGAAAACTTTAGAAAAAAATCAAAGGTGGAGTAAATGTTATTGATGAGTTACGCAGCAATTATCATGTCACTAGAAACACAAAATGTTGGCCATTGGTTGTGTTTTACTCAATCCTAAGCATGTGTGGCATAAACAGTTTTGATAGTTCACAAAGAAAATAGCAAGTGTAAAATACCATGGAGAAATTTTCTTAGAGGATTGGGACTGGAACTCACAGGAGATCATTTACAGCAGAGGAAAAACAAAATGTTTCTGCCAAGAGAACTACACTAAAAATTTGTGGAGCACACTTGTGAGCTGACAGGTGAATAGGCAAGTGGAGCATCTCAAAGACCTACTACAACAATAAGAAAACAAAAAAGATGTCAACTATTCACTGTAAGAAAGACAGGAAAACAAAACATACATGCTATCAGTATAAGTGATACTTGTGTATGGAACATGCAGTCTGCATATGGGAAGACTGCCTTTGGTGTGACAATTGAAGCAAAGATTTTTGTTGTAGAGTTCTATTGGTATTTTCACTGTAGTTTACATAGGTTTTTATTTCTAGTGTTATCTCTTAGGTTTTGTAAGCAAGTAAACAGCTGATGTGAAAATGTTGACGTCCATTCTAAGCACGTATTCCATATTTGATATTTTATATAACTGATATCTTATTTCCCTGCTAAGTGCACATTGTACAATATAGTAGGAAGACCCTGATGAAGCAGGAAGAGAAAAGAGGTAACTAGAATGGCCTGCCACATAGGAAAGGAAAGCTAAGCACATGTGCTGTCAGTGTAAGAGAGACACGTTCATGGAACATGGAGTTGTCATGTGTGAAGATTGCCTTGGGTGTGACAATTGAAGTAAATATTATTTTTGTCGTAGAGTTCTATTGATATTTTCATTGTAATTCACATAGGCTTTTATTTTTTATGTTATTTTAGGTTTTGTAAGCAAGTACATAGCTGATGTGAAAATGTTCATGTTTATTATAAATGTACAATACATATTTATAATTTAATACTTTATTTTATTGATGTTTTATGTTCTTGTTACCTACACATTATATAAGAAGAACTTCCTGACAAAACAGAAAGACCAGCGAGGTATCAAGTATGTCCCACAAAAAGGCAGGAAAGCAAAACACGTGTGCTGTTAGTGTAAGTGATATGTATGTATGAACGTGGTGTTATCATGTGTGAGGGCTGCTTTGGGTGTGATACTTGAAGTAAAGATTGTTTTTTTGAAGAGTGCTGTTGATATTTTTATGGTAGTTCCTATAGGAATTTATTTCTGTTGTTCTTTTTTAAAGTTTGTACATGAGAGGGTCGGGGATTTAGCTCAGTGGTTTCGCTGCCTGCTGTGCAAGTGCAAGGACCCGAGTTCAATCCCTGGTACCAAAAAAAAAACAAAAAGAAAAAAAAAATGTTTGTACACGAGAAACAGTTGTTGAAAATTTTGATGCTTTTTAATAAACATTCAATAAATATTAAAAATTAGATACTTAAATTTTGTGATATTTTTCCTGTTAAGTAATTATTGTTTAATATAATTAAAGTCAAAAAATTAAAATCGATAATTCATCAATACAAATACTCTAAATAATAAACATGATATGACACACCATATTTATAGCCCTTTATGACAAAATTAGTTTTATGTTCCTTAAGTATGTCCATCTTCATGTATTAATACATGCTGCTTTTATACACACTAAATTTATTTCTCTTATGTGATACAGAAAAAGAATGCTAGGCTAGAGTAAAAATGAGCTGCAAGATTGCAAAACAGATAAATAACAAAGTTTAGGAGCAAAGTGAACAGAAATATTATTCAAAATAGGTTCAAGCTCCCTTTGGTGCTATAGTCATAGAAAAGATTTCACAAAAAGATACTTAAATTTCAATCTAAGACAATCAGTAGAGTTTAATATAGCAGAGAAAGTGATTATGGAAAGTTTAATATTGGGGAAGAACTACAAATCAAATAATGAGACTCAAAAATTAAACTAATGTGCTAAGTATAGGGTTAATAAAGTTAAAAATATTACTTTTCTCTTTGAAAATAATGTGCTGCAGAAGATTATACCTTATTTTGGGTAATATAAATACTCCAGCATCTCTAATGAAATTTATTAAAATAATATTTTAAAATATAAGAAATTAACTTAAGGACTTCAAAAACTATTTACCAAGTAAAAGAGAAGATAATACTGGTATTTTTCCTGAATAAGCAATTGGCATAATGATCATAATTGTGCAAAGCTAGTTGATTAGCTTCTCTTCTGATTTCTCCTGTCTAATATGGAAGTTATTCTTGAGAGGTGGTGTCAGTTATGAAAAAGTAGAGCTGCATTTGATTTGTAACTTTAAGTTTTCCCTTTAAAGAACTGCCTTATAATATTTTATTACAATTTTTAAAAGAAGCAACTATGAAAATCTTCTTGAATCTCAGGTAGTGAAGATGGTATTTTGATAAATTTCTTTATGTCCTCCTTCAAAATGTCTTCCCTCAAAATCCTTGTACTTCATCTATTTAAAAACTAGTTCAGGTTTCTGTTCAACTCTCTCCATGTTGTAAACGCCTGTCTTTAGTGAATGTCAATGAAGTTTTATAAATTTACAAATATCCTTTAATTTCTTCAACTTTGTAATATTTAGCATCTAAAATACATTGACAGTTACATTCCATATACTTGATACAGATTTTAAGTAATTTCTCTTTAAAAGCTTAAGGTATAAGAAAATAATATTTTCTAGCAATATGATTTATCTGCTTTAAATCTAATACTTAAATATGTGCTGAGACCCACATTCCCTAAGAAAAGATTGTTTTAAATTAATTTTTTCTGTTCATTACCAGAACTAAATAAACATTTAGTTTCCTTAGAAACTAAGTAAACAGAAATAAATAAATCATGATTTTCAATCTCTCTCTCACCCCCCTTGTTTTTGATAGTGTTTCTAAGAAACTCTGTTTACTGGAATTACCTATAGAAGTTTCTGAATAACAAAATTAAAAAAATGTATAAAAGCAATGTGACTTCCACTTTACATAGTTTGCCAGGTGGGATCTTGCAAAAAATAAAGAGGTGCTTGAAAGAAGATTTGTAATTTTAGTTACAGAGTTATGAAAATTTATTCTACTTAATTAAAAGTGCCTTCTAATAAACTAGATGGAAAATTTTAGGAAAAAAGTTAAAGAAATTTAAAAGAGAATAAATATAAATAGAAATGGAATGTACCAGTTCGAATCATAGGTCATATCAATGCTAGAGTCTAAACATGGTACAGTATAATGATTCCAGATGAGTTCAGGAATCCAGTGAATCACAATTATGTATTATAGTGACTCTTATATAATAACTTTTAGGAAAACTTACATTTAATATAAACACTTAAAAAATATACATACCTTAATAAACTATCTAAAATATTTATAAATAATTATATTATGACTATTATCTATTACATTGCATTATTATGCATTTATTTAAATGAGTGAAATCAATCAGGAAAAAGACCTAGGCAGGTATTATATGAATGCCTTACATAAAATGGGGACGGAAAGAATTATATATATATATGTATTTGGTTTTTTAGGCGTTTTTTTGGTACCGGGGATCGAATTGAGGACCTTGCGCTTGGGAGGCAGGCGCCAGAACCGCTGAGCTAAATCCCCGGCCCAATATATATATGTAAACCAACATCTATACAAGGGATTCATTACTATATTTTAAATTACTTTTTTTGAAAAAAAACTAGCATATGATCCAGCAATCTCACTACCAGGTATTCATTTAAAGGGAATGAAACATACTTATGTCTACCACAGTTCTATTCATAACAGTCAAGATATGCAGTCAATGGATGAATGAATGCAAAAAGAAAATGTTTTACATGCATATATTGGAATATTGTTTAGTATTCATAAAGAAGGGAATCCTGCCATTTGTGACAATGTGGGTGGGCTTGGAGAACATTATGTTAAGTGAAATATTGAATTAGGTGCAGAAAGACAAACACTTCATGTCCTCACTTGTATGTAGCAGGAAAGCAATTAGAACTTTCGGAGACAGAGTAAAATTCTCATAGTTTTTAGAAATTTTTTTATACAAAGTAACATTATTTGTATCATCTCCTTTGACCTTTATAATTTCAGTGTGATGTTCTGTGACCCATATTGCACAGTAGAGAAAGCCCAAACTGAGGTAGGGGAAAGAATTATTTACATTCACCCAACAATCTGTGCCCAAAATAGTGGAGATCAATATTCCTAAAATAGTAAGATATGGTTCTAAAAGTTACTATGGGAACATGTATTTAGCCACTGATGGAAGAAAAAATTATAAAGGCATATTTATGTAATAGTAATGTTTTCAAATTAATTAATGGATTTCTAAAAATACTATTGGGCAATAAAAAAGGATTGAGTAATTTAGTTCTATTGGAAATTAAAATATTAATTTATATAGCATTCCTTGAGTATCCAGAAATACCCTTAATTATTTAAAATGCAATATTTCTAATGGAATAAATATTTAATTCAATATTTTACATTTATATTTTTAAAAATAATTGGTTGACATAATTAAGACTTAAGGCAAACTAAAAGTATAACTGTGAATTGAAGTGGGAGAAATTGTTTTAGAGCTTTTCTGTCATAAATTCTAACAATCAGAGGAACAAATAACTACAACTCAGGCTCCTGGAGAGAAGGTTGGAGGTAAGGGAGTGGAGGGCCTCATGGGATATCATAGTGCCTAATAACAAAATTGAATATGTACTAAATTATAGTTGTGATATACTCCAAAGTATATTCAAATAGCAAAAGTAATTTCCAAGAAAATATAATGTTCACATTGTCACATACTTTTTGATTCGCTGGTGCAAAAGGGGTCTGATTACCAGATGGTAAAAAGCTCTAGGGTTTTATATTTGTAGGAAAGGAATGAGAAAGTCTCAAACTAGAAATTGGGGAAAAATTAAAGAATGCTATTATTTTCTTGAGGAAATGAACACAGGTAATGTGGTCTGGAGAGGTGTGAGATCATTTGCAGATCCCCATTCAGTCCCTGCTACCTGCCTCCTTCACACAAACCTTCTTCTGGCATGTTTCTGGAAAACAGACTTTTTTTTAAACTGTAAGATTTTTTCATACTATCTCCTTGTTTAAAATATTTTATGGTTTTATTACTGCGTTTGGGAAAAACCTCATTTTTTTATCACACCCTAATTTCTTTGTGGCCTGAATATTATCCAATTCATCGTCCTTATTCATGTCACTCTGACTCTGGCTACAAGAAAGGGATACCTAACCATCCACTGGTCCCAAGAATCTTATTGATGGTATAATTTGAGAACTTTGTGCCTGAGATTATATTGCAGAAGATAAGATGAAGAAAGCTATTATTCTCCTCTCATATACATAAATATACATACACATATAGGTGTCCACATACCTATGCACATACTTCACATACTTGTTTTAGAATCAAAAATCATCTCAGTCAATCTCTTATGTCACTTAACTCCTTCAAAGAGAGTCTCTTAAAAGTCTCTTTTGCCATGTGAGTTAACACATTCATAGGTTCGGGGGGTTAGGGCGTGGATATCTTTGGAAAGGAGACATTATTCCTTCTTCTGCAAGATGGAAATGAAAAGGAAAATAAGAATTAGTGTATTTGCCACATGTGAACGTTTATGATGAGGTTAGTGATCAGAATAATATACACTAGATATAAAGTATTTTCAATTTCTTACAGAGGCAATGAGCAAAAAGCAAAAGATCTTACTCAGTTACTGCGGTGAATGATTATTTTTAGCATTAGAAGTTGAAAGAAAAGATCTATGTATTCACCCACTTACCCACCTAACTCAGCTTACCCTTGCCTTTCAAGTGGACTCAGTGTACCGAAAATGGAAAGTGGCCAAACCTATGGACAAACATTAAATCTAAGTAGTTCCCCATGATTTGGGTTGAAGAGAGGAAAAATAGGTTTCACTATATAATGTTTTTCACCGAGGGAAGGAGAAAATTATTGTAAATTTGTAGAAGACAAGTGTACATTCATAAGTAAAAGAATTCAGGAGCTCGAATTAATTTGAAATGAAAAAAAATACTAGAATGAGTCTAAGACAAATATGTTCATTGTTGTATATTAACCTCCAAAGGTGTATGTCTAGGGTATGCATTTCACATTAAAAAGCAA
Source organism: Heterocephalus glaber (assembly GCF_000247695.1). The sequence goes on from NW_004624800.1 coordinate 8,352,602, forward strand.
CTGGGATACTGGCGGCTGAATTTCCAGTAGCGGCAGCGGGAAATGGGCTGCAGTATCTGTCTAGGCCTCTAAGGAGGCGAATCCGAACCATCAGAACCGCCACCATGACGGTGGGCAAGAGCAGCAAGATGCTGCCGCACACTCACTACAGGATGAGGTGCATCCTACTAAAGGTCGGATCTTCATTGGTACCTTCAAGGCGTTCGACAAGCATATGAATTTGATCCTCCGCGACTGTGATGAATTTAGGAAGATCAAGCCAAAGAACTCTAAGCAAGCAGAAAGGGAAAAGAAATGAGTCCTCAGTCTGTTGCTGCTTTGAGGGAAGAAGCTGGTCTCCATGATAGTAGAAGGACCTCCTCCCAAAGATACTTGCATTGCCCGGGTGCCACTTGCTGGAGCTGCCGGGGGACCGGGAATTGGTAGGGCTGCCGGTAGAGGAGTCCCAGCTGGTGTTCCCATGCCACAGGCTCCTGCAGGACTTGCTGGGCCAGTGCGTGGGGTTGGTGGGCCTGATGACTTCGCAAGGAAGAGCCACAGCTAGTACTGCAGGGACCCTGACCCGGTACCCACCCGGCCGTGAGGGTCCTCCCCCTCCTATGGGCCAAGGGGCGCCCCCTCCAGTCACGATGGGGCCTCCTCCTGGCATGCGGCCGACCATGGGTCCCCCAGTGGGGATCCCTCCTGGACCAGGGACTCTTGTGGACATGCCCCCTCCAGGGATGTGGTCCCTCCCCCAGGTATCCGAGGCCTTCTTTGACCTTGGCCAGAGTTATGGAAGTAGGAAGTAGCTTCACAGAAGTGCGGCCCTGATTCCCCAGGGCCACGTTACCACAGTCTGTTATGTTGTTATTCCCGGAGTCTCACCAGATTGTCTGGTTTCCCTTATAGGGACCCCTCCCCCGGGAAAGAGCCCACCAAGGCCCTAGACTCATCTTGACCCTCCTCTGCTCCTGGCCTGTTTCCTGTGAGGCTGTGTATAGTCCTTTTATTTCTTGTGGCCTGTGAAACTGATTTATAATAAACTCTTAAGAGAATAGTAAAAAAAAAAAAAGCAACTAGGAAATAATGAAAGAAAGCATATAATATACATCACATATTACAAATTTCCTGTTTTTAAGAATCTAAATGTTTTGACTTCAGAATAAAAGTAATTATTGGACACCCACCTAGCACAACACCTGAACTAAGTTCTTTGTAGATGTTTTTTTTTTTTTTGGTATGGGGGATTGATCTCGGGACCTTGTGCTTGCAAAGCAGGCGGCAGAACCACTGAGCTAAATCCCCAGCCCTGTAGATGTTTGTTTAGTGGTTAATTTCATTACAAAGACCAATGACAAAAAATGACTGAAATGTGTATTAACTGTATAAGTTTAGCAGTAATTATACAACCTTATATGCATTCTATAACACTGAGGAACTGAATTTAATTATCATTTTGTTTCAAGAAATACCTACTTTTCAAGTGATGGAGTAAATGGATTTTCAGTTTCTACCCAGTCAATTCCTTTTTGTTAATCCAAGATAGCTTTCTCAGCTTGTGGTCAAGTATCTTCTAAAGTTGCTCATTAGACGGAATCACTACTGTGGGAATCAGAGGTCCCTTTCAATCTAGCTATCAGTATGAGCACCAAACTTCTACTCATTACTCAAAGTGGCCACATGAATCTTTTGTGATCCTGTTCAAAGTAGTAGCATAAAAAAAGTCTCCTTCACCCCAGATAACCTCCAGTGTCTGATTTTAAGATACATTTGACCTATCATTGATCTAGATGTTCAGTGTGTCATCTTAATTAGTGAAAGGATGTGGGGAAAGTTTTATAGAGTTTTGCAAAATGATATGTATGCTGAATATAGAATGTCAGGAAGCTCGTTCTATCTGTTCTCTTAAAGACTCATTCATAGTTGTATCCACTGAGAACTCTGATTGACGTAGATCCCAGGAAATCTGAGCCATTCTATCTACTTGTGCCCTTGTCCAAAGTGGCTCTAGAGGTCCTCATGAGATAAAAGATGCATTGTTGCCATGACTTCCCTCCTATATTCATTGCTGCCTTGCAGAAGGTGGACCTCAGGGCCAACATCAGTTATACTGGTTATGCTATTTCTTTCTCTGAGCCTTCTTCTCTTTTCACTCTAGTTTTTACCTTTTACTGGTTTCTTTGGATGAGAGAGGTAGGATATGTACAGAAAGACTGGTTGACACGTGTAAAATTGTGCATAGTAAGAAATGTAAAAATAACTTAAAACAAAACATGTGTAGTAGAGTATTAGCATTCTTGTTGCTTGGATAGAATGCCGATACCTACATCTTAAAGCTGAGGGTGCTTAATTTGGCTTATGGTTTTTGGAGATTTAGTACATGGTCAGCACTCTCCAGGGCAGGGACATCATGGAAGAAAGGTATGGCAGAGGAAAGCTGCTTAGTTCATGGCAACCAGCAACCAGAAAATGGCAGCGATGCCAAAGAGGAAAGAGGAGGGACCAACTATATTATCCAAGGTCATGACCGCATGACTTACCCAGACACACCTAGAAGTTTACACTCCCATCCCCCCCAAAATCAAGTTTATATAATCAAGTTTAATCATCACAAGTAGCAACTAATATAAGATTCATTCATTGCTCTTTATCAAATGAATATTTAAGCCAAAGTGTAAGGACAATTGAAGAACTTCAGTCTCAGGTAGGCTGGAATTGTTAAGCCACTGAAGAATTTAAAAGAAAAATAATTTAAAGGATGAAGAAGAAGATGGTAATACAAAATGAACAGAAACACCACACATTTCAATTAGATGAAACTGATTAGACAAAATCCTTGATCTTGGAATGTTTAATTCTGGGTGCTTTAAGACAGATCCTAGAATTAATATTTAACTGCCCTGTAAATAGCGAATTAATTTTTAGCAGTAATCTATCTGTCCCTCACAGTACTGTCCAGTAGTCTACTTTCTTCTCAGCCACAGGTTGAGATCACACATGTCTTTATCTGCTATCTATAGAGCTCAGTTTGTTCCATTATACAATCTCTAAGATGTTTGCACATGAGTGCTTAGCTATGTTGTAGATGTGACTAGCATCTCAACTGGAATTGCAGAGAACCATGAGGGTTCTCATAATTATTACTATGTCATCTATGGAACAATTATACATTTTAGTAGATTCCCAGTATTATAAAGGAGTAATCAAAGCATTATAACATACAAAATATTTGTCTAATATTTCTTCTGTCATTTTTATTACATTCTTTTTTGATATGTCACAAAAGTAAAATCTGTCTCATTCTTTTTCTATTTTTTTTTGCACATTGATATCAACAGTGTTGGAGCTCTTAAGTTCCTTATTTTGCCCAAATGGTCTAAACTATAAAATTTGGGAAAATTCTATAAAGTCAATATGTGATATCATTGTGAGTGTGTGTGTGTGTGTCTATATTCATATGCAGTTCTCACTATATTATAGGGCTTCTTTCCAAGTTGTGGTTCTTTTTTCTCTTATGATTCCTAAAACACAGGAATCAAATGAAAGAAAACATAGGATGAACCTTGTCTATTAGCTTGATCTTCTCAATATCTGCAGTAGAGAAATATTGAAAAATGTAGGTGGGAGTGATGTGATCCAACTCGTGTTTTACAAATAGTGTAAGATGGCAGATTTAGAATGGATTGAAAGCAATATATATTTGTTTCCAAAATAGCATTTTGGAAGCCAGTTCACTCACTTTATTAAGAATTCAGATAGATTTGGATTATGCTGGGAATGGGAAAGAAAGCTTTATATGTAAAGAAATTTGTGAAGCATTTGGTGAGAAATCAGATACAGGGTATCCTCAAGTTACAACTGGCCTGATACATAAACAAATTGGGTTAATTAGGTTAATGAAAGATTCATCTGCCTCTTGTCCTCTATAGTTTATACCCAGGTAAACATCGAGATCTTGGCTGTACTGACTTACAGCCAACTTGAGTTACAACCAGCCCTCAGGAACCTAAGTCAAGGGTCCACTGTACTGAGAAGAAAACAGAAGTTAAAACAACCAGCTTAGTCTCTAGGCCAGAATGACTGTAGTAGGATGCTGCCCTTAACAGGGGTCAAGGAGGGGAATGGGATGCACTGTATTTGTCGGGCTCATTTTGCTGCATGGCCATTTTTTTTTTTTTGGTACCAGGGATTGAACTCAGGACCTTTCTCTTGCGAGGCAGGCGGCAGAACCACTGAGCTAAATCCCCGGCCCTTATGTGGCCATTTTTGAGAGGCCACTTTGGGGGTGGGATTGTAGAGGACTCTCCTCTGTCACAGGTACTCTAAGCTCCTCATGCCTGCTATTGATTCCTTTGAATTATAGGGTGCTGTATGCAGTTCTACATTATCTTTTGGTTATTAAATTGTAGTTAAAATCTTCCCTGTGTATCTCCATACACTGATTCTGTGACAGTGTGGAGTGATGGAGGAGTCCCTGAGAAATTGTTAACTGTCAAGGTTTGCAGCTAACAAACCTTGCTGAGCTCCCACTGCAGCAGCTGTAGTGGCTTGGGAGCTCCTCATTCCCTGGAAAGTGATATCCCTCTGGTTACAGCTGCAACCCCACTTTACTTCCAGTCATTTGTATTATCGCTGAAATTTGGAAAAAAGTTCTATTTGTGGGTAATCAATCTGGCTATTTCAAAAATCAGCATCATTAAAATCGAATGAATATCCCATTTTATCATTAGTCTTTTTTGGCCAGTTTTAACATATTTCTCTTAAGGAAGTCAAGTTCAAGCACACAAACAATGCAGGTGTCATTCTCTCTGCCCCTTTCAACAGGGCCAAGGGTGGGGGTAGTACCTAGATAGAGCTCCTGCATATGAGTTCAATATTAAATCACAAAAAATGTCCTAAATACATCTCTTATTATAGATCCTCAAGTTCAACTCTGAGACATCTTGCTACTTTTATTTTACTGTTGGAATTTCTCAAATGTAAAAGAAATTAAATAGGTAATTATCTTTTTGCCTAAGTATGCATAATCACTTGAACAATAGAGAATCTTGCAAAGTTTATATTACATGAATTGAGAAATTTTAAAAATGGAATTAAGAGTGATTTCAAAAATATTTGAACCAATGAAATAACAGCATGACAATTAAAAGTTAAGTAAATATGTGGGAATTTTTCCACTGAATAACAGAATAAATTATTCTCAGAATCAATATATTTATTAATCAATATTTTAAGTGAAAAAAGAAATGTATAATTCATCATTCTGTAGTTATCATTCAGTCTGTCATCTCAATGTTGCCCTATAGAGAATTTTCCCCTTGCTCTGACATTTTTAAAGTTAAATATTGCACATTTGGATTAAATTTGACTTAGGTAACCTTTTATGGTGCACAGGTTAGAATGCTATAAATGTCAAGGAAAAAATAAACCTTTGTCTCTTTATTTAAACATAACAAAAAATAAAGCTGTTATTGGTACACATTAGACAGTCAATGGAAAAATCTGCTTACTTTCAAAATCATAAGCTGAGAATAGCATCATTAAGAAAGGTAATAAAGTTAGAAGTTTAAATGAACTAATATTAATAAAAATCATGTCTAGAGAGGTCAGAGATGTATTTATCTTCTGTTGTTCCCAATAGTGTCTTGCTTAATATCTTGAAAATTCTGAAGACTTAATAAAGGTTCATTTAATGACTGACATTTTTAGTTATTTAATTTCAGGTATTCCCGTTTTTTTCAATATATTTCACTAATAGGTTTATGATCATGACATAGTACTTCATATATAGGGAGTTGGCAAATAGAATAAATGCATAATGCTTAATTCAGATTTTTGACACTATTTAAATCAGAAGCTGGTTAGACAATACGACCATTCTTCTAAGATTCAAACTCTTGATTTGATGTCTGAAAGACATAAGATAATTTACATGTACAGCCACATATGTAGGTGGAAAAGGCAGAAAGGGAATTGTTACATAGATTTTTCTTTATACTTACAACCAAACTGTGCCAATTGCTTAATTGAATGCTCAAAGAACCACTGTACCTATAAATTGAATCTACCAGTTAGGAGTAAGCACACTCACTTCTTTACCATCTGGTTAAACAACAAATTCTACATTATTACTGGGAGCTCCACTCTCTGGTCCCCTGTGTAATGTAACTGAATGATGCAAGTGCTCTATTTCCATTTCCTTTTCAGGCAGGTATGTGCCTCATATTTCCATTAGTTATTTTTTTTCTTTGTTAAGCTAGAACTTCAGATGCAAACAAAAATCGATCCAATAATAAAGACTTAGCCACTTTTAAATCAGTGAGTTTCTTAAGCTAAGGTGATTTCTTTAGAGTTGTACAAATAAGCAGAAAACAGTGTTCAGAACTGCAATTGACACATATATAGAGATGAATAATACAGATACTTTTCTTTTACTAGCATTCATGAGCATTACACATTGTGTAGGGTTATCTGAAAGAGAATAAGCCCACTTGATTAAAATGACTTGCAGTGTTTAATCTGAAATTGATGCACTGATTTGATCTTATAAAGGCACTGATTTGTCTTATTGTCCATGTAAACCACTCACTATTGCGTGGATCATATTTGCCGCAGAATGCTGACTATACTCCTCCTGTCCTCAATCTACAAATCAATATTTATAGTACAGTTTTTAAAAAGGGAATAAACTAAATTTTTAGCTTATAATTTATTTGTAAAAGTCTGTTCAAATGCAAAATGCATTAAATCATTTTCTCAATAATAATTAGGAAAGCTATACTTATTTCTAAAATATGTCTTTAAGTATAGAATTTACAAAAAGTCATTTTTCTAATAGCAGCAATGAAAAGGGGAAATTTAAGATAATAGAAATGGAACTCCAATATAAGATATTACAATATTTCAAATCTACACATGCAGTTTGTTCTTTTTCAATAAACCATAAAACAGTTCAGACGCTGTAGCATTGAATTTAAATCAAATATAACCTTTATCATATGAGAATATTATGAAGGTTATAAATACTTATATACCAAAGGCAATTTAGGGAAAAATCAAGCAATTAGGAACTCTCCTCATGTATGATTTAATTAAGAGAAAAATCCATATTTACCATAGCAACTAATTCTATTTGAAAATGTCTGACATACAGAGCTCTGAAAATAACATCACTAACTCATATCCATCATTTTTAATGTCTACATTTGACATTATATGCAGATGTTATTTAAGACATATTTTAAAATCTGATTTTATACATATATTTTGAGGTTGACAGTAAATCTAATAATTGTACCATCCAATCAAGAAACTAGCAGTGAAGACAGATGTTCAAAGGAAAAATCAAATAACTCTGTCCTCAAAAGTTCACCACTTAATGTTATTAGAAGTAGAACATCATACCATCTCTCTGGGAAGATAGATATGAGAATAGCAACAATTAATGATATTGAGCATTAAAGTAAAAATCAAAGATGTAGGCATGAAAATAGTGGACAAAGGAAATGTCAGGTTCCATCTAATTTTTTACCAGGATTGATCAGAGGAAACACAGATTTTTAAAACTGAAAAAGAAAATGCCACTATATACTGGTTGAACAATTTTTAAAAATTTATTTATTGTTACTGTACATGCTTGCAATATATAATGATTGCTTTCATCATGGGTATGTGGTGGATGCACATAACACAGCTTAATTTTTTTCTGTTCCCTTTCCCTTTTTCTACTCTTCCCCTCTACTCCATTGCGTGGTCCCCCTTGCACTTGCAGTAGATCCATTTCCTTGTTTTCTTTTACCTATCTTTTCTTTTCTTTTTTATTTATACGTTGGATTTCTAATATGAGAAAAACCAAATGGTATTAAAGCTTGTGTGTCTGATTTATTTCATAGATGTAGTAACAAAACTACTGCTTAGTTTGTTTAAAATCCAGGCAAATGATTTTACTAAGAAATTCCAGTTTTCTCGTTGTATTAGCTTCCTGCTCCCTGAGATACAATATCTGACACTCATAACTTATAGGAGGGAAGTATAATTTGACTCATGGTGCCAGGTAATTCAGTCCATGGTCAGCTGACTCCAAGGCAAACACATCATAGCGGAAGGAGGGGTGGTGCCATGATGCTTAGTTCTTCGCAGTGTGAAAGCACAGCATGAAAATAGTGATAGAGGAAGAGAGGCAAGGGACCAGACATAGTACCCAAACTTACTAAAATATGGAAACCAAATAGCAATCTTTCAATTATATTCTTTCTTTTTCCACAAGAGCATGCCAGGATCACTTGAGAATAAAGTTTTCCATTTATCTGTGGAGCTGTTCAGGCATAAACACCTGTCACATAGACCTCTGCTAGCAGAAAAGTCAATATGTATCTCTCCAGTTGTGGAGGGATTTACAGTTGAACAGATTTTTATTTTCTCATTGTATTTTACTTTATCTTGAATTTCAGAATGCATCTTATTTTGTAAATTCAACCTTGTACAACTGAATGTCTGACTCTGGGTAAAGTAAAACAACTTTGTTCACAAAGAGAAAATTGGAAAAGGGAGGTGTCAGGCTCGTACTGTGTTCTACCACGTGAGATGTCCAATTTAAAAATCCCAGATGCTCATACATTTCAACAATCCTGGACGTATTTATTTACAGAAGTTTCTTTGGCACCTAGCTCTAGTGCATCATGGAAGATATAATATATTGCCTGCCCTAGAGAAAGTTACAATTTTTTGGAATAATGAAATAGTGATGTAAAAAATTCTATGGCACAATGAGATCTAAATAATTGTACACCAGAATCATAAAAGAATTATGTTTATAAAATAGTGATTCTTCCCATACCATAGGAGACAAGAGATTCAAAGAAATTTTCAGAAGGAGAAAATGGGTTAACTAATTTGAAAGAGAAGAGATAATGATAAAATGTTTTAACATAATTATAAATGTTTTACATTCACTAAAATAACATTTTAAGTTATTAATAATGACTGCCATATTAGTTTTACCTGTTTATTAGCTAGGTTTCAGAATCTTTTCTCAGATATGCTAAAGAGATAACTATTACGATACTGTGAGATTTTTCCTTCATGCTGAGCCTAGCTGCCCACTCCTTTCTGGCTTTCATGCCCTGAGACTCATGGTCCCCTTGCTCTTTACTCTTGTCTTCAACATCTTGGTACCTCCCCAGTTCTCTCTGCTCTTGACAGTATGACACCCCAGAGACACTTCTGTCACCTGACTCTGACTCCCAGGCTTTGCTTCACCTGTCCTCACTTCCCTGATGGTGGTGTGCTCCTGTGATTCAGCTTAGGCCATCAGGTGTTTGTCAAGGTGATGAGAACAGGAGAGCCTGGGAAGCCACTGTACTAGGCTGAGGCACACAGGGAGCTGACACCCCCAACCCCAGGGGTATGCAAACCCATCCATCTGTGCTTCTCCCTGGGAGCCACCTGGCTTATGGGACTTGACTATTGAGATCCATTTTTAACATGTAAGCTTATGTAGAGAGTGGGTGGCTCCTCGTTTCCTGAGTGAGACATATTTTCATACTTACTCAGCCCAGCTGACACATATTAGCCCAAGTTACCAATGCTTATTCATCTAGATGGGCTGCAACTGTGTCATCCCTGGAAGGTGATTATTAACTACTACAACAGCTCCCTAACTTGACATGTTCTCCAGCCCACACTCTGCAGTGTAACTGATGGGTGGAAACAGAGAAAAGTAAAGGGGCCAGTACAGACTGTGTTAAAGAACCGTTATAACCTCAGACCTCCAACAAAATTATATTGATGGAAGACATGTTTGGTTTCTGAGTTCACACCTGTCTACACCAATGTGGACATGTAGAAACACCCTCCTGCTTTTACCATTGATGATGGATTGACTGATTACTAACAGATCAGAAGCAAGAACAACTATTGGGTTATAAAAAGTTTTTTTCTCTTCCTATTTTGCACTATACAACATTTTTCTTAATAATATTTTTAAAAACTAATTATTTTTCTTATTCTAAATGAACTCCGCAGATAAAATACAGATTAAATTTTTTTTCTTTTTTGGTACCTGGGATTGAACTCGGGTCCTTGTGCTTTCGAGGCAAGCGGCAGAACCACTGAGCTAAATCCCTGGCCCTACAGATTAAATTTTAAACAGTGATACATAGAAGGACATAAACACTGATTTACATAAGAATACAGGTTGGTCATGCAGTAGATCAGCTGAAAGTGGGTTCTCACATATCCCAGAGTAGAATATTGATAGACTTTTACTACCGAGAGGCAGAGGGCACTGTTGTGAGTGTCCAAAAGGCAGGTAAAGAATTACCAAAGATGTTTTTCACTTTATGGGAATAAGACACTGGTTATGATTTTTCTTATTGAAATATTTAAAGGGGAAAAAAGCTTCTGTTCATAGTGTATGCTTTGGTAGCAAACTGGAGACAAATCCAAGTCTCTGATGAAGTATGATTATAAAATACACACCCTTCCTGAGTTCTTCCATGGTGGAGCAGAGAGAAGGTTAAAGTGCGTAACTTGGAAAAAGAAAGTGCAGAACTTTCTCTTCATGCAAAAGGTGTGAAAACTCATTATATAATATAAATTTTGGAGGTTTTGGAGCACATATCACCATCAGGGAAATGGGGGCAGGTGAAGCAAAGCCTGGGAGTCAGAGTCAGGTGACAGAAGTGTCTCCAGGGTGTCACACTGTCAAGAACAGAGAGAATCAGGGAGGTACCAAGATGTTGAAGACAAGAGTAAAGAGCAAGGGAACCATGAGTTTCAGGGCATGAAAGCCAGATAGGAGTGGGCAGCTAGGCTCAGGATAAAAGAACAATTTTAATACCCTTTGAAATACTTCCTCTCACTTCAAGTAAACTTATCCCTTTGTTCTTGAAATTTTCCGAAGCTTCTCTGGAGGTCCTTTCTTGTGAATGTGTTTATGAGCTGTGATAGAAAATATGGTGAATGCTGCTGTGAAGTCCTGTTGAGTGGAAAGGCAGGCTCCTAAAAACATTGCCACGTGTCCTAATCCACTTCACCAGAGCTGGTACTATGCACCTTCTGGCTCTTTGCCAAGGTCAAAATGACCATGAAAGATAAAAGTTTTGAATCCATTCAGGACATTGAAGCAACCATGACAGTGTCAACTGAAGGTACTCATGAAAAAGCGTTTCCAGAACTGCTTCAGGAAATGGCAAGACAGTGGGATAAGTGCTCACATTAAGGGGGAGCACTTTTTTTTTTTTTCAAAATGTATTTTTATTTATAGCAAATGAATTGTAAAGTTTTGCTGATTATTTTCTGTAAAGAAAAACGTAAAAACATATACTCAAAGGCCATCTTACAGCTTGCTTCCTTTGTAAGTTGGACATGGGTAAACTTGTTGTTGCCTTTGATCTCAGTATAACCACAGTCACATTGGTTCCGCACTGGAACCTCTGAGGAAAGAGCAAGGGGGAGGGAGCACTTTTTAAAATTTAATTTTATTGGTATATTTTGGGCGTACAATATAATGACACTCATCATTGGAAATTTGCACCTTTACATAGTCTCTCTTGGTTCTTATTTTTTCCTCCTTCTCCTGCCCTCCCTTCAACCCCTCCATCCCTCCCTATTTACAAAGATTTTGTTTCCATTTTTTCATTTTCCCATTATTAATTCCATCCTCTTCCTTCCTTTCCCCTGCCCCTCCCACTTCCTCTTTCCCTTTGCCCCTTTTCTTCTTATTTCACATTACCTATTATACCTTTTAGTCCTTATTTATACTTTCAGTTTCTCACACTAGAGAAACTATTTGGTGTTTACACATGTGTGTCCTGTTTATTTCACTTAAGAGTATCGCCTCAATGTGCATCCATTTAGCTACAAAAGGGGGAGCATTTTGATGGGGATTAATGTCAGTATGTCTTTTACTGCAATAATTTCTTTTAATTTTCAAAAATCTTTATTGGAATAAAGATGAAAATGTAAATAAATTGGCACCAAATATTCCACTTCAGTGTATATGTAAAATTTGGGTTAAAAACCCTGATTTTATCCCTCTTTGCTGTTTTTCCCCCTTCTGCCCACTTTTCTGGGTGTTGGGGGGGGCGGGGCTTGCTGACAACAATCACAAATCCAGCGACCTGATAGAATAGCACCAATGCCAACACAAAAAGTATGATAACCTCTGTCACACACATCACAGAACACCATTTCTTCTCCATGATGGGGCTGTCCACATACAATGCATGTCTTACCTTCCATACACTGCCATGGGTAGGTCTTAATCCTGGAAACAAGCTCCATGCTCATATCCAGGCAAGAAGAATGGTCACTATTATCACACTGGGAGCAGTGTATAAGTAATTCAGCCTTTCCTTTCATGTTGAACTCCTTACCCTACAGACAAATTCCACACAGAGCATTTGGAATGACCTTTGGCTTGTACCCAGGAACTGACTTGGACAATGCAGAACATTTCTAGCCATCCTTTCTCAGAGTGGCAGCTTTGTGGTTTGACTTCTGTCTTCCTGCGAAGGCGTCCTCCTGGCTGCGGGGAGGGCTTTCCCCTTTCAACATATTGCCTGAGGAGCTGTCCGAAGTGCCCTATATTTCTGTTTCTTGTCACCACACCCATCTTCAGCATCATATGAATCACCATCGCTGTCCAGTGCAGGGAGCTCCGGGTCCAGAGAGAGCTCATACAGGGCTGTGCTCAGAGGGAAATATCGCAGTTCATCTGGTGAGTACCTCTTGTAGTACTCTTGGAACTGTCCGGGATGAGAGTAACAACTGGGTAAGAAGTGACCTCTGTCTGTTCTGCTGGCAACACTTTGGTCTTCCCTTGAGGCACCTGGACAACGTGTGTCTGTAAGTATAAATAAGCTCTTCTTTCTTCTATCCATTCCCCATTTAAATTGCTGTTAAATTCAGCTGCTTTTTGGCAGCTTACGAAGTGTACTGAGGCAGTTTGCTGGCTTCAACTTTCTGAGTATTCTGTTGTTGCATTTGAGAATACTCTTTATAATGATCTGTAATGCGCTGACTTTGTTTTACTTGTACAATAACAGAATATTCTTTTATCATTAAATCAATCACTTCATCACTGCGTGGTGCTGTTAAACCTGGAGTGCAGAGTTTCTATAATGACATTTAGCTCTCTCAGATAGAGTTTCTCTTTGAGAGGCAAATCTCGTCGCACTAAATCTGGGTATTTACGTTTAAAGGAGATCACATCTAAATATTCGCTAACTTGTTCTTGAAGCATATAGTACTCTCCTGTTTCATCAGGAGGGCGCTTGTACTCAATCAGATTTTCTACTGGATAGTAATTAAAGCCAAGATGGGCCCAGAGCCTCCGTTTGGACTGCTGAGTCCCATCATTTGAATTATCTTCATTGACATCCTTCAGGGACTGTGCTCCTGGGCTGGCCTGGTCTCTGTCTCAAGGTCGCGGGGCAGCGCCGCCCCGGGGTGACCGCTGTCATCACCGCTTCCGCGCCGCTTTTCTTTTCTTTTTTTTTTTAAATTCTTTTATTGGTACATTTTAAGTATACAATACGTTTACATTTATCATTGGGTGCTTGTACCTTTACATGAGGCTATACTCTTAAGTGAAATAAATAGGACACACATGTGTAAATACCGAATAGTTTCTGTGGTGTGAGAAACTGAAAGTGTAAATAAGAATTAAAACGGTTAAAACGAATAATTGATAATTTGAAATAGGAAAAGGTCCAAAGGCATATGGGTGGTGGGAAGGGAAGGGGAAAGGGAAGAAGGGAAAGGAAAAGTTATGAGAAAAGAAAAAAAAAGGAAATGAAATCTATGTAAATAGGGAAGGGTGGAGGGGGTGGAGGGCGCACAAATAATCGCGCTGCTCTTTTGTTCTGCTTTGCTTTTTTGAGGCAGGGTCTTCCTGTGTAGTCCAGGCTGACCTTGAACTCACTATGTGTGCCAGACTGGCCTAGAATTCACAGTGATGGCTCCTGTCTCAGCCTCCCAAGTGCTGGGATTACAGGCATGCGGTACCACACCTGGCCTGTAATAACTTTTTAAAAAATTTAAACCTTTACCATCTTTTTCAATCACACATTGTATTTGGTAAAGAGATACATATAGAACTATGTGTTTATGGTATACACATATATGTTCAAAAGATAGGCCAGTGGAACAGTATCATCCAGTATATAAAACACAAGAGAAGGCTTACTTTTCTATATTCTACATATCAAAGTTCTAGGAGGAGAATTCATGTTCCCCTACTTCTGTTTATTGCAAATCTTGAGTTGAAGTATTTAATTGGTACTTTAAACAGTGCATGTATTAAGATTAATTTATCATCTCCAGGTATCTATTTTTATTCTGTATTTTATATCTACTATTATCAATATCATTCATCAAGTTACCCAGCAGTAAATCAGCGAGTCCCCATTATCTCCCCTTTCTTACCTCCCTACACCATTAAACTGGTCACTGGATTCTTTCAATCCTATCTGTTTAGTGTCTTTTTAGTGACCCTTTCTTACCATTTCTATTGTTGCTGCTAACAAATAATCTGTTATTTCTAAAAATCTTTCAACAATATTCCAGTACTGTTAAGAAAGAATCCAAATTTCTTCACTTGGGATGCAAAAATCTTCATGCTTAGCTCTCTGCTTAACAGATTCTTTGATTCTTCTTGCCCTCTTAGCCCTGATTATTTGAGCAGTCTTTCCTCAGCAAGGGCACAAGCATTCCTACCCACTCTCATTTTTAAACCTTGAATATTATTTCCTCTAAATAAATATGAAAAACAGCCTTCAGCCGTAGGATTCACTTGCTTTTTAATATGCATATATTCTTATAGTATTTATAGAACATTGAAATTTTATATTGTTTGTTAAATTCTGAACTCTGTCAGTGTTTTAAATCTAAATTTCATTTGATGAGCTTATTGTGTGTAATAAATCTGCTGGTGTTAAAAATATGTTTAATTAATAACAGCATTTGGTTGTAATTAATTAAAGTAGTTGGTTATAATTAAAATATGGTTATAATAATTAAAATAAAATAT
This sequence comes from Heterocephalus glaber, assembly GCF_000247695.1. Next base: position 8,367,618 of record NW_004624800.1, read on the forward strand.
TTACAGGGACAGGTGCATTCAGCAGTATGGCTTATAACTTGGATAAAACTTTTTTCTCCTCTGAGCCAGAGGTTAATTGGGTCATTTTATTCCATATTTCCATAATTTAATAATCAAATTTGGTTTCTAAGTACATGAAAATTAACATAAATGAAAGAAGTGGCCTGGATATAACTGATGAGGATTCATTAACGTTGCTCATATGAGTGCTCTGTATATTGAATATTTATTTTTGCATCAATTGATATTATTCTAGAAACCTTTCTACTTTCATCACAGTATTTAAGTAATCACCTATATTGGCTTAAAATTGCTTGTGATATTGACAAGCAATTTGTGGGTCACATTGGTTCAATTCCTGGATAACTAAAAATAATGTTAAACTCACCCAAGCAAAACTTTTATGTTTCTGGGGCCTTACAAATTAGACCACCTGAACTACTGAATGCCAGGTAGCTAAAACTTTTGGATAATTTGTGTTAATTCTGTTTCTGCACATTCTGCATGGAAAACCTTTAATTTATATCCTATCAAGTAGTATCAGTATGACTCATAGATGGGTAATAGATACTCTAATTTCTTAATTAATGTTTCTATATAGTTATCCATTTAGTTGGTGGTAATGTGCTCATTACATATTCTGAGTTGGCTAGCCAACCCAGTTATGACAGTTTGTTAGATGCACAATTAATCATGGTTTATTCAAACACGTAGGTCATTCACATTGCACAAGAAAATTATAAATAGAAAATTACAAACAGATCAGATAATTCTAACCCTCAGAAAATATGACTATGACTAACAAGAAATAAGAATATTTGTTCTGTATATTTCAAAATGTTAATAGGAAGGCTAGTAAGTTTTTTAAAACTCAAAAGAATGAATACAGTTAATTATATGTCAGAAAAGGTTCTTTCTTAAAAAAGAGTCATCTAAATTAAACAATATTTGAACACTGGATAAGTAGGTCTATCTGACACAATAAATAATAATATGCCTAGTTTTATTTTATTTCCATGTTAATTGCATGTATGGATACCTTAATAATTCACATACTTTTAAGGACATTGAAGCCATGAATTAGTACAACAAAAATCACATTTTTTGGGGGGGGTAGTGATTGTCATTTTATTTTTTTGCTTTTTAAAATTTTAATGTAATACAAATAGATGGTAATAAAAATTTGAACATATGGTTCCATGACTTATATATTTCTAACAGCTATCTATAGAATAACACCTAAAATCCTTAAGACATATGTATGGCTTCCCAATTTGAATTAGTGTAAGGAATTTCAGCTCCTTTTCCTTATGATCCTCATGCTCCAAACACTTCTGAAGTTTCTGGAGGATGCTACAATCTCATACCTTGTAAACACAGATCCTGTGCCTGTTGAACTAACATACCACCACCCCACACCCAAAATGGAGCCCCGATGTACCCTTTATGTGGCAGATCAAATGTTACTTCCCCTGTCCAACTGCCACGAAGTCTTTTGAGAAGCAAGCCACTCTTGTACTACTTTTGTACATAATTTTAATGGAACTTATTACATTGCATTGTAATTTTTTGTTGAGATCTGTTTCCTCCTTTAGAGAATAAACTGCATAGGAGCCTGTTTTATAGCTTTCAGTATTTGTTAAGTGCATGGCTGGGTGCAAGGCCTCTAGTAGCTGCTCACCAAGGACATAATTCAGCCTGGCACACAGGAGAAGGAACAGAAAACTCCATCATTCAACTCTTGCAATACACGTAGGCAATGTCAATGCTTTTTAATACTGAAGAAAAATCACTTGAAGATACAAACACCCACATATTCTGTTCAGCCTCACTAATGGTTGCATTAAACCAGCACTTTACAACCAGTCTTATTGACATCTAATGAATGAGTTAATTGTGCCGAATCTCTGGTCAGCAGAACAAGATGTGATTTATCTTAAATGTGAAAAGTTTTATTTTTCTATAAATATATCTAGGATGTTTCAACATTGTGCATATAATTCATGGTGCTAAATGGAACCACTGAAGAACTGTTATCATAAACAACACTATTAGTGATGAGCTGAACTTAATTTTTTTAGCTATCATTCAAGATGGATTTATGAAAATGTTGAAGGTCTTTTAAACTTGGTAGCAATTGGATCCTTAGATGCTGATGTGGTTATTATTAGATGTTTCCATATGACTGTTTTCAAAAGGTCCATGAAATTTTAATTTACTTGAAAAACTAAAATTCAGAGTTATTTGTTTTGACATGTTTAATCACTTTTTCATTTTAAAGCTAAAGATGAGAAATCACTGGGGAAAGTAAGAGAGAAGACAGTGTCAGTAGGAACAGAAAGAAATGAAAGATTTGCAAATGAAACTTCACATTATTAAATTGTCATTTAGCTGCGGTGCCTTTATTACTTCTTTAGAAAGGAAAGGCATATAAATTGTTTTTGTTATTGCTGATTTAATGTGAAATTATTAAAGCACTTTAAAAATATCAACATAATGTGTCACTATATGCTACTAATTGAATTACCGATAATGAAAACATCAATATGAAATGTAAAAATTGAATTAAAGTTTAATAATTTATCATGGCTTTTCTGATAAATATGACACACTTCCATCTGAATGGTGTAAAAGTATGTGAAGCTCATTCATTCAACTCATTAATTTCTTAGTTCTTCTATTCTCCTAAAGTGCATTATGCTTGTATGGGACCTGGGGTAGGCTCTCCGAAATATGAGGAGCTAGACTGTGGAACCTGATTCTCAAAGAATTTATATTAGTGATAGAGACAAAAGGAAAGAAGTAAAAATTGGCAAAAAGTCTTATTATTAAAAGTCAACAATAAAAGAAATGAAGAGCATGCAATAAGAGAAAATAGACCTCAGCCTCAAGTAGAATGGAATGCTGAAAAATGAGTGCTTTTGAGGAAGTGGTTTGAACTTGGTGGATAAAGAGGAACACAGAGAGATGCTTTGAAGGACAGGATGTGGGTGCCACAGCTGGCTGCAGTTGGCCTCTCTCCAATAGTTCCACTTGTTTAGGCAGCCCTGGTGTCTTCTTCATGTTTAGCAGCCTCTCCATCTTTGTTCTTTTTTGCCCCTTGCTATGCTCACTTTGGCAGCACATATACTTTTTTCCCCCATTCTGGTGTAATAGTCACATCAAAATTGGGTCTCGGAAGAGGATATGAAATTTCTTCCAGAAATATTTACATTTTAACAGAGGTCAAAACCTCTGTTGATCACCATGGGAAGAAATAGTTCATAATGATAATGTTTATTGCATCAAGTGCTCCACATACTTGGGGACATGGAGAGTGTGGGAGGATAGTTGCTCTTGGGCATGTGGAAATGACTCTAATTGGGCTTAAATGAAGGTCAGTCTTATTATTCCCAATTTCTTGAAAATATTTTGTTTTCTTGAGCTACTCACAGGACACCAAAAGCCATGCTCAAAGACAGATGGAAGTGGAGACAGACGTGTTGATGATATGGTCTTTCTGGTCTCTATTAATCAATTAATAAATAAACTGCCTTTTAGGGTGATTGCCATACAGGGCATAGGGTTTTGTGATGTCAAAGGTGGCATGTGGTTGTGACCATGCTAGTATGAAAGTAAAATAAAATCTTCTTTGGAGCAGAGATGCCAAAATTACTGCAATTTAAGAAGAAACATACTTGCAATAAAACTATCCCTCAATGGTCTGTAATAGGATGAGACCATAGGCAAGATTGGTTCAGTCATTGAAGCTCCAGGTTTGGAGAACTATGAAGATCATCTGAGCCAAGAACAGAAACCTTTTCTACTGTATCCTTGAGTATCCTTGACTAATTGCTGCGTTGCCTCCTGAAAGAGCTGCACCATTCTTCTTTGCTTCTCAAGATCCTCCCAAGTGTCAGATGAGAGATTTCCATGGCGGCACTGTGAAGGGCTTGAGGCACACTGCGTGCCTATGCAGAGCGTATGCAATGTTGCAAACCCTGGAAAGTCAGGTGTGCCTTCCTAGCATCAGAGCAAAGCCCATTTTCACATATTTGACAAATTTGCATTGATTTTTCTCAGGTGATGAAAGCAAAATATTATGAAGCTTGTTAAAATGTCAGAGACGAGAACAAGGCATTTACTTTTATATTATTGTGTGCATTTGTCCATATCCTGTAGGCACTGATTCACATAAGTCATCATAGAAAATTTTCTGGGTCCATCAATTTGTGTAATATCAAAAGTGGCAACTCAATGTGACTTTTCCATATAAACAGGCCAACACACACACACACACACGACAGTTTTAGTCAAATAATAAATCATTGTCCCTCTGATTGAAATGCATCCTTCTCTACTTTGCTTTGTGATGCCAGGTATGCAGCTATGAAAATGATGCCCAACTGTGGGTGTGTTAGACTCTATAGTAGAAGTACTAGGGGGAAAGAGGAATGCCTGAGGAAAAGAAGGAGCTCCTTCTATCATGTGTAGTTTTCTATTCCTGTCACTGTTGCCAAAAGCTTAGCCCTTTACTCTTTCTGCAATTGGTACCACTAGCATTTGGTTTCCATTTCCAGATTTCCCTATGCTCTGGGTCCAGCAGTACACAAGAGCTGAAACTTGCAGTACGGATCATACCCAGGTCTTCAGACTCCCTCTTCTGGTCCCTAAAGGTATCAACAAGAGTGGGGCAACTATGTTCTCACTGATGCCTTTTCTCACTAATGTTTATGCTACTAACTACTATATGCTGAAAGTTATGTGGTACAGGGTATGATCTAACATACAGGTCAAAGACTATACTAGCATAAGCATGTGCATGCTATTTTGATAGCACATAATACATATTATATGTTATGCTTAGTTATGCCTAATATCATTATCTACATGAATATTCTTTACCAATGCTTGTTCTTACATTAGGCGTGAAAACTATTTCAATGTTATGACATCCAATGGTTGGTTGTCATTCCTGAACTTTAGCATGTCCGTGTTATCATATCTTCTCCTTCATATCATTTACTTTTTGAACACCCACTTTCTTGGAAGTGTAATCTTTGCCATTTTCTATCTTCTACTCAACACATCCAGTCAATCAACGTATCCAGTATTCAACTATTTCTTACCACTTTAGTCCATCTTCTACTGCCATTTAATCGGCTCTCTCCTGGACTTAATACTTTTCTCCATTTCTACACCTGAATTCTAAAATCTGCTTTCCAACACAGAAGCTAAAATGACTTTAAAAATGTAAAGGTCATGCTGCTTCTTAAAACCTTTTAGTTGTTTCCAATTTCACTCGGAGAGAATGCAATGTAGCTGAGGTAAGCTCTCTGGCCTGTGCTAATATTCATTACCATATTGTTCTCCTCCCATTCCTCACTGTTTCTGGACACAATAACTTCTTTGCTATGAATCAAACACTCGAATCATGCCCCTATCTTTGGATCCCTGCTTTGGCTTTTTCCCCTGTGCCTAGAATGCCCTTTCCCCACACACCCACTTGGTCGAGTTCTTCACTTGTTAGAAATTGTCCTGTCAGTTTCATTACGAGGACAGCACTGGTGCATCTGATACTGCGAAGTGCCCACCACACCCATACTCCCAGTCACTCTCATCCTGTTCTCTTATTGCTCTAACACTTTCATATCTATCATCTTCTGACCTTATGTAATTTTTACATACTGTATTTGTATAACAATTATAAGACACTATTTGTCTTCTTCCTCTAAAATCTAAGCTCCTTATGTCAGGAATCTCTGTGTGGTTTTTTTTTTGACCTTCAATCCTTTATTACTAATTCCAGATGTTTACACCTCTGAGGATTTTAAACACTTTGCTTTAGTCTTACACTCAAGGGGAATACACTCAAGAGGAATAAAAACTTTTCCTGTAGAAACAGTTTCTCTGGAGCACATAAATTACCCTCTGACTTTTCTAGATTTTTTAATTGTACAGATATTTCTCTACTACACTGACAAACAGTACTAAAGAATACCAAAGAAGGAATCTCTGTTTTTATATCAGGTGCCTACAACACCAAGTACATTTGGTTTGATGACTTACATACGGTGTTTCTCAAGAGTCTGTGTATTCGAAGATTGGTGTGTCCTGGGATTAACACATGGTGGGACCTTTAAACGGTGGGATCTGGAGAGGAGTTGGTTCAGTCATTGGGATCATGCTAATGCTGCTCTCATAGAACCCCACTTAGGTCCCACAAGAGGGGTTGTTATCAAAGAATGAGCCTGGTTCCTCCTCATCTGTCTGGCTTCCTGTCTTTCCACATGATCTCCCTGTCTTGTGATCAGTCCCACCATGATGCCATCGATGATAAGGCTCTGACACAAGATAGAACTAATGAGACCACCCAATTTTGGAGTTTTAGTCTTTGAAACTATCAGTGAAATACCCTCCTTTCTTTATAAAGTATCCCAGATCAGATATTTTGTTAGAGCAACAGAAAATGGATTAATACACTTAACATAGAGTAAATGATCAATAAATAATTGTTCAATGATTGTAGAAACTTACATAGCCACTTAATGCTCTCTAGTCCATCTCTGCTTTCTTCAAAAAGCTTCCTACTATTCTATGGAGGAGACACTAATATATCAATCTTCCTTATTCCTTTATTTCCTAAAAATCTTCCCTTCCCACACCTAGCTGAATTGTAAATATATTCTAAAGTACTCTACTCAAATCCTGTATGTTTGGTACCGTCTTCCCCATTCTCCACTGCTTTAAAGTGATCTTTGGGTTCTCCCTTTGGAAAGTCAGCATGGATCAATAGAAAAATGCCCAGAAAATTGAATTATATGATTTACTCTGCTCTAAAATGTGCTGCCACATAGTGCTGTAACCATGAGGTGATCTCTTTACATCTGAGGACTATGTTCTCACTTTTCATAGAACAATGGAATAATTTGATTTGTAATGGATTAATCTGATTCTTTGATTCTTATTTTATATTACCTTAAACACAATTTGATGACAATGTTCATGGGTATATGATATTGTGATCTAACATTATAAAATTATGATTTCATTATTAAACATAATAATGATTTCCTTGATTTTGTATTACAAACTTCTTCAGATATGGACCTGTCCTCTTCATGTCCATATGACTAGGATCAGTAATGCCAACATCATAATACCGGATAGCCTGATATGTCTAAGGGCCAGTTACTGTTCCTTTCTCGGCATTTCACACAGAATTCAGGGCCAGCCTGAGAGGTAAGTACTAGTAGCATCTTCATCATTCAGTTTTTCAGGTGAAAAACCTTTGCCACAGACAGTAAGTAATTAAAAGATATTTAACTGTAGGCTACATTTGAACCTGAGTATTCAAGGATTTTGCACCCAAGTTCTTAACGAACACTGCCTACTACTCCTCACTAATTGATTTAGGTCATTAGGTAAATTCAAGGCAGAGAACAGAATCAATGAGTTCCTTTTTTCTGTTATAAGCCTGTTTGAATATGACCAGATGCTGTTTCCTGAACAAAAGTCATCTCTTGTGTACATGAGTCAGTATCACTGCTACGAACTGTTTGTGCTGGGAACTGAGTGAGTCAGCCTTGTCACTGATCATTAAGTTCAAAACATGTATTCAGGGGCAATGCTTCCTGCCATTTCCCACTGGCAGAATACAGGGTGGTGCAGTCTTTCCATTTTTTGCATGAAAGGAGAGGAATCGGGATGCATAAGTACATCCAAAATGCAAAATTAACAAGGAAGCTTCCCAAAGACAGTTTCATTTCCCAATTAGGACATGAAAGCCAAAGACAGCCCCAGCTGCTCAGCACAGCTCTGGGCTCTGTAGTGACAGTTTAGCAGAAGTGCAAACATATTGATGCAACATGTTTAAAAAAATCTTAGAAACTATCATCTTTTGGGTGAGCAAACAAAACTGACTGCCAACTACATGCTGAATGGAAGTTATGTTTTATGTGTGCATGGCTTTTTTTCCTCTTTAGCAAAAGCTTCCCATAAAATTTTTGGCAAAGATACAAAACAATTTTGTTTACCTAGGTGGAAATGAAATAAAAAATAAAAGTGCTAAACTGAGGCTACTAAACTAGATTTTTGCTTGAAATACACAGACATGATATAAACATTTGAGTTATTATCTCTAAGTGAAGCTATTTCAACAGATCATTTGAAAAAAAGAATATATTTATTTCTATTTGGCCATTTACTATTCAGCAGTGTGGACATGAGATAATGTATGTGACTTTATTATCATTTTATTGCCTATTTCTCACATTTTTTCACTACCTATCCTTTCAAAAGAGTAGCTTTGTTCATACACATCAGCTTCCTTATACCAGTTCTTTCTTATTTTTTATTGGTTTTACTTGATATTTTAACAAGTTTTTTTGGCTTTTGGAACATTTCTTCATTGTTTTTTTACTAGCATAGGTTTAGTAATAAAGCCAAATTTATTTCAAGTACCAACTTTGCTATTGTAGAAAATAAATAAATTACTTGGGTAATTTATATGACCTGTATAAAACTTTGACTTCCTCATTACAAAAAGACAATCAAAAAATTTCAGGATTTGTTGTGATAATTATGTAAGGCAAGCTATATCAAGCTCCTAATATTCTTCCCATAATGCTCCTTACTGGATGTTAATTTTATGCTATTTGTTGGTTTTCATGAAAAAAATTTGCTGTGTTGGCTGATGTTCTATTCCTCTGTAGGCCTTATTTGTTCCTGAAAGGTTTCACTTTCTTTCATCATCACTCCTCCCAGTAAATATTCCAAATTTTTCCAGATTCATTTTCCTTATGAAGCCATCCCTCTGATTACTTACTTTTAAAAACATTATTCATTTTCAAATTTTGAGTATAGTTATTGTGACATCTCATAGGGAGTGAAGAGGAAGGGGTTAAAAAAAGAGTAGACAAAATCAGTGTTGATACATATCAATAGTTTCTATTTCCAACTAGCAATATTATGGGAATATTGCTTGATTTTCTATTTAGGGAAATGGTGTCTATCTTGTCTGAGGCTTGCCCAAGGTCATAAGCAGATGTTGATGTTGAATAGAATTTTTTTACCACTTTCAACTCTGCCTGCACAAGGGCCAGTTCTAAGTTGGAGGACAGTGTGTAGCTGTTTTCTTAAATTACTTATGTTACACCTGCCAGTGGGTCTTGAATTCCACCTCTCTTTCACACTTCAAGAAGCTATTTCCAAGTTGAGATGTGTCTACCTTTTCCATGTCTTTCAAAGTCTGTAACTTCTCGCCATCTCCACAAGCAGCATTGCAGTTGAGACCATCATCACTTAGACCCTGATGCTGCAGCAGTTGCCTGTTCCTTATTCCCCCACTCTCTTTTCTCTGTCTGTCTGTCTGTCTATCTATCTAATCTATCTTCCACAAAGAAAGCAGAGAGATCCATTAAAAATAATATCATGCCACTTCATTGTACAGAAAATTTTCAATGACTTTCAATTCTAACTTCTTGTTATAGCTGCTTAAACCTTTCCAAACTAATGTCTTCCTTCTTTCCCTTTTTAACATTCCTTGTACAGTCACCTGCTTTCATGTCAGAGGATCTCTATTTAGGTTTTTTCTATCTCAGCTTGATTTTTTCTTATCTATTATGTCTAAGCATAAATGCAATATCCACTATCCTTACCATCTGCTTTTGTCTGTTTTCTTCATAACTTCTATTGTAATCTATAAATATTTTATATATTTATTTATTATAGTGAAGGTCCAATCCTGAGTGCTTCACATGCTAGGTACTCAATGTGGGATAATGATGACTGAGAAGAAAGATTGAGTGTGAATGTGTGTGTGCATATGTCTGTGTGTGTGCGTGTGTGTCTGCAATCAGCAGATAAGAGTGAAATCACGATGCCCTACCGAGGTCACGAGTCATGCGGAAGATGCCGAATCACCCCGCTGCAGACACCTGGTTCCACATTACAAAGACGCAGAGGACACCGGACCACCAGACCACAATATTGAGTCCCTCTGATCCTGGCCCAGAGAAAGAGGCTTCCTGGTCATCATCACTCCGGCTACTCCCAGCCCAGAGGAAAGGGCTTTTGGGCCACCTTGTGTCCCTCCACTCCTGGCTGAGAGGAAGGGGCTTCCAGGCCACCATCCCTCCCACCACTCCCGGCCCAGAGGTAGGGGCTTCTGAGCTACCATCCCACTGCTCCTGGACCAGAGGAAAGGGCTTTTGGGCCACTTTCTGTCCTGCCGCTCCTGGCCCAGAGGAAGGGGCTTCTGGACCACCATCCCTACCATTGCTCCCGGCCTCTGTCCCACCTCTCCCAGCTCAGAGGAGGTAATCTGTGCAGGTGGCAACAGCCCCCCCTCCCCCGGTCGAAATGAGAAAGCACGTAAATAAGTCTCAAAACCAGACTTCCAGATCACCTACAGCAACTCCAAAGGGAAATGAGATGGAACACTCTGATACTCAACCACCTGGACCCACTGA
>NW_004624800.1:8383288-8457094 GCF_000247695.1 Heterocephalus glaber
GAAGGGAGGGCTAGGAATGGGGGAAAAATAAGAATCAAGATGCATTATGTAAAGGTACAATTCCCAATGAGAAATGTTATTGTGTTGTATACCTACAATGTACCAATAAAATAATTTAATAAAGTGAAAAAAAAAAGGGGTGAAATCACATAGAGAAGTGGAGTATCAGAAAAGACGATCTCACCAGCCCCTTGTTGTATACTTTCTCCTAAAGAGGAAGACCTAAAGAAAACACTTTGCACACTCATGGATGCTAGCTATAGCTTTTTTTCTGTTCCAAAATTCTGTTTCTTTTTACCCTGAATGTAATTAAAATTTCCTATCATCTGAATCTAATATTGATAATTAACTATTCGGGCCATTTAGATAATGACGCATGGGCTTCCGCCAGATTCTCACATAGAAATATGATACACTTGTTTTGTAGCTGACACAAATGTTAGGGTGAAGTTACAGTGAAGTGAGGTACAAGATTTGTCAAATATTTAGGAAAATTGACCTTGCAGTTTGTAAAAAAAAACAAAACAATAAAAAAGATAAGAAGAGGAAGAATACACAACAGTGTATCCTGGGAGAACTCTTTGTCAATATTTTCCTGACTGCAGTAGAGAAGAATCTACAGTTTTTATTTTGTAGCGTGCACATTCCATAAAGAAAGCAAAAGTGAAGTAAGAAGCAGGAGTCTGGGAATTTGCAAAGCATGAAGATTTGGAGGGGAAAAGAGGGAGCCATACAACATAGAGCAAAACGATAAAGCAATACAAACTCTCAATAGACCAAAAAGGGACCTCAGGAATCAGCATGTCTGAACTTGTTAACACGTTATTTACTCGAGAAAGAAGTACGTTCACAGGGTGCTCATCGTTTGGAGCATAGCAGCCGAACACCCTCAGATTAGGGTTTGCAGCTCTGACCCTATTGACATTTGGTGCTAAAATAATTCCTCAGCAAGGAGATGGGAGTTCATGCCCTGTGACTGGTGTACTGTTTAGCAAGATATTTGCTCTGTACCCACTTGATGCCGGTAGCAGCCTGTCATCCATCTCCACCTCTCCACTCAGCTGTGACAACCAAAGACATCCCAAGATCTTGCCCCAAATACTAGGGAATTCCCAATCATCCCAATGTGTTAGCAGATCTGGCCTTCAAGATTTTTTCTCTCCACTTTGCTTTATTACTTAGTGACATGGTTAAATTAAGAATAAAAAGGGTAACTAGAAATTGTTTTTGTTCTTGATGTTTTTGTTTTTTGATTTTTTGGTACCAGGGATCAAACTTGGGACCTTGCGCTTGTGAGGCAGGCAGCAGAACCACTGAGCTAAATCCCCCGGCCCCTGTTGTTGATGTTGTTATTGTTCACATAATAAATGTTTGACAAAAGGGAATGAAAGGAACCACTCTTTATACAAGTTCTAGATGGGCTATTATTCTTACTTGTTTAATGTCATATCATCTTACTGATTCGATCTTTTGTATTCTCAAATTTTTTTCTTTTTTGGTACTGGGGAATCGAACTTGGGACTTGACACTTTTGAGACAGGTGCCAGAACCACTGAGCTAAATCCCCAGCTTGTTCTTTTGTATTCTAAATTATTCAAATGTGGCAGATGGAGACATCTGAGCACTCAATTAGAAAGAATTATTGAATGTTCAGGTTTTTGCTTCATTAGAGATTAAAGGTTTATCTTTTTACATAGCACACACACACCCACACACCTGCATGCACTCACATGGTGTCTATCAGTTACATAGCATTGCTGGGACCCCCACATTCTCAGTGTTAGCACCCTCATTGTTCAGTGTTTTCAACAGGAGGCCACTGCCTGTTCTGGGTAATAAGTTGCATTGTTTATTACAAAACTGCTACAAGCAGAAAACAATAGAGAGCCCCTCCTTTTCCTTTTAGTTTCCTAAGGTAAATATTTCTTGGCATCTATACAGCTATTTATTCCCCTCATCAAGCAATTTAAGAACAACCCATTTGCTACATATGGTGATGGCACTGATTATCTGGCATGAAATAGGAGCCAGTAGCTTTTTGGGTAGAAAAGGTTGGAAGCTCACCTGCTAATGGATATACATATTCAACCCAGATTTTACATTTCCTTAAACTGCATAGCATCATAAAGACTGTGGGAAACGTAGAGGAATTATTAGCACTGTTTTCCCCACCGCCATTGAATACAGGTGCAGGAATGCAGGAAATGCACGTGCACAGTCACATGTGAGCCCTGGATAAGGGTTCTGGTGTCAAGGTGGACAGGGTGAGGATTACCCCTCACTGGGCACTCATAGATTTTCCTATAGTGTTGCTTTGAAGTTTGTTTTACTTTTTAGTTATCTAAATAATAATGCTATTGTCTGAAAGAAGTCAGTGACAGCATGATTTGATCACCCAGAAGTAACATTTCCTTTGACAAGGCAAGTCACACCAGGCTCTCATCACAAATGGAAAGTGTCTGTGTTAACCAACTGTACAGCAGACTAGAAATCAGAAGCTTGCTGGGAAGGTAAGGAAAACTTTGGTTCTTTTGTTTTTCCCTGGAGTTATATCATGTCAAATGCCTTCCCATGCCTGAAGAAAAGCTAAATTAATTTTAATCATGTACCTTTTCTTTTTGTATTCTGTGTGAAAAAATAAATACAAAGGAAATGTGATTAATTCCAAGGTTTTACTTCATGTTATGCTCCTGAGAATACATTTGTTGGGAAATGTATATATGCTTTTATTTTAGTCATAAAATAGTTTACCCAGTACAGCTCTAGGCTTTATTATCTTTAAAAACAACTCTTCTTACTATAAAAGTATGAAATCAAAATTCAGGTCCTGACCAATTTCACCCACATTAGTCTCCCACAGTTAAGCAATTATTTTCTCTGAGGTACTAGCTCATTCCTTTCACAAGGAATTTGGTTCCAATAAATTGATGAAGACTACAGAAGTATGAAGTTACAACTTTCTGACAACTTGGTATCAGTTCATTTAAAAGTCATTGAACGGGATATTTGGAAAGAAACCTCTTGTAAGAGATCATTCCAGGCTCAGAAGTAGACAAGCCACAGAAGAACAGGCTTGTTGTCCCTAAAACTTCAGGAGATTGAACACTTTCAAACAGCATAGTTAAATGCCTGAGCAATATAACAGATAAAACAAGTGAAAACTAAAAAAGTCAGACAAAATCAGTAAGAATGACTGAAATGTTTAAGAAGATTTGGAATTTTACCATGGCATGATGGTTCAGGCTTTTATAAAAGACATGAGATTTGATCTTCAAAGTGTTCGGGTTTCTGGAAAATTTTTGAACAAGAACATGACCCACCAGAAGCAGTCATTTTGAAATTTTAATTAGGTGGGAATGTCTTGTGTACAGAGGCAGGAGAGAGAGAGAGAAGAGCAATGGAACTCTGTACAGCCCACCCATAAAGCCAACCCCCACCCCAAAGCAAAGAGGAAAGTACTGATCACATATTTTCTGACAAGAGTTGTCCCAAGTATTAGAATATGGATACAAGTGAAGCATGGTGGTGAAGGAGTGTACAATTTAGGTTGGAGTGAAGAGAAATCATTATTCCTGATAGGATGTGTTACCCTAGAGAATGACAGATTATGCCCTGGGGTTTAGAGATGGAAATGATTCCAAAGTAGTCCTTGAAAGATGCCCAGGAGTTTTCCAAGGTGTTGTACACAGGAATGAATTCCTGGAAGAGAGTGGAAAGTAGTCAGATATATGCCCTAAAGGAGAAAAAAAAAGAGTTCAACATTTCATATAGGCTCAGTTTGTCCATACACTTTGTATGGCATCCTAAGAAATTGGGGCGTATCCTTTTATTAATGGAAAAGAACCAAAATATTTTTTCTTGCATTTTAGAAACACAAACTGGAAGTATGTGGGAGAAAAATGAGAAACTACATGAGAGGTGGATTCAAGGGCTCCTCTGAGAATCCCAGTGAGAAATAATAAGGGCATCACTACTGCTAGGTGATGAATTGAAGAGATCGTCCATACACAATGATGCATGATCATGTGCAAATGCAAACCAAAGAGCTGAGTGACTGGGAGAGGCAGGACCAGGCAGCAACCAACAGTGCTAACTTTAGATCAAATTTTCTGGTCTCCTTCTCAAGTTCTACAATTTACTAGCTGGAAAACCCAAGGAACCACTCATCTCTATTCCTCCATTTCTTTATCTATAATATGCAGAGCAGACCAGTGTTTCTTCTGTAGACTAGCTAGGAGAACTACTTGTACACATTGCCTTTATTAAAAGTGATTACAACAGAGGGAGAACTTTCATTCAGTAGTAGCCACTGGGCAGTCTGGTGCCGGAGCCCATGCTCATCACTACTAGGCCAAAATAAATAGGTGTATAATTGAAAATAAATATTCTTTATGGCAATAAAGGTGGTCATAATTATCTTCTCAAGCTGGGTGCAGTGGTGCATACCTGCAGTCTCCACACTCTGGGCAACTGAAGCAGAGTGATCATAAGTTTGAGTTCAGCCTGGGCAATTTAATGACTTAGCAAGACCCTGTCTCAAGATAAAAAATAAAAAGGGCTCAGGATGTACTTCACTGAGAGGTCACACAATGGTCTTATTATCTTTTCAAGCTATGAAGTTTTAAACTAGGGTAAGGAAATAATGGATGGGTAAAGTACTGAAAAAAACTAGTGGTAATTGTTAAATCATTACATGAGCCAGGCAAAGATGGAGGACAAAGTCAGATTTTTCTCAAGTTTTTTAACTTGAGTCATTAAAAGAATGATTTTTACCATTGATATCCATGAATTACAGAGAAGGTTTCTCAATACCACCTAACTTATAAGGTATTAGAGCCCTAAGGAAGATAATTAATGTAAAGGGTTTAACACAGTGATGGGCATAGTATAATCCTTCAAGTGGATTATCTATTATCGAAGGTATCATCATTGATCTCAGGGTAAGAGACAGAGCTGAAAGACCCTCGAGCTCTTTTTCCTGTAACCAGTAGAGAGCTGGCTCAGCAGCAAGAGGGATTTGGTAACTGAGAGAACAGCAAGGAGAGATCTGACCTGGAATTGACAGAGACATTGGATTTCAAGTTGGGAGATGGTCACAATTCACACCCAGAGAAGCAGGCAAGAGAGAGGTGCAGTCTAGAATTAAGTCAGCAAAGTGAGGGTTAAAAATAAAAGGGCAGGGAATGGGAATGAAGGAGAGGAAGGATACAGTTATTAGAGAGGTGAGATCTCCAATGTTAAGCAGGGAACAAGAGGAGCGCAATATGTCCAGAACTAGGGAGATCCCAGCAACTGCACAGAGGTTCCCCAATAGGGATCAATCTCTAAAGGACATGAGACAGGCAGATTGAAAGAGTTCCTAGAAAAAAGAAACATAGGAGGTTTCTAGCATCTTTCAGAAAAAATAATCAGATGCTATAGCAAGGATCTCGGCAGAATTTTAATGGAAAAATTGGATCATGGGGTGTGAGAGAAAAAAAATAGTAGTTCTAGAGGAAAAAGTACTCAGAGGTAAAGCAGAAATACAGTTACCATAAGTAGAGTCTGTGCCCAGGTTAAAGAGTCTCAAAGGAAATGTGTCAAAATAAAATAAATCATGAATTTGAGTAATGGTTAAAAATGGGACCAGATGTATAATTATGTCCTAATGCAATGTTTGCCAAAGGTATCTACTTTTTTAGCAGCACTGTGTGACTCCTCTTCAAAATCCTTGCAAAGACTTTTATAAACAAAGGAAAGAGACTAAGAAATATATGTGGCTAGACACCATGTTGAGTATCCCAAGGAATCCTTCTTTCTGCATATCTTGTCACTTTCAGAAGTTGCCATGTAGTTTCACTAATCTGTATGATTCCCCCACAATGTTCATTTCCACAAGTAACTCTAACCCAGCAACAGATAAGCCACTCATCCTACCTTTTGCAAAAATTGCTTAAAACTCATAGAAACGAAGGTAGAGAAGCACAGATGCTACTGTGTCACCAACTAAAAATCTTGGTCTAGTCATCACCCTAGGACAGCTCTCATCAGGGGGTTAATGAGGCAAAAGGAAAATGGCAGGAGGAGATTCTAATCCAAAGACTGTACTTTGTTTTCTTCCTGACTCTGAAGGTCAATAACATCTGATTACTTCATATCCCCGGTATATATTTTGTTAAATCTTTGAAAGAAAATTACATACTCAATGGCAAAAACATTCAAACGCAACTTAGATAGCTTTCTATTATATAAATCCTTATTGCTTAAGTTTGTCAGTTACTCATAGTTCAGTTGGAGCAGTTTCAGCTGTCACACTTTAGTGAAGCAAAGACAAAGGAGTCTTTTTTGTAAAGCTAATTTGGTTCTGTGACCTTCTTTGTTCTTACTTTGGAAGCACCTTCAACCACATGCGAATATATACTAACTGGATTTCTGGGCTATGCCATCTTTCATCATTAATTTTTATTCTTATAGTTTTTAACAATGATATCTGATTTTTTCTCTTTGATTAGTTATATATATGATATATTAATTATATATACAATAAACATAGTCTGGTCACTATTGGCAGTTTTTACTTTGATTTCAATAATCAAATTTTGCTAAAATTACACACACAACCATGTTTTATTAATCTTTGCAGAAAAAGTCAAAAAATATTTTTAAAGCCCCAGAAGTGTTGTAGAAACTAGAATGGAGATGGTAGCCTGGAGTGTGATTATAAATTAAACTGACCCCTTTGCTTTCTAAAGAATGAGTCAATACATAATATCAGAAAACTACCCCCTAGCCTTTGTTCTTTCATCTTGGAATACAATGCCTCTATTGTGGAAAGGGCACCATTTCCCCAGAAGTATAATTAAAAGTAGGTTTCCTTTCAGCTTGCATGGTGATAGTACAGACACAATGGGAATCCAGGTACAATACAGAGTTAGTTGGGTGAAGCAACCCAGGAGCTTTAAAAGAGCATTCATTCAAATGCTTTCTACCTGGTTGCACGTGGCTCTCACAGTTTATTTGTGAATTTGGGGAAATAAAATCACCAAATATTTGTGGATATGTTGAGGGAAATCTATATTTATATGTTCAGATTCAAGTAAATAATCGAAGCTCTAAATTAAAGTGAGCACAAGGCTCTATAAATTCACCTTTCTTAAGCTCTATTTTCTCCCTGAGATTCAATACTCATATTTTGTCTTTAGCATCCTAAAATAATGAATTTGAGTTTTGCTGCAACTTCTTAGTCGTCACAAAGCTCATCAAAATAGAAAAAATCTAAAAGTTTTAAACACTGCTATGTAGAAGTATATTTCATAGATTATTTTGGAAATAAAGAGATTTGACACAATGAATTAAATATGTTGTTCTGTGATAGCTCCCAAGAGTTTCCAGGAAAATGTTTTCATATATGTATACGTTTACCTACATAACTAGCTATCTATGTATCTACGCTGAAAAATAGTTTTAAAATTACACAAAGAAATGTCATTCAAATTAGTTATCTATATAATTAAATGAGAAGTTATAGATTGTTATGGCTTGTATCTAGATGGTTCCAAAGCCTCATGCAGTCATAGCTGGGCTTCATGGAGGTTGCTGGATCTAGGATGTGCGATGCTGGGATTCATTCATGGTGCGATGCTAGGATTAAGGCTGCTCCACCCTGGGTGTGAGGGTGGGTAGCCTGGATAGGGTATAAAGGACAGAAAGAAGGTTGCTTATTGCTGCTTGTCACTTGCTGCCTGCCTTGCTTTGCTGTGGACTGTTTCTCCTCTGTGATGCCTCTCTGCTATGCCACCCTGCCTTGGAGCCAGCCAACTATGAACTGAAACCTCTACAAACTGTGAGCTAAATACACGTTTCCTCCTTTAACTCTGGGCGTTGGGTATTTTGTCTCAGCAGCGAGAAAAGGGACTAAGACACAGATACAACACCAACATTTTTGCATCCATGTAAAATGCTCTGTTTGCTATGTAAATTCCATTAAGGAGTTAAGTTGGAACTTAATATTTAAAAAAAAATTCTTAAAAATTGACCATATATGCTTTAATTAAGTGGGAAAGTTACAATTTTTTAAATGATATAACTTTGTAATATCCTTTCATAATATCATTGTTATAATGTTCAGGCACATAATTTTGTTCCCAATTATTTTATATTCGCTTTTTTTTTTTGGTACCGGGGATGGAACTCGGGACCCTACACTTGGGAGGCAGGTGGTATAGTCTCTTTTAACAACGCCATAATTGATAATTTCTGTAAAAATATAGGTGCTAAGAAAAATGTATTAAGATTAGGAAATTAGCTGTTGACCTCCTATTATAGGTAATTATCTTAACATTATTCAGATTTAATTTTGTTCTGATCTAGGTATTTATAAACAATATATATAAAAATAATATCGGGGTCCTATTCTTCTCACACATTTTTGTAAACATTTTATGCACAATATTTTATTTTTGCATGACATGAGATTTTACTTGAAAAACATGATATATACTGAAAAAATAATATTCCACATCAGAATACATTCTTTAAAATCACTTATCCTTTTTCAGTTAGTTTTATTATTATATATATGCTTGGATAAATATCTCTGTACTTCATTTTCAAGAATCGAAATCACTTAAGTTTAATAGATAAAAAGGAGTATTTAAGTGTTGTAATAATTATGGCCTAAGTTTAAAATTAGGACCATAATATGCTTATAATTCTTTGATCATTTTGCTATAAAGCATTTGAATATAAATCACTTGAAGTGTGTGAAGTATTGCATAATATACATTACCTCATTTTTGAGTTATGAAAAAATATTTAAAGAATCTTAAAATAATTAGAAATCATAAAACTGGAAGTAATTTCCCAGTAATCAAAACAAAAAAATTGTATTTTAAAGGAAATTTTTTTTGATACTATGAAAAAAGATACTTCACAATACAAGTTATCATTGGATATTGGAAACTGGTATGACTTCATTCTTTTAAAGAAACACTAAAGTGCTGACTATTTTTTAAAATGTTCACAATCAAGAGGACATCTTATTGCTTAGGGTAGTGGTAAATTCCCAACATGTTACTGTGCCCAGGTGGAACTGGGCTGTGTGTCATTATTCCCAGAATGCTCCCAGCCATACACAAATCCAAGAAAACATCTCCTCCTTTCCCAACACACTCAAGTGGACCTCAAAGGTTTGCTAAGGAAATTTTACTAAGAAACAAAAGTAAATAAAATGAGGCCACAAAAGATTTACTTTGAAGATAGAAATATAAACAAAGATGATTTTAGCTGAGTACAGGTTCCGAAGCAGTGTGGATGCTGAACATCATTCTAAAATTCAAGTAGTTTCTACATAAACCAGGGAGGTTCAAATGTTTGAGCTTAGCCTAAGAGTTGATCTAGGAGCTGGACAAATTTAAAATGACTTTTCTGAAAGGCTTTGCTTATACATGGAGAGAAATTGAGATTTTTTTTTCCTAATAGGTAAGAGATCTCATGCATGGAAATCATCGACTTTTCATTATGCACATGCTGAATCCCATTTTATGACCATAATAATACGAGCACAGCACAACTTACTATTGTTCTGAATATTTGTTTGTATTTGGTAAAATAAAATTGAGATATTTTGCAATAAAAATCTCATTTCAAATGATAGGTAAGTTTTTCAATTTTGATTTTGGTTCTACATCAGATAGTAATGTCTTTTAGTAATTTCTAACTACCCTCATAATATTACAATAGTCTTCCTAGAAGATATATTAAGTTTTCCAAATGTAGTGATGTTGTAAACAACCTCAAGAATCTAGAAAGTTAAAAAATCTCAACTCTTCAAATGAGAAGACAAATCTGTAGTACAGTGTTTGCCAAACTGTTTTTGGAGCATGAGATTATCATACTGGATCACGTAGAGGTTTTCAATAAAAAAGTAAATGGAAAAGAAAATACCAAAATTATCAGAGTGCACTTTAAATAGAAAAATGAATTTTATTTTACAAAATTATGTGTCAGTGGATATTGAGTGTGACATAAAATATCTTCTACTATGTTTTGATCAAAATCATTTGAAAGTATAGGTCTTAGTCTATCCTCCCCAGGATTATGAATTTGAAAAATAATATAAAAATTACCTCCCAGAGGGACCAAATATTGGCACTCAGATAATTTTACACTTGTTTTTCTTTTACCACTCATTCCTGAAAGTGTTTAAGTATGCATTCAAATGTCAGTAAATACCATCTATGTCTGTATTATATGAATGTTTCTTAAATTTCATGTAGCAACTTGGAAAATGTTTACATGGAAGAATAACTCACTCTGCAAACTCAAGCCTACTCAGGATTTGGCTAAATTTTATAAATTGAGTCAATCATCAACGCCTAATGACACTCTTAGAAAGTAAAACCAACTTGGAGGTAAATGGGCAAGGGGACCACAAGCAATATATTGGATATTCTCTTATTTTAAGATTTATTTTAAATTATTCAGGAGCTGTGTTGTTCAGGACAGATCAAAAAAGGGTTTTGAATCAATTGAATTGGCTTTGATCCTGTAACACAGAACTAAACTCAAAACGAGTTACAAGTGCATGCTAACATTATCTGAGTTCCTACATTTACCTTCCAATGTACTGCTTTATGTGTGAACAGCACAATATTATTAGGTATTTTTCTTGTGTAGATTTTCAAAGTTTTTGCAGCAAAGATATTTCCAAAAGGAAACAAACTAGACTGCCATTCTTTGATGTTCATGTTGGTAAGAGGACAGGTAGATACAGTATATGTTCATTTCCTTCATCAAAGGAAACTTTAGTACTAGTATTGGGTTACGTATTTTCTCAGTGCAGCTACTTACACTAAGTTATCTGTGTATTTAATTGAAATTGTTAAAGTACAGATGAAATTATTTTCTATGAACTGCATATGTAGTCTTTGAATAAGTACAAGATACTGTTATGGAAATCTCGGAAAGAAATACACAGAGACACAGAATTCGGATAAAATAATAAAATTTCTTCTCGCGAGCGGACGGGAAAGCCAGAAACTAATCTGGTCAATATCCAGTCCCCCTTTGTTCAGCATTTCCCTTTTTATATCCTTTTTAGCCATTATCTCATCCCTAGTGGTCTTTGATATGTAAATACAATTCCAAGACAAGTCAAGTCACAGACATAAGATAGGCCATATACATTGTAAATTCACCCTGGCATGGTAACTTTGTTAGGTCAATGAAGTTACTGGTTAGAGTCAGATAATCCTCACCTTAAACAAGGAGTTACAGGAAAAGCAAATCTTAAAAGAACACATTACTTATTTTGCTTCTACAACTACCTTAATATTCAATCTATTAAGTTATCTAAAACTTTTCCTTATCAATACAATTTTTAATGAAGGTGTTTCTATTGCACTACTTTTTCTGAAATGTGAACAATGATAACTAATGAGTCTTTAGTTTTCACTATGTGTACAGCAAAAAAAAGAAAAAGAAAAGAAAAATAAATACTGCATTTGAAACTTAGATATTTTCATTGGCCTATCAAAGAGTAAGAAATATTTGCATTTTTTATTAGTGTCCTTTACATAGATTCTTAACTATTAACTAGATTTGCAAATTTGCAAATTGGCTAAGGTACCTTTTTTTTGACAGAACTGATTGAATCCAGGGCCTTTGCACTGAGCTGCATCTGCAGCTCTCTTTAAATTTTTTATTTTAAGACAGGATCTCCCTAAGTCACTTGTTACACAGGCTGGGCTGGAACCTTCATTCATTCTCCTGCCTCAACATCCCAAGTGCTGGGATTACACATGTGCACTATCATACCCAGCAAGAATATTTTGTTCAGTATAAGAATATACAGCAGAAAGAAGGTAAAATTCACATTACTTAGTATCTAATTAAGAATTACCATCTGGAAACTGGGCATGGTGACACACTTTTGTAATCTCAGCACTCTGAATGCTGAGGCAGGAGGGTCACAAGTTTGAGTTCAGCATGGGCAATTTTGTTTCATAGCCAGACCCAGCCTCAAAATAGAAAAATAATAAAGTCTTTGGATTTAGTGCATAGGGAGGGCCTTGGAGAAAAGAGAAAAATGGAAACAAAGTCTATGTAAATAGGGAAGTGTGGAGGGGGTGGAGGGGACACAGGCAATGGGGAAAAAATAAGAACCAAGATACATCATGTACAGGTTCAAGCACCCAATGATAAATGTAAACATATTGTATAACTAAAATGTACCAATAAAAGAATTTGAGCAATATACTCACAAAGAATTGTCACAAATACGATTTCTTTATTCACTGCTTCTTTCTCTTTTTTTAAACACAGAGTAAATTAGATAAAAACAGCATGGAGTCCTAAATTAGACTTAATCAAACTAGTAAGTGTTTATTAGTCACTATGTTTAGATTTAATTATTTTAAATAGAATAGTTTCTGTTACCTGGAGACCTAACAGCGAGTTGGGTTTGCTCAGAGAATGTCAGGAGGGAGGACTCATACCAACACTTGTATGCACCGAGGTATTAGCAAAGAATCTTTCATCTTAACTGTGGGGAGCTTTTCAACTGTGGTAAACATTTTATGTGTATTTATTTTATCTTATTTTGGTCTCTCCAGGTATTTTCTATTTGCTCTGAATCTCCAGGTGAGCGTATACAGGGAAGAAATAATAAAATATGATTGATCAACCATTTTAATTGAACAGTCAGAGGAAAAGCAAAACAGCAAAAAGAGAAAGTGAATACCTAGGTGTTTCACAATAGCTTTAGATCTCAAAAATCCAGATACAATCGTGACAGAATTCTTCTCCTGACTTCCTTAAATCCTTTTCAGTTAGAGTCCACATGGAAGAACAAAGCTCATTTTATGATAAAATAAGTCATTTAGGAGGGAGATATTCAATGGAGCACTGAACTTGAGCATGGTTGGAGCTCTTTTTCTAGGCGCTCTTTTACAACCTAGAGACAGAAGAAGAGTGTGTGGCCTCTGCCCTCAAGGAGCTTATAGCTCGAGGGAAACATGGTGGACATGATATTATGGGTTGGAAACCATGTTGGGTGTGTGCACAGTGCATCAAGAAATAGAAATTAGTGCCCACAGGCATGCATTTGAACTCTCTGTCCTGACTTTTCTCAGTGATGGGTAACTCTCTAATGGCTCAGCAAATATTATTTCTTCAGTTTTCTATTTCTAAATTGTCCTTCACAAAAAATAGGACCACTACAAGAAATATCTAGAGAAATTTTGATAAAATAATTTACTATTTATTGGTCTTACATTGTGCTTAATTTTCCTTGGTTTATAATACCTCACTTGGGAATAACAGCTTGCTTTGTACCATATTAATCAGAGACTATCCTAACATCACTAAGTCTCAAATAATAATATCTAAGCCTCAGCTTATCTTTTCACTACAATACCAAGTTTAAAAATGACCCTGTTTAGTTTAGCCAGTCTCCTTCAGTTGATATACAGTTTTTGTTATTCCACTTGTATTCACTTCACATTTATTTTTCTAACAATTTGCATGGTTTTAGCAGGATCACTATGGGATTTTGCTTCAGGTAGCCGAATATTCCTTTAAATTTACAATTTAGTATGTCTTGTTACTGATAATAAAAGGTATTTGAATGCATAAAATCAAAAGATAGCAGATACTCCTATAGTATTATAAACATCTTTTGGTTTTAAAAATAAAATATTCTCTTAGAAGCACAGCAATTTCTCTATTAAATATAAATCAGCATTTGTCAGGATTAGAAGATTTGGATGCTCTAAGATAATCTGGACTTTATTTCCTGCTCAAATTTCACCCTTATAGTAATTTTCTAAGTTTTCATTATCCAATCATCACACAATGTAAACAAGAAATTATCTCAAAAATCTGAATTAAAGCATAATCAGGAGCATGTAACACCCATTAAACAAAACAAAACACACTATGAGCTTTGGGAATCACAGTAGAAGTTTAAACACAAATGTCAAAGAGACTTCACCGACCTGAGGAAATGTCAATTTGGCTCATCTTGGTCTGAGTGACATTGATGCGAACGCCCACTTTGCTCTCCATGAGGTCAATCTCCACGTTGCCCAAGTTATCCCCAAAGTGACTGAAGAGCAGGAGACCATTGGGGTTCCAGGTTCTAAACTGGAAACTGACTGAAAACAGGTCCTGTTCAGGCCGTCCAGGCACCTCGAGGTAACTGGTTGCATTGAAAAAGACAGGTACCGTGTAGGGCTCCACACAAGAGAAACTCAAGTTTCCCTACAAAACAGAAAGAGATGGGCTTTGAGGCAAATGTGGAACAAAATAAGCAGCCATATAAGACTGTAGAAAGAGTGATCTATGGGTCTCAATGCAGTGCCTGAGCCTGTGCCATACAGAGCACGCAGCATTGGGTCCAGTGAGCAGACTCATCATTAGGAAGCTCCTGGAGTTTGAGACTCAATATTGTTCAGCAGCTGGCCACCTGGGCAAGGGTATTAAACTGTCACAGTTCTGGAAACTGATAGAAGTCCCATGACTTGATGGGCTGAGCATAGTATGCAATGAGTGCCCGTGCTTGGGCTTCATTGTGGACCACTGGACCTTTGCTAGACAGTGACACAGCACAGATGCTGGCAAAACCCAGCCTGAGGAGAGCCAGGCCCCTGCCCTCTTTGGTGTGGAATGCCAGTGTCCACCAGTACATGATGCCTCTGGTCTCAGCGGGATCCACTGTAGTCTTATTTGTTAACTATGTATTGGCCTGACATTTTGCAGCAAATATCTTTGGGTTTATCTACATAGCTACTATCTATGGATTGATATTAACAATTTAACAACTTTATAACTGATTATTTTTTAACTAATTCAAAATCCATTTAAATTTTTATGAAGTATGTTTATATCACAATGCATTAATGCTTACTGAACTATCAATATTTATGTATTTTTGGCATAAACATTCATACATACTGAATTATACACACTGAATTACATATTCCAGTGCCTAAGTACTTTTCCTTTAGAGATTTGACAATTTACACTTGCTTCTAACGTCTTTTATCCCACTTTAATACTTAAAGGAGCATAATTTAATGACATTTTCATGAGGTCTCTCTCCCATACTTCTGTATAGGTATACACACATCTATGCATATATATCCATATATATATTACAACATCACATATATTTCACAGATGCTCAGCTATTTCATTTTAGCCTATTAACCACTAAGTCTAAGGTATGATGTCTCTCTGAGATAATATTCAAATTAAATTTGCTCTGTAGCTTCACAGAAAATTATTTTTAAAGGCTTGCTTTACCACTGGAAAGAACTGCCTAGGTATAATAGCTGAAATGCTGTCATTGATCATGTACTTGTGTTAGATGATGGTCTCTCAGAGAAATTGAAGACTGTTTCTAACTCAAGTTGGCACACAATGGGGAAACGTGCATGCATGGAGAGGGGGTAGGACGAATGCCAAGTCTATTCACTAAAACATCAGGAACTAGCATCTTTGAAAGAAAATTTTCTATATATTTTCCTTGGTAGGGCTGCTTAGACAGTGCCCTACTTGTTTCTGTCATGTCTAAAATTTTTAGTATGCATGTATACTTTTATTCAAAAGTTTATTCCATATCTACCCATACAATTATTTGTCAAAGTAAAATATATTTATAGAGCATCTATATTGTATGGAATGTTTCTGCTATTTATTTACATTTGAAACTGCATTTGCAACCGGAGTACATTTTGCAGTTATGGTTGATTTTGGAATGAGTCTCCATAGCACAATGCTCTGTAGTTTGAGTACAGAACAGATACATCTCAGAACCAACACTGAGGTCTGGGAAGAAATAACATTTTATCTCTGCTTAAAGGTGCAAATAATGGAAACAAGATTATGACAATTCAGAATCTGTTCCTTTCTTCCTTAAGCAACATTTTCTGAAGAAAAGAAAAAACAACAGAAGGATTCTGGCGCCATTTCATGCAAAGCTTAAAATACTATGTATGTGTACATATAATGTGTGTGTACTTGTCTGTGTTACATATAAGAATTCTCTAGGTAAAAATAACACATTATAGAAGAAGACCATAACCTTGGAAGTCACATATTGCTAGTCCACAATCTGTAACTATGACACAAAGTCACCTTCAAAGTTATTATTCTGGGTGAAATCTTACTGTTCCTATCTAAAAATCTTTATATGTTTCTTGCAAAAATTTTCTGAGTTTATCATACATATTTATAACATGCCTAATCCATGCTGCCTATAAATGAAACTATTACTATTTTTCTCTTGTCAACAAACTTTATGAGAAAATTTTATGTAAGTTGAATTTTTAATTAATGTTAATTCATCATTATTTTACACTGTTGAACCCAACACATCCAGGATGAAATAGTTTATGACTGGGCAGTAGCTGTTCAACACTCTGTACAAAACTAACAGCTCTTTGATAATTCTTAGGGACCAATATTTTGGCGTGCCATCTCTTACCACGTTGGATGGTTCTAACTTCTTCCTCCTGGCAAGATCTGTAATGTTGATCCCATTGTAGTTGATGCTTTCCATGCAGCCTTTAAAATTCTTTCTGCTACTGGAACTTGGCTTTCCTGAGAAAGGTATGCCTCCAAAAGTTATCTTGGAGAAAAAAAATTAATGTAAATGTCTGTACTGCATTATATAAATGAAAAAATAATATGAATATAGGCAAGGCTACGTATCTGTATCTCACTAGTATCTTTATCTCAATCAAAATATGCAAACATTATGATATTTTATCTACTAAATCTACTCATTATGTTGTTATTGAAGTGCAAAATAGAATAATTAATTCTGAGAATTATAACTTGAGCGATGAAATAACAACAATCCCTTGCATTTTTGCTACCCAAAGGCATTTTATAAATTTTCTTGAGAATGTTTTAAAAGATTTTATCTAGTTAACTTTTTTATCAAGTAGAATTAAAAGTATATTTTCATGTTTATCATTCAAAGGCATATTATCAATAAATGCCTCTAGTAATCTTCTAGATAACAAGTACTAATATAATAACTTGATAAAAATGCAGCCCAAATCAAATAATAGTATATTTTCTCTCTGCACACTTATTATGGTCTAATGACTTATAGAGTCCAAAAGTTCATTAGATTTATTTCAGGTATAGAAAGTAGCCAAAAATATCATTAGTATATTGATTAGGAACTGAGGACTTGCTAGCTATGAGTTGAGCAGTATATTGTTAAAGATATTATAGGTCTTCCAAATCGTACCTGAACCCTAACCCAAATGCTACTTAGTGTGTCCCTTTAAGTACTATTGTTTATAGAAGGAGCTATGTGTTTTTCTTTGTATCTTTGGTTAATTTACAGTATTATAACATCAAATACATTTAATGCAATGTTATAATTAATATCTGGATTCCCAGAAATGACATTTCCTACTATTAGTGTATCAGTAAATAAATGCAACTATTAATCATGGTTCTAATATCAAGATACACAATCCAGATTTTAGTTCTCTACATTTTTTCCAATGTTATCATCATCAATTATTCTTTCATACTTTTGAAAGTCAAAGGAATAGGTGAAATACTTTTAAAAGTCACAATTTCATGTTTGAAACATAAAATATCTTTGTGTCTAGGAGGATTATATTCTATTATTTAGTATCATGGCATTTAAAATGCTCAATTAATTCTAGGAAAAACAAATTAATTATTGTTTATAAAATAATAATATGTAAATAAATTTGATATTATTAATTATGTATATGATATTTGCCACAGAGTTCAGGGATAAGGAGAGAATAGGAAAGTTGAGAAAAATAAAAATGTAGAACGATTAGGAAACTGTAAAAGTGCTGGAAAAATATTTTCAAGTTCCCTGAACTGATCTTATCAGGTACTCTATACTTGACCCCCATACCAATGATAATAGCCATTGATGCTAAATGAAGTGCTGTACTTCCTGCTTGCAATTTCTCTTATCAATTTCTTCCAGACTTGATATTAATGAAATCTGTTTTATCACATGCATCTCACTTTGAGTAATATGACTAAACAGTAATTTTAAATTATTCCTCTGTGTGCCTGATTTCTTAATTTGGGGCTTTCATTTTCCTTTGGGATGATTATTCAAATACTCCTGCTTTTTCTGCTTTCGCCAACCCTAGACACAGGGCCTATCCCATGGAAGGTGCCCTGCCGAAGCATCACAGTCTCAAGTAAATAGATTCCTAGCAATTAAATGGTTTCTGATTCCAGTTCCTTATGTAAATAGTCATATTATATTGCATTGTTGCCTACTATTTCTAGTTACATATTCTCATTGGGAAAATTAAGTCGTTGGTACACAAATTTTTTGGACATTGTAATTATTGTAATTGTAAAAGCATGTTGAGGTTGTCAGATCAATAATGTTTTTGTGTCTCTTATGATAGTCTTCTTAATGATATTCTCATCCACTAACTTTGCCTATAAAGATATTACTGCATTCACAATTTTATTAGCCAGAAAGTGTTTACAAAGTATAGCATAGATCACCAGATATCTCTAAGTGTGCTTTCTCTCACCCTCTTTAAGGAAAAAATAATGCTTTGCAGCTGTGTACATTGCTTCCAATTCAACATAAAGCATTTGAAACTAGATTTGGTTTCCTGATATTTAAGTGGAAGGTCTGTTTGTGACTCCAAAGACTGTCATTTGGGGGATGGAAGCAATCCTCTCCATGATCTCTTCCTTTCTGCTGGCTGGAATACACACAGGAATGTGAACAGCCTTCTCTGACTGAATTGCGGCAGGGGCAGAGTGCTGGCAAGTTAAAAGGGGACTGGCAAAGAGCTGCCATTTTAACTGTTACTGCAAAAGGAGTCTGGATTCCTTTGATATGAAAAAGGATAAACATGCATCTGTTATAAGCCATATATATGTATGCTGATGTATATATGTATATATATGGCAATCATATATGAAATATACATTTATTTTTATATTATAGGCTATTATTTACATTTCGTACTAGGAGAGCATGAATTACCCCAGTAAGGGTCAGAAAGCAAAACAAATTCAGACTTTGAGTCCTGTTTGGTCTTATGTGATTGATTTTCTGTGTAATGCTAGCCACTTTATGTTTCTGCTGTGAGCAAGGGAGGGACTCTGTAAGCAGAGTTTATTGCAAAAGACAATGGTGTAATATCCCAAGTAAGTGTATCTTGGAGTTAGAAGATCAGAACAAGCTCATCCCAAATACAAAATTATGTCCTGCCCTTTGGTTTCATTGGCTTGGAGGAGGAAAATGAAGCAGAGCACATCTGTGTATCATTGTATTCGTGCCAGACAACCATGCAGCTAGCAGCTTGATTGCAAATGGTGAATGAATCATTTCATTCCCTACAGAGGGGAGGGAATGAAATAAACTCTTAGGCCATCTCCCACTAAGAATTTCCTTATTAAATTACAGCAAAGGGGCCAAGATAAACTTTGTGCTTCTTCTATGATACCCATCTCTAGGAATGGTGATAGGCATCTGTATTCTACCCTTAGCAGTGTGGTACTGGAGCCTATTGATACTGGTTCATTGAGAACTGATTTTAAACAGAGTCATTGTTAAAAATCAAAGTCTGTAAGGTTTGTTTTGTTTTGTTTGGTACCGGGGATTGAACTCAGGTCCTTGCGCTTGCGCAGCAGGAAACAAAACCACTGAGCTAAATCCCCAGCCCCGAAGTCTGTAAGATTTAAAATAAATAAAGTACATTAAACAGAAAATTAGTATCCAGAAATTGCCTGTACATTTACTATCTTATATACTGTGGAAGTTATTTGCACTTACTGTGTCTACATGATATGAATACTATACAATGATGTGCAAATGGGCACCTCTTTCCAACCCACTGCTCAGTACTATCCAGTTGATAGCAAGGTATCAACTATGGTGGGGTATTTATACTATAAAAACCAAAGAATGCTATAAATCAGGGCATTCTTCCTCTTCTACCCTCTTGTTAGGCATTTACCAACCCATCCATGCCCTTAGATCTCCGTGACCTTGGCCTTAGACCACTTCCAGATAAAATGAAACAGTGCAATTTCAGGGAAGTCAGACACCACACCTTCTAGTTTTGTCAAAAAACAAAACAAAACAAAAACCAAAGCAGGTTTCTGATACTCTCGGTAGACTTTAAATACTTAGTGTGGATGTTATGTAATTGGTACTATTTTAGGCTTGAAGCTAGTTCTCTTGCAACCTCTGAAGTATGAACCTAGTTGCTACGCAGACTTATCAAAGAGACAGATGTGACAACACAGAGAGACTACTCTAACATAGTCCCCAGATTCCTTTAAAAAGACAACCAAAGAGAGTCTCTTTACATTAAGATGGACACATAGGAATGAAAAGGAAAGCTTAACCATTTCTAGTGCAGCTCATGCCAATAACTGAAGTATCTGAGAGGAGAGTTATCAGGCAATAGCTTTACAAAGAGAAAAAAGTAAGCTTATCCTGTTTCTCCATACATTTGAATTTCTGCGTAGTATCTCTCTCTAACAGACATGTCTTGGCATTTTTGTCTATAGCTGAGGTTCCTGGTGTGGTGTTACATACAGAGGGGCTTTGCGGGGTCCATGAGACTCTGTAGAAAGTGTTGTGGGTCTGTGAATATTCATAGCTTTCATCACAAACTCAATAGGGTCTATGACCCAAAGTTTTTAATTCTAGTTTTTGAACATTGGAGCTTTGTTTGCCCAATGCTAATGTTTCAGGATTTCTCATCTCTTAGGATGCTTCAAAGTTTATTAATGGAGATGAATTATTCATCTTTAAATTCTCTCATTCATTGGGAGTCCAGTCACAAGAGCAAAGACATATTAATTTACAGAAGACAAAAATTTGTGGGAATTTTACATTTTTTCCAATAATCATCTTGCTTTGAAAATATTTGGGGGAGTCCAATTATTTAAAACCTTCATTAGGGTTTACATAATATATTCCATTCCACATTCTGATTTAGGAATATATATATGCATATACATATGTTTCATGTTACACAAAATTTAGAAATTAAACATGCAAAGAAAATAGAAAAAATGCTAAAAATTCTGACTTCTCACTGTTTTAGAGGTAAGGAGCATGTACATGTCTGCAATCTCAGACCTGGGTAGCAAGGCACACAACACTGGTGATTGTCACAGTATATGTCACATTTTCAAAGGTGCCACAGTAGCAGTGGACATCTTTTGGACATTGTTAGAAACACTAGCTTGAAGGGATTTCTTTTTGGTACCGGGAATCGAACTCGGGACCTTCCACTTGCAAGGCAGGCAACCGCACCACTGAGCTAAATCCCTGGCCCAAAGGGGTTTCTATTCTAATATTTGATCATGCTACTTCCTTCTAATGACTTTCTGTCTTTGTGAAATTGAGTTTGTGGTCATTCCTCTAGCAAAAAGTAAATTATATAAAGAATATCATATAAAGTAAAAAAAAATTAGAATAGGTAAAGAAGATGGAAGTATAAAGTTTGATTGTAAAATATGAAGTGTCCAGGAAAAGCACACTTATCCTATCAGCAAATACTTACTGTTATTTAAAATTTTTTAATGAAATAAAAATATATTTGCATTTTTTCAAATGGCTTCCAGATTATTGATCATAATTTTTAAGTTTTGGGGGCTGAGGGCCTGTAACTACCATGGAAAAATTACTAAGACACTAATGATTGCATGAACTCAGAAAGTTTGGAACCCTCTGGCTGAATAATATTGTCATTTTAAAAAATTTTATTAATACATTGCTTTTTTTTGCTATTTCCCTTATTCTCCTATTACAAACAAAAGTATGATGAATATATCCATAAAAATTGTAATCCCTATATATGATTAACAGTTTTTATAGACAATTTAAAGTTAAATTGTTCCCCAAATAATTTATTAAGAAATCTCATATGCCTACTAGAATGTTATGAGAATACGTGTGTATATCCTTCCATGTATATATGCAGCATGTGTATACCTGCAATCTCAGATATTAATTATTCTTAAATTTTTAGTTTTTGAAAGGTAAAATGTGTCTTTTAATTCATGTACAAACTTTTAAACTATTCTGATGAACAGTCACGTTGGAGCTACTTGGAAACAATCAACTAAAAACACAGGTAATTGGAAGAAAGGGAGGGACATACATCCTGATGCCAAAATCAATCTGAAATAACAGACTTGCAGATCAAACAAAACACAAGCACAGGACTTTATAAAATGATTATCCAGCCGACAAGGCTGAGTTTTCAAAAAGAATGAGAGACTGCAAATGTGTGGCACACTCAATCCACCTAGGATGGATCTGGAATATATGGCCCCTCCCCTCTTTTGCTTTCCTGTAAACAGAGGGCACTGCAGCCTGGCAACAAATTTCACTGGCACACATGGGGGCAAATGGCCAGGAAGCTGCTCTCTCCCTGATGAGCCATCGTTTTTGTTTTGTTTTTTTCTCTGTGGTATGCCATAGCAGCGAACTGGAACCTCTAGTGATAACAAGGTTAGAGATTGGCAGCAGCTTTGAGGATAGCTAGTAGAACAACAGAACCCCTCCTGCCCTACAGCCACAACCAGCCTCGGGTGGCAGGGACAAGGAATGGGAAATTAACACTCTCCCACCCTGTGACCAGCTGTTTCCCAGAGTGGCAGTACAGTACTGGAAGATGCTATGGCCCATTGAGAGGTGGGTGTAGTGGGAGGTGCCTAGGTCCTGGGAGGTGCTCTTAGAGAGGGTTATAGGATCCTAATCTCTCTCTCTGCTCCATTCAAGGTGTGATCCTTTGGCTCTACACACTCGCCTGCCACAAGGTACCACCATCTGCGACCTTTACTAGTGAGCAGAGCAGCAGGGCCACTTGATCTTGGATTTTGAACTGTTAGCTAAATAAATATTTTTATGAAGTTAGATGCCTCATGTACTTCACTGTAGTAATGCATAACTAATATGCCCATACAACAATTTCAATTTATTCTGAGCTTATAACAGCATAGTCCTAATAGCACAGTCTCTCTCTTCAAATTATTATTTTAGTATTAAGGTTAAAGTTTTAAAATATATCAAATGCTCATGATTAAAATATCTAGAGGTGAATACAATGATATATATATTTTCATAAATTACGTTTTCATGATGTAATTTCCTTTTTTCTTTGAGATGAGAAAAAAAATGGTACCAGTCGGTATACAATTAACAGTGATATCACAATACAGTCAGAGTCTGAAGCTGACTCTGGACTCACAACACGTAGCTGTGTGTAGGGGTTGTGGGTGTTTGCACCTCATAATCCAGGTCCAGGTAGTCGAACTCTCCGTTGGTGCGGAAGTGCTGCAGGCTCCTGTCCAGAGTGAGGTTGATGCTGCGGCCCTGGCGCTCCATGACCACAGAGTGCCAGTGGTGGTCGTCCAGCAGACTTCCAATCATCACAGATGTATGGCCATAGATGGGGCCAAGCTGGTTGCTTCCTGAGTCGAGGGAGTAGAAAGAAACAAGACAATGACTACCCTGCTCTGGGAGCCACAGATCTCCCAGTTAGCACATGAGGAGCTGATGTTCCCTCCCTGCTTTGGCCCTTGAAGTTAGCCTGGGGGAGCCAGGGGGTGCCTGTGCTTAAAACACTTTTATGTTCAAAGTGCAGAAAGGTAAAGATGAAAACAAAACATCTCCTCTCTTGTAAGTAACAACAAAAACTGAGGTTTTTTTTTCTGTGCCACAAATTTTGATAAATTTTGGTGGTTCCTTAGGAAATCAGTGTCACATGGACTCTAGAGCTACATGATCACTGTGATCACTGATTCTTCACCCATGTGGTGAAATCAAATGCTGATGTGTGGTGGAGACTCGGGGTGTGTGTGTTGGGGGGGACTAATCTAAGGGCAAGGCCAGGATCTGTTTTATTACAGTCAATACTTGGAGGAGAAGACTGCGCAGCAGGAAGACAGTCTGCTCCAGAGTCGGAGGCTCCTGTCTGGAGATACCTGCGTGGGTATATTCCTGTGCCAGCCACTAATTCTGGGAGTCAGTAAAACTCTGGAAGTAAACTGCTTTCTAGAGAAAAGGTGGGGAGTGTTTTCGTGAGGTCAGATAGCAGGTACTTGTTCCAGAAAGGTGATGTCACACAGCTACGGTAAACCACAGTTGATTGTAAAGGTTACTCTGTGGGTTTCATCTGGCAAGAAAATAAGTCTGAAAAAATAAGCATCTTTTGATATAATACAACTGCTGTGTGTTTGTGTGTGTGTGCATATGTGCTCATGAAAGCATATATTTTACCAAAATATTTGTATTTTGATTCTGATTCCTTTCCTGTAATCCCTCCCACTTTCCTTCTACTAGACCTCTCTTAAAATTTATTTTAAGCTGTTTTTCCCAGGTAGCACAACATATACAGGTTCATTATTACCTGTAGAGAACATTATAAAGAATCAAAAAGTAAAATAAAATAAAAACTTTTCCCACCACTACAAATATTTTGT
The DNA here is from genome assembly GCF_000247695.1 of Heterocephalus glaber. The sequence continues at coordinate 8,407,763 of NW_004624800.1, forward strand.
CCTATTTTCTTCCAGGTGTTTCTCTACATATGTTTAAATTATAAATACATATAATTATAAATTCATGTACATTTTAAATCATCTACATATAGATAGATAATTAAAAATGTCTGTACAGTGGTACCTCCATTCACAAGCTTAATTCTTTCCAGAATTAAATTTGTGAATGGAGGTAACACTGGATAATTATCCCTTTGAACATAAATATTTTATATATACCTAGTTGTGTATATATTTATTATGAAGGCACTGATATATTATTTATAGTTCATACTTTATAATTTTCATTTAACATAACATAGTATTTGCCCATAAAACTTAAAATTAACACAGCTATTTTAAATACTCTTATCATGTATTTCTATACACTTAACCTTTTTTTCCAATTTTTGATATTGTAATCGATATTGCAAAAGTACATCATTGGAACTAAAAGATTTGTAGTCATTTCTAATTTTTTTCTTATGGTTTCTGGACTAAATATATAGAGTATTTTAAACATTTAAAGATGCACTGTCAGATTGTTTTCCTGAGAATGTTTTCTTATTTACAGAGCAGTAAAAACATATTTTTTGTTATACAGCAACACTGATATCTTCACTCTAAGACAAAACTAATATCTTGTTATTTTATTGTGGCTTTCTAGATAGTGTGGTTGAGCATTTGATCTTATAGAATACTTATATATTTTTAATGAGTTATCTTTTCCATCTAATACCTACAATTTCTCCTGTTTTGATATTATTATGGAGTATTGAAGTCTCTTAATAATGAGCGACATTAACTTTCCATATTTGACATTTACATTTCCCCAAGTTTCACATGAATTTTGGTTATTTTGTTGAACAACGTTTAGTGTTTAATGTAATTAAGTGATCCAGAGTTTTTGTATGATCCTTTTTTTTTTTACAGAAGCTATTATTTCTATCAGATCAGATTTATATCGTGATAAGTTCTATTTTGCAAAGCATCTATGTTTAAGATAGTCATTACCTACATAAAACTAAAGTTGCATTTTTGATATTATACTAAATTTTGAAGTAGTAAAAGTCAATATATCAGTTACAAGCCATATTCAGACATTTTTGTACACTCAAGTTGGTAACCCATTAGGAAATCAAATAGACAGGGCTCCCTTTTGATGTTCTAATATTTCAATTTTGTAGCTTTCTATTGTGATGATTTTGACATGTGAATTTTAGATATTTGTATATTTCAAAGTGTAAAATTTTTGCTGAATTTTTATTTCATTACAACAGAAAAAAATTAGGGAACATATGATACCTTGAAAAAAAATCCTTAAACAGAGACTAGGTTTATTAGCCAAGAAAGAGAGAGAACATTTCTTTGCATGAATTGTAATTTTGTATTCCAGTACCAGTGTTGTGGAGCTTTTTCTTAGCTTTAAGTGAATCTTAGCTCCATTATTAACATACATACATGTTTTAGCACTGGCTACTTAAAAACTCAAAATTGGAACTCCTTCAAGTCACCTCTTTCTCTGGCCAGTATTTCATTTCACTGCTTCTCTCGTTTGTATTTTGATTACATTTATTTCCACAGTCTTTCACCCTTTCTTTACCTATGAAAGAAGTCAATGAAACTGTCTTTCCTATTATTCCATGGAGAGTAAATCAACACTATCCTCTATGTCACCAAAGCCCATATTCACTTCTCTATCTTCACCTCCTATGACATTTTAGATGAATTGAACAGCACTGGTCAATTCTTTTCTTTCCTTGGTCTCTGTAATTCTACACAATCTTTTCTCCTCTTCACTATACATTTCTTCTTGGTGCCCATGCAAATACCTTCTCTTTTTTAGCCCATGTACACAATTCTAGAAAAGAAACTTCTATTGAGATATGCCATAGGCAAGTCAAATGCTCCATGATCAAACAGATCTAAGTTCCTTCTAAAGTTTTTCTATCTGTGCACTAACATCTATTTGGTGCTCAAGCCTAAAGTTTAGGAATCGATCTTTGTTTCTACTCTTTTCTTTTTATGTCATCTCCGATTCATCACAAGTCATGCTGAATTTACCACTAAAGTGATTTCCCTAATAGACACATTTCTCTGCATCTTCATTGAGAACCACCTCATGCAAGTCAAAGCTTCTAGCTCCTGATCTATGTGGGTCTTGCTTTGAGTTTCATGCTGACACACACAATTTTTCTTGCAGAAGTCTTAATCCACTTTTAAAAATCAGATCATCATATAGTTAAAATCCCTACTGGAACCATCCTTTCTCAAAATAAGATGTCAATCCTTTAGCATGCCTGCAATATCTCAAGATTTGAACAATTTTTACCACTTGGATAGCATCTTTGATCCCAATAACACTTGACATCTGTCCACCCCAGCCTTCTTTCTGGGCTTCCCTCAGCATGCCGGCATGGGTGCCTTTCAGGGGGGTCTTATTCCCTTTCATGTTTTTAGAGTTTGATTGATAAACTGATCATCCCTTATTTGTAAGCTTGACCACTGCTTTTTTCTCCTCATAGAAGACTTTTCTCACTACTACACTGCTTTGTAAAGGGGTATGTTAGCCTATGTCCCTGGTCTTACTAACCTACTTAACTGATTTCATCTCACTTATTATTTGAAATTATTTATTTTAAAATCATAGTAAAATCTAATACATAGCCTAACTCCTGCACTAGGTTATAAGTTTCATGAGCTTAAGGACCTTGCCTAAATGTTCCCTGATGTATGGTGCAGACTGATGTAGATACCTTGCATATGACAAAATATTTGTGAAGGAAGGTATGTATCAATATATAACAGCTTCCAAGGGTTAAGAATGAATTGACAACATAAGATGACTCATCATTTACATTTTGAAGGATTAAGTAACTTAATGTTTTCCTAGTGTGAATACTAATGAATGGAGAGAATGATGTAGAGAGTCAGAACAAACCTAGGTTTAAACTGAGGACCAGCTTGGCTTTTTGCAGTTCCAAAGTGATATAATCCCCTTGCTGACCCTCTCCGTGGAGGATCACCCCTTCACTTTCAGAGGTTTTAAATTTCAGGGAAATGACGTCTTTCAGGGTTTTCATCTTTTTGTTTCTGAATCTATACGGTAACACAACATGGCCATCAAAGTTGATAACATCAGCCCCTAAAAAAGAAGAAAGAAACACCCTGTTAGTTTGGTCATTGTATGTTCCCACCCACTTCAATGGATATCTGCACAGAATATGTGAGAATTAATGATGTTTTTCCTGAGAAACCTAGAGTCCTGGATTCTTGTGCTCTTTGGTTTCTTGTTTTAGTAAGGGTCTTAAAGTAGATTTTATAGGGATTGTTAATAAAGAATGGTCATAAAGGCTTCTTTCAATATAAAACTTTACTTCATTATAATATTAATGTTAATTAACATATTTCAAATTTTAACTTGGGAATCTAAAATTTAGTCCAAAAAAAGAAAAATTGTTTTGGCTCCAAGAAATTATAAGATTTGATATCTTCTTCCCTAAGGAAGCTAATGCTTCTTGATTTATAAATACATGTTTTACACAAAATTTTCCCTTGTTTTTTAAATGAGTGTGGTAGTACATGGCTATAATTCCAGCATTCTGGAAGGCTCAGGCAGGGTGATTACAAGTCCAAGCCAAGGTTGCACAACTTAGTGACTTTTAAGACCCTGCCTCAAAATAAAAAATAAAGGACTAGGGATGTAGCTCAAAAGGAGGGCCCCGGGTTTAATCCCTAGTATAGAAAAAATTGGGGGGCACTTGGAATGGAGGGTTGGGTGATATACTCATTTTTCTAATGGTCTTCATAGTCCACTACAGTTTTAGTAAGTTTGTTATAATATTTAACATGTGTAACTAATTGAGAAGTATCATAATGTTTGCTCTTAAACATCATCTCTGTCTCAAATCCCTCATTACCTACTTGTGTTTGGACTGCAGAATATTTTTGATTCCAAAGAACATAGATCCTCATTACCCAGATTGAGTCAGAAGAAAATATATAGTTATATCGTGACCCAGCAGTTCTAATTTGAATTTTGAAGATTAAATTAAAATAATGGAAGTATATAAACTCTTTAAAAGTATAAACAATTCTGTGACCATTCTCAGAAATAGATAATTGTGTGGATTAATTTCATCACTGCTATTAATTCACAGCAGAAATAACAAATGAGATGATGCTATTTATTATGTGCTGTGAGTCCATGGGTTCCCAAGAGTTGGGAGACTTTTGTAATCATTCAGATCAGATACTTATGCAAATAAAAGCTGAGTGACCATTATTAGATATGTATCATTAAAACATTGTCAGAATTCCATTTCTGTTGTCTTTTAATTTTGAAATCATAGAAAACCTAGTCAAACTGCACAGCTCTAATTACTTTAGAATTATAAGGCTGGAAAAAAATAGCAGTCTCTAGCTTTTCTGCAAGGTCTGCTTCAAAAACTCCACAGGGAGACATTGAAGAAAAATAATAGCAAGTTTAAGGCTTGTCAGAGAAATATTTTCTCATTTCATGTCCTGGTTCTCTGGCATTTGTTTACTTCAATCACCACAGAGAGCACTTTGGTTTGCCTGGTAAGTAGAGTGTTCCACCAGCTGACTCCCTAGGGTGGTGGCAGTAGAGGTACAGGGCTATCATCCCCACATCTGGTCTGCCCTGGGCACTACTAGCCCTCCCGAGCTTCCAAGCTTTTGCTCTTAATTCTACAAAGTGAATTGCTGTGAATACAGTTATTTCCTCCATTTCCTTAAATCTATGCTTTCCTTTCAAATCAGCAATGGCTTTTACATGCTTTAAAATATTTATCCAACTATCTCAAATATGAATGCTTTTAAATGATACCTTGGACATTGTTGCATTATACAGTAACAAGTTCAGAAAGAAACTCTTAACTTTGAACTTTCCAGTTTTCCTATAATCAGGTCTTTACTGCACACAAAGTTTTCCTTAATCAACAGACTTCTGAGACTGAATCAGAGAGGTTTATTTTAATACAGATGGGGGGAATCAACCATTAAATTTTGGCTTCTGCTAACACTGCAAAGCCAATTAGACTTTAGCTTAATCATCTGTGCAGTCATAGCTGAATTCCAATGGCAATATCTTTATCATCCATGATGAGAGATAAAGGAGAGAGAAAATGGAATCTGATTTTCTGAGGTTAGGTTGCATTTATAATCCAGCAGTTGGTAGAAATTCCTTTTTGTGTTGAAAAGTGAATAAACAAAAAGCAGAAGGGAGTCAATTTTGACCTCTGGAAAGTAATTTGGCATCAAGTTCGTATCAGTGACAGTTCAGTAATAGACACATCATTATTTTATACACCTTCAGTATATATTAATTGACATAAAATATTTCTCTCAGGAAGTAAATGTTCCTGGAGCTCAGATAAAGAAAAGAAATAACCGTTCTTGTATTTTCTCCTAAATAAAAATCTGCATTCAATCCCCAGTACAGAATAGAGATTTATGCAAACACCAATGCCTTTCCACCTAACTTCAGGGTGAAGAGAAAATGTGACAGTAAGGATGAGCACAGCTTATTTTTACTGACACTCCTAAGATATTAATACAAATTTGAAGGAGAGATATTTATTAGACCAAGTCTCATTTTACCAGAGTTAAGTGTTCAGTGGGTGACTGGAAAATTGATGAAACCCTCTACAAACCAGATTTCCCCATTGCAAAATAAAAATTGTTCTTCTACGAATGAGGTAAATGCTTCAAAAATGCCAGCATGTTCTCTGTGTACATGAGCTTGAGCTGGATTGAGAATTACAAAATTCCTTAAAATTTACATTATGTAATTTACACTGAAACACATACTATACACTTTTAAGATCATCTAGGGTATTGTACAGTAACACAAATAACATCCATCAGGGTTTAGTTCTATTTCCCACAAAACTACATTAAAATTTTAATTGACATCTAATAGTATGTTGGGCTTACTTTAGGACAAGCCACTTTCCCCTCATTATCTTGATTACTTATCACTTCCTGAAATTAAGTTTCCTATGCAGATATTAAATACAGGTGGTTGAACCATTTAAGAAATCTGAACAACAATAATGTCTAGTCAAAAAGTGAGTGCAAAATCACAGTGTTTGTTTCCAGAAATAACTCAGAGAGATGAAAATAAGCCTAGTTCATCAAATCATCATGTAGAGGAGGCCTTTTACTTTTTTAAAATTTTATTTTTAGTCTTTTCCTTATGAATGTGTACATTTTGGAACAGTATTCATCATGTAATATTTTAAAATGTTAAAAATATATTATATATTATATAGTATATATAGTATATATAGTATATATTTATTGTTAAAAAGAAATGAAATGATGCAGAAATATTGAAAGTAGAAGGTGAATCTCAACCACAAGAGATTATCCTACTAATAAGCAAAGGTTGGTGCATTTTAGGTATTTACCTACCAATCCATTTTTTTAAATGTATGGAACAATTTATACATTATTTTATATATGTATATACAATTATATTGTTTGTATGTGTGTTACATGCATTTAATGATACACGTATACTGTGTACATACATACATTGTACATGCATATAAAATGTATGGGTTATTTCATATATATATGAATATTATATATGCAATTATATATATGTGTTCTTTTATACATTTTATATCTGAAGACCTAATTATATTTAACATAATTAATGCAAATAAATGCTAAGGGACTTCAAAAGTTTGAAATATATTTCCGAAGCTACAGTTTAAAAATGCAAGGTGGAATTTGCCTATTTTGGCAAGTTTTACATGAATGCAAATCTATGCATTCTGTTTCCTACAGTCAGTTGTAGACATTTTAGATTATTTGACCATGTTTTACAAAATCGTGTGACTGCCAACTTCATTCTTTCCCTATTCACTGTTTTATTTTTTCATAGCTCTTACTTCCACCTGGCATATGGAAATATTCAGCATGTCTCCTTTGAGAATGAATGAACACAATAGAGATTTTGTTTTGTTCACCTTGAAATCAAGTAGTTGAAACAATGCCTGAAAAACAGTGTTCATTAAATATATGTTGGATGATTGAATGTTGTCATTTAATGTTGTCAATAAATTTGGTTAAAGTGCAATAAACACTAGTATTTTATATGTTTACTTTAAAAATTAGACACTAGATTGGAAGAAATTTGTAGAATCATTTTGATCTGACTTGGTTGCCACAGCTACAAACATATCTAAAGTTTCAATTATCAGTAAAAAGTATTAATGTGAGACAGCATTTTCAAATTGTGGTGGTAGCCAAGAATTCACTCCATTATTTTTATTGACTTGGGTCTGGAATGACGTAAACTCAGAATCTGTCTCATTCAATCTACATGAGTTTGTTTGATTATTTTCTTCTAAGTCACTGTCTTTACTTTCAATGCATTTGTGGTTTAAACCTAAATAAACAATTAAAAAATTACTTTAATAGATCTCTTTAAAAAATGATCTAGAGAGAGATTCTGAAAAATCATCTCTTATTTGGAAAACATGAGACAACACAGAAAAATCCTCAAAGGGTTTTCCATGAAGACAAGTATCTCCCATTGTGTACAATATTTTTTCTTAAAATATGCTGTCTTGCCATGACATGCTTGATCTTATGTACAACAGCAACAATATCAGAGAAGTCTGCTTGTATTTCTCCATAAAATATAGACTTCAATATTCAATTGTGTGTACATGGATCCTCACGAGTATTCCAAAGTTGTACTTACTCTACTTGTCCAGCGCACAGTTCTTTCCCTGGGCCTCATTACTCTTGTTCTCTTGCCCAATATCCAGTCACTCAAGTTGGAAATCTGGGACTTTCTGAACTCCTTTTTCTTGCCTCCTTACATCCAACTGACCTGGGAAATGATGCACTGCTCTATTTTTCAAGCCCATGGCTTAGGCCCTACCTCCTGGCTGACATTGCTGCTCATGCTGTCTATTGTATTAAGATCCTTAAATAAGTAATCTCCATTCTAAGGGATCTGATTTTCTTTACATCTATCTATTCTCTGCACAGGAGCTGGAAACATCTTTCTGAAATAAATTCATTTGCTGTGAAGATAAAAATCCAATCTCTGCAGTGCAGCCTATAATCCCTTCAATGATAACTGCTTGTGCCTTCCCCCTTGGACTCATTGTTTAGGACCATCTTCCGCTTTATGTGCTAATGATGGGAAGCTGACAGTCTCTTGCTGACTTTGCCTCGTAATCTGTCTCCATGAACTCCCATGTTTTCTTCATCCGGCTCAAGTAGGCCTTAAGAAATGCTTACCCACCAGAAAGCTTTCCTGTGCAAATCAGCCTTTGCCTACTGCCCCACACCACCTTCCGTGCCTGTACCACATCATTCCCCTGGTGGTATTGAAATTCTCTGTATGCATCCAATTTTCTCTGTGGACTTTAAGGTAGAGACTAAGACAGAGATTTTGGGTTGTTCCACTTAGCATTCTTTGCACACTAAACCCTTCTCAAACTGAGCTAAACATAATGTGTGCTGGAAATAACAAGGCAAAAGAGGAATTCCACTATGTTCTTGTTTCCCTTCAAAACTATACCTGGAGCTTCACAATCTACTTCCTAAGAACACAGACTTATACATTATTTAATGGTATGCATTTTTCTGAATATTTTGACTGTAGGTTTTTGGTATGAATAGTATAAAACATAAAATTCTGCTATTATACTGGAGTTGTTTATAAGTCAAAGGCACAAATATTGAATTCTTATGTGATTTTAATGCCTTACCTATTCTAAGATTGAAGTTACTAAATCTTAAATATCCTTTTAATGCAGTTATTTTATACTAGCCTGAGAGAAATATTTATTGATATTTAGAAGCAAAATGAATATAATTCTGTGTATTTATTATTATTGAACTACTTCATGAAAAAATGTAAGATGATTCATAACTGGCTAATTATATGGTTGTTTCTCTTGAATCAAAAGCATACACAGAAAAATGTTAGTAATTTTGAAAATATATTATTAAAAACTATATTGTTCAATTATCAAAAGACAAAACCCAAAAAACCTGGTAGGCCCCCTGCCTCTGAAAATGTTTAGTAGTTTGCACACATATACACACAGGCACACACACACACACACACACACACACACACACAGAAGGAAATATACCTATATTCCATTTTCTCTCCCATATACTCATAGCTCAGAGCCTATCAAAAAATCAAAGCAATCCACTTCTAAGCCAGGGTATAGGTCTAATATATCTGATAACACATAGATAATAAGCAATTTCTGAAAATTAGCATAAAATCTATTTGTAGGAAATCCAAGTGGAGGCTATTTTTATTTATTTTTGTAAATCAAAAAGTCAAACAAATTAGACTTGCTTGCTCAGTGATAATATTGCTGTTTACTAAAAATAGCTCTACAGTTTTGACCATACAAAATCTATTTTTCTGCTTGGTAAAAGACTATCTAGAATTATAAATCTTAAGTGAAAATGGTACAGAGATGAGGAAAAGAATGAATGTCAAGAAACTTGTCAGAGTGTCTTTAATTTTAATAGTTTCCCAGCATTTATTTCAGATTTTTAAAACCTCATTGTCAGTGTTGATATCTAAATTTCCATGCTATGTAGCCTGAAGTGTGGAGATTTGGGTGGAAATGGAGCTCTAGAGCTTACTCCAAGGTAGTGTTTCAGCAGTGTTGAAGAGATAATTTGTGCTAATTAGTAAAGGAGAAATGGTAGAAATGGGCCATGGGAAGACAGGGCAGTGATAGTTATCTTGGTCATTCCAGAATCTTCTCTGGCTTACTTCCAGTTTCCCCTTTGTCTTAACCATGTCTTTTATTTTTTAGTTCTGATGCCTTGACATCTGGGGATTTGGTGATCCAAAAGGGCCAAACTAATTTCCGGAGTTAGTGAGCAACTTACCCACAAGTATGCTTTCCAAGCACCAAGTAATTAACTCACAATCTTCAACTCAGCTCTCCCCTTTCTGGAGCTCTCAGTTTCTGCACCAATATCCCCTTGCCCTGGTCACCTATGCCAGGTGACAGACTACCTGGGAGAGAGCTTCTCTGCTCCAGAGCCCATGGAGATTATTCCAGCCAAACCAACATAGGCTTATCCTCACTCACGTCTTCCTGTGGAAACCACAAGACTGTCTTTCCACTTTCTCCTCTCTTCTTCACCTCCTGACAGACCCTGGTGACTCCCCCTGTGCCTTCTGACTCAACTTGGAGCAGAGCTGACCTCTCTCTCCTCCTGGGCACTGTGGAGTAATAAACTATCTTTTCAATGGCAGATTCTGCCTGTTATGCTGGCCTTACTACCTCTCAGACTTTCTACTCATATATTTTAAAATACCATCTACAGAAAATTCCTTTTACATATTTTACAAAAAGAGAGGCAACTCAAAGTTGTGATCAAAGAAGAAAAGAATCTTAGAGTTGTTCACATGTTATTTCATAGATCTTCAGAAAGCCCCTTGAAAGTAAAATTTAGAAAGCATTACTAAATGTCTGATATCAGCTAGCATTCACTGACATAACTTCTACATCCCCAATTTTGTAAAAGTCTCTGGGGCTACTGAAATAAAAGGGTGAGTTTTAAGAAAGACCTAATAGAAGAACAGTCCTGTGAGAAGAGAATTAAATGGAATAGGATAAAACTAGACAGACGAGGGAGTCAAATATTCAGTTATTTTAAAGACCTCAGTTCGGTGTCAACTTAATTCATACATTAGGCTCATGGGTTATAGGCACTCATGGTCATCATACAGTCATAAGATGAATGACCTACTGTTCCCTGTGGAGAGATCTGTATCTCTGTGCAGCAGTGACGGCATCCTAAGCAGAAAATGAGTGTTCAGATGCACATCATGGAAAGACAACTCTTGCATTTGGATCCAAGAGGAGGAACGGAGGTTGGGGGTATGGGGCAGAAAGATCAAAGACCCAGCCACAGAAGAAGCCAACATTCTAATAGTAGACAGACATTACACAGAAACACCTATGTCATTAATGGATGCAAACTTTCTGCATTGTCATCACTCAGAGTTTAAAAGAAGTAGTTATAGTGACTGAAGGATTTTAGATGAATACTTACAGTCACAGTTTTATCCAATAGCATGATAAATTCAATAACGCAAAAGCATCAAGGCTTTTAATGGAATCAAATATTCCCTTTAAAAATGTCAAACATTCCTCTTTAGAACAAACTAAATATTTGAATTCACTTATGTTCACCATCTTTAATCTTTAAACAAAATCTCAGAAGTTTGTCACTTCTTTACTTATTCCACATTTCTATGCTCTATTTAAAATTTATACCTAAAAATGAAAACAAAACAAAAAAGAAGCTCAAGAAAGTTAAATAATTTTGTTCAAACAATTCACACTTCTTTGCAAGAGATTGGGACATATGCTCAGTACATTTCAAGTTTATTTCTGTGATATAGTACATTGCAGCTATGTTTTATTTTTGGTTTGATTTCACATACCTTTGAGTGAAACTTACCTCAACCATAAAATAGTATTAATAAGGCTCAGAATGTACACATGTTGTGAAAGAATGTGCTCTCTCTTCTCTGCTAGAGCAGTGGGGTCCTGTCTGGTAAAACAGTAAATGGTACCCTGTGGCCTGATCACTTGAACGTCTTGGTGACTTGGGCTGGAAAGAATCTGGTTCACTGTGGATATGGGGGCGTCCATTATTTCATGGCATCTGCACATTCCCTGGGGTCCCATGGAACAGGCTGAATTAATTTCTTTCTATAAATGAGCAGTGATTGTTCCACTTAAGCAGAGAACTAGCTCTGACAGGGATAAAATGATTTGAAGCTCTGGAAATTAGAAGTCATAACTTCGGTTCCAGGGGGAGGGACAAGCTGTTAACACAAATGAGGAAATATAAATATCATATAGGTATCATATAGTTTTCTGTCTCCCATATTCTCATTTTTGTTGGAGATAGCGGTAATGGAGATACATATTTATCTGTGATTAGAAATCACCAGGTAAAAAGATGCTATTTAATGGCTTAATAACTTGGGCACTGTGGTGGGAGTGAGGAGCGAGTATCTCAGATGTGATAAGTATGTAAGGGCACAGTTGCTAAACACCTGTAGGCAACAAGCTCTTCAGCAATGCTAGTGTTATTCAAATATTCATTTTTCAAGAGAGGCCATAAATCCAAATATTTAATGACATCTCCCCATTTTTAAACATTGAGCCATTGATTTAGGGTCATATTAAGCAGAGGCTGCTAGCTACTGGCTCACAGATTGTTTGTTTGGTTTAATATTTCTTTAAACTTGGATACTGTCAAAATATAAGACTGGATGGATCAAAATAAGTCTGAGAAATTAAATTATCCATGTAAGCATAATTTACTTATAAATAACTCCAGCGTGTATCAGCAAGGATTTTTACCTTCTCAAAAGGCAAGATAAGTAATTCTAAATCAATGGAAGTGAATGTCCAAAGAAAACAAATGTTAATACAAATAAAAGAAAAAAGGTATATTTCTCCCTCCTAAGAGGGGCCAGAGGACTCATGGGTGTAGGCCAGGATGCTAGGGAATCTCTCTTTTGTTCTGTTGTTATTGCAATAGAAAAGTGTACACAACACCCAACCAAGAATCTCCATATTTGAGATAGGAGAGAATGAATTGTTTAATTAATAATAGCTCATTAAATATTGTTAGTAAGTAAGCCAGGGCCAAGTTTTGAGAAAATGTGTTTTTCCTTCTTATTTTCTGTAGCTGGATAAGATATACAATTGTAAAATAAAGGTAGAAATGAAAAAAACAATCTTGTAATAACATTGAGGAAGAGGAGATGGAGGAAAAGAAGGAATGGGATGAAAGAGAGGGAGGGGGGAAAGCAGAGAAGGAGGATAAAGAAATATAGAAGAAAAGAAAATACCATACATTGAACTTCATTTATTGAGATGGTGGCTAGAAGACTTGCCAAAGAGGAAATATATTGTCAGCCAGCCGCTATGGTCTGAATGTTTGTGTCCTCACCAACTTTACCAGTGGAAACCTAATCAGCATGGCGATGACATCAGATGGGGCCTTTGGAAGGCGATTTGGCTAAGAGAGTGGACTCCTTATGAATGGGACTCCTGTCTTTGTAAAAGAAGCCCCAGGGGGCAGCCTTGCCCCCGTCACCCTGTGAGGACAGGGAAATCAGGCACCTTCTGCTTCTGGTTAGCAGAAGGCAGGGTCCCACCAGGCTGAATCTGCTGCTTAAAGCTATTGACTCACATATGTTTATTTGGCCGCACATCTGGTTTCCCACCTTGCATTTTAAAATTTAAATTCACTTTTAATCAATACGTAAAACATAAAAACTTTATACATATTAATGGGGTAGTATGGGATGTGTCAATACATGTATACATTTTATAATGTTTGAGGATGTCTATCATTTTCTTTTGGTGAAACTTTCTAGATAACTTTCTTCTAGGTTATCAACACTCACTCTACTGGGCAATAACACACCAGAACTTGCTTCTATGCCACTGTAACTGAGTACCAGAAAAAACCCTTTAAACTTTGACACTGTCAACATGTAAGACTGTATGGACCATCATAAGTCTGAAAACTTTAATTTATCTTCAATTTATGATCTCTAGAATTTGAGGTATAAATATCTGTAGTTTATAAGTTACCTATACTACACGATTATTTTATAGCCACCTGATAGTTTAAGACAGAACATTGGTGTTGGATATAGAGTGATGTTCCAGCAAAATAGGGAAAATTTGGAAGCACTTTGAAATTGGATAATGGGTAGAGGTTGGAAGAATCTTGAGATTCATGCTGGAAAAGTCTGCATTGCTGTGAATGAATCTTAAAGGGAAAATTTAAGGTGAGAATCTTGAAAGCCAAAAGGAGAGGTGTAAAGAGGGCTCCAGTCTTCTTACAGCATAGCTAGGAGGTGTAAAAAGAATGTGGGTAGAAATAGGAATAACCAAGGCCATTCTGAGGATGTCTCAAAAATGAACTTGTTATTGAAAATAAAGAAAGAGCAACTCTTTCTTACTCTTGTTTTAGTGTCAGAGATTTGGCTGACATACCTTTGTGTTCTACCATTTTATAGAGGGGAGAACTTGCAAGTGATAAGACTGAGTATATGGCTGAGGTAATTTCTAAGCAAAGCATTGAGGTGTCTTGGCTTCTCTTGAGTGGCTGTTGTCAAAGGCAAGAGAGAAACAGAATTTATAGACAAAATGATTAGAAATGAAGCAGAATCTAAAACTTGGGAAAACTCATTTTATCCACTTTGGAAAAAACATGAAATTGCATTTGGGAGAGAACAAGGGTTAAGCAACTACTTATCAGATGAGTATGAATTGATCATTGAAAAGACTCCAGAACCATATTGTCCAAGACAAGGGTAGAATCACAATGAAGGTGTTTCAAAGATCACAAATCATCTGTCCCTCCCATCGCAGGCTTGGAGGGCCAAGGCTGGGCCACAGAACAATTTCAAAGGGCCAGCTGTGGGCCTTTGTGGAACCTTGGCACACACTGCCCTGCTTTGCTCTGAGGCTCTGTGCCCTGTGCTTGGCTGCCACATTCTTCACCTGTAGCCTCACCGTGTGCTGATCCCCGTGAAGCTGTGAGGGTGAAGTGTCGCCACCAAGGTACCAAAGATTAGCGCAGAGCTCTGCAGAACTCAAGAAAAGAAGAGCTGTGAGGGTGTGGGTTCTGCAGAGAGCACTCTCTAGGCTAAGGTGTGGTGGTGCCAGGGGTGGGGCAGGGGAGCTGTCCCCAGGATTTCAGACTGGGAGTGCCACAAGTGAATGGTCCCTACCTAGAAGAGCTGCAGTCCTGTGACCCAGGCTCAAAGCCATCACAGAGGTAGGCCCACTACAGTGAGCTACTGAAGGGGCAGCACCCGCCCCCAGCAAATCTTTCTGAGCAGGGCACTGAAGATCCTGGCAATGAGCCTGGAGGACAGACTGACTGTGCAAAGAACAGCCTTTGGATATGGCAGCTCCTGAGAGCTTCCACTTTCATAGAAGGAATCTTCTTGCTGTGCTTTCACATAGTGACACTGGTAGCTCTCTGGGGGCCTCTTTATAGAGTACCAATCCATCACAAAGTCTCTGTCCTCCTGACCTATTCACTTCTAAATGCCCTGCTTTCTAATATTATCAACTGATGATGAAATTTCTCTTTTAATAATTTTTTTGTTAGTATATGTTTGCAACACACAATAAATACATTCATGAGATGGTATTGGTACATAACAGATATCATACCTTGATCCTTTTGATAATTAGATTTCTGCATATAATTTGGAAGGACACAAGTATTCAAACAAAAGCCTTCTGCCCTGTAACCCCACCCCCAAAATTCATACACTTCAGACATGCAAAGTATGTTCATACCATCTCAGTAGCCCCAAAGTCTTAGTTTGTCCCAGCATTAACTTTGAATTTTAAATGTGAAGTCTCAACTACATAGCAACTAAATAAGGTATAGGTGAGACTCACAGTATGATTCTTCCTGAGGCAAACAGCTCTACAACTATGAACTTGTGCTATCTTAGTTACTTTCTTATTACTGGGACAAAATACCCAACACCCACAAGATAAAGGAGGAAGGGTTTATTTTTAGCTCACAGTTTGTAGAAGTTTCAGTCCATTGGCTGGCTCCAAGGCAGGGCAGCATGGCAAAAGGATGTGGTAGAAGACAAACAGTCCATGGCAGGGTAGGCAAGAGGCAGCAAGCCTTCCTTATCTTTATTTCATTAAGCCTAAAAGTCTATTGGCTGGTGCCACCTGCACCCTGGATGAGCTTTCCCATTATCTACCCACAGCTATGCTAAACCAGTCAGTTGACTACTTTAGTTATTACAGCCTTAATATGTATATAAAACTACCTCACTTTCTGGTACTTTGTTACTTATGCCTAACTGAATTAAAATGCTAAATAACAGATCCATTCATGACTTCATTGAATAATCTTTCATGACTTGTGGATTCTGCATTTACGAGTTTGCCTAATTGCTGAAAAAGGTATTTGTGACCCCACGCTCACCAACCACTGTGCAAAACCCAAATCACCAGACACCAGGGCTGT
Organism: Heterocephalus glaber; assembly: GCF_000247695.1. Next base: position 8,423,828 of record NW_004624800.1, read on the forward strand.
GTGTTCACAGCCAACATCCAAGAAGGCACCCTCTGGCTCCTTGGGACAACTCTCAGAGTGCCCTTCTTGTAGTCTGTTCTTGCCACATAGTTCATATTTTTGTGCCTTTTTAGGGGTATTTCACAGTTTAAAATGCATCCCCCCCAAGCATAAAGTGCAGTGCTTCTGCACATAGAACAGCTGTGCTTAGCTGTCAGATCAGCTGTCAGGCCTAAGATATAGTTTACATTGTATCCTTAAAGAACATAGCCAAAATCGTTTCCCATGAGTTCAACATTAGTGAAACCTCAGTGAATATCATTCAAGGTGTCTGTAAACAGAAATACACACAAATAAACATTATATACTGATTGATTGATTGCAATGCACTGAGCAGAAGCACACACAGAACTAGCCCTACATTTTTGGTAGAAGCATTTGGTCAGTGTTTGCTAATTCAGTGTCTGAGTACTTTGTAACTATTATGGATAATGAGAAGTCATTGTATTTGCATTGCATTCTGGTATTTTAAAATGGGCAAGTAAAGAACCATCTCAAATAGTACATATATGTCAATGAAAATCTACTAAAAATATTTAAAAGAACTTTGATAAAATTGCAAATCTCCTTGTAAATGTGTGCAATGCTACATTGGTATCATTTGACCAAAATAATACTTCTTTTGTTACTTGTATTTATTCTCACTGCATAGATATACATTTTAGTACAGAAAGTCCCTGACTTAAGAACAAGCTCCATTCCAGGAGACTGGTTGTAAATTGGATTCATCCATAAGCTGACAAAATGATTCTTATTCAGTACACCTGTGAAAGTTCAGAACTTGAAAGTTCGTAAATTGGGGACTTACTATAGGCCAACCTACAACTAAGGAAAATAAAGCTGAATCTCTTATTCCTCACATCTTAGCTGCCATTAAACTCTCTCATGGAAGTAAACATAACTTACTCTTTACAAATTGTTCAGAACTTTATATATAGCAAATCTAACTTTAGTAATAAGAGACTATGCAAGATCCAATTCTTAGACACTCACACAGTTCACATTCTATCCTGTAACTTAAATTTCCTAGGTAGGGTCCAAATTTTCTTTAAATCATTTGGTTATTGCCTACTTTTCTTGACTTTATAAGAAATATTCTACTTAAAATTTTCAAGATAAGAATAGAAATTATATTGAGTTTACTAAAGTGAGAATATTAACCTGTATATTCTCTAAGCCCTAAATTATTTGACAGCAATATATGTACTTTATGACTATGTATGTGACTTCTTATATTTTAAGAGTTTAAATATCCCTTTGTAGAATTTATATTTTGCATTTTACTCAAATATAAATCAAGGACTTCTCTTGAAGAGACTTGATTTTCTTTTCAGTAAAATATTAAAAATATTAAAAATCTATTGATGTGCTTGCAGAATCCCACAGCTCTAAGAATGGGATAATTTTGAATTGAGAAAACATAAGAACAGACAGATGTCACAAATCCACATTAATTTTAGAAAAGTTATTATTTTTTGAGGGCTATTAGGAAAAGAAGTGAATTTGAAAATAGGCACTTTTTTGATACAGTGTCTACTCTTCTTATTTTCAACATTCTGAATTTGACATTTTTCCCAGTTTAGGTCAGTCCTAACAATTTATGAACTTCTCAAGGCATGACAGATACAATGGTCTTACAAGTGCTATTTATAGTAGGGCAGAAAAGTCCTTCAAATGTCAATGGTCCAGTTTCTCTTAATGTAGACCCAGAAGCACAGCACATGTCTTCATTCTGAGGGATAAATGCTTGCTGAGGAGGAAATGTATCAGAAAATGAAAGCCATGCCAGCTTTCTCATGACCCAGAAGAATGCGGCTGAACCAGAAGCATCAGACCCACCCTTTGGGGTAAAGGGCAACACAGCTTTGAGCCCAGAGGCAGGGAAGTGGTCCTGGCCAATAGGCCCTTGGGGAAATAATTTACTCTCTGGGCCTGTAATATTCTCTTCAGTTCCAGAATTAAGCATCTTGTATTGTGAGTGATTTGCCCAAGATTACAAAGGATAAAAAAAAAAATTCCAAAATTAAAAAAAAACACACCCTATTCATTTGTTTTTATTTTTGGATTTTATCTGAAATGGAAGAATTCAAAATTTCAGGGCATATTCACATTTGTTGATTATTTTAGCACATTAATTAATTAATTTGTGGATTATTTTAATTGGACCTTCCCAAAGTCATTTTAAAAATACAAAATCTAGAGATACTGAAACACTTTTGTGAATGACTACTTGGACAACAGCTAAAATCTATGTACTAAAGTTTCAAAATTTGAAAATTAGAGTAAAAATATTACATCCCAAACACCCTATATGATTGTTATTTTTTAAAGAAAACAAATGTTTATTCTTAATTATGTTAAAGGTATTAGAAGTGGAATCTAACAAGATCATTTATAATGATGAATAGTATGCTAATATTATTGGAGTCCCACTAATGTTTAAAAAGGTACACAATTAGTAAGATTGAACTCTTTTAATTCTAGAACATGGGAAAATTTATCTAAGTAAAGTAAACAAAATACAGATGTCTGTAATTACCTGGTGTCAAGGAAAGTGAATGTGAGCGTCACCAAACATAAAATAAAATGCCTAATCCCATCCAACTGAAACATAGTTGATTGTGGGGGCACGTCCTTGGAATCCCAACACTCTAAGAGGCCAAGTCAGGAGGGTCACAAGTACGAGTCCAATCTGGGCAACTTAGTGACTTAAGGAAATCAATCAGTAAATCATCAATTTATCAATCATCAATCAATCAGTGGTTGGGAATGTAGCTCACTGTGAAGGCCCTGGATTCAATCCTCAGTACAATAACAATAGCAGAACTGACCTCAGTTCACAGCAGCTGGAGACTCCATGTAGAGATTTAGTTAAATATGCTATGCTTTTAATTCTGCTTTACTACTTGGTCTATGTGACCTAGAGGAAGTTACAAAACTGCACTAAATATGGTGTGCTTTGGAGAAGCTTGAAGATAGAATGAATTAATAACTGTGAAGTACTTACAGCTGCACCTGGGCTGGGGATGTAGCTCAGTGGTAGAGCACCTGCCTAGCCTGTGCAATCCCTGGGTTCCATACCAAGTACTATGAAAAAATCAAACAAATAAACAACAAACACCAGTATCAAGTGTAGTACTGGCTCAGGCCTGGGAGGAAAAGGGCTCATGTTTTATCATAGCATTCATGGATTAGAACATACCGAGGTGCCATGCTTGATGACTATGTGACTCTTCATGCTTACTGAAAGATATTTTTGCTGATTTCCCTGTTGCAGCTCATTTTCTTCCAAGCAAGGAAGACAACAAAACATAGAGAAGCAAAATGAAAGGGAAAAGGCATGTGACTTGGTGTCTGTTGTAAGGATTCACTGCCCTGACTAATGTCTTAGGGTGTCCTGTGCTGTAGAAGCCTCTGTGTCTTAGTTATTTTTCTTGCAACATCTGTCTTAGTTACTTTTCTTGTTGCTGAGACAAAATACCTGACACTTAAAGGAGGAAAGGTTTACTGTAGCTCACAGTTTGTAGAGGTTTCAGTTCATAATTGGCTGGCTCCAAGGCAGGGTAGCATTGTGGAGGGGCATTGCACAGGAGATGCAGGCAGAAGACAGCGAGGCAGCAATATGTGACGTAGTGAAGCAGCAAGTGATGATAGTAGCCCCCTTTCTGTCCTTCACATTCTATCCAGGCTACCTACCCTTAGGGCAGGTAGCACTCACACCAAAGTGGGCCTTTCCATCATCCACACCCAGAGCTATGCCAAACCAATTAGTGGATTAATTTAGTAATCACACACCCTTGATCTCAGCATCAAACACTTAATCCCAGCATCACACACTGTACCTCCAGCCACCTCTGAAAGCCCTGCCCGTGACCACATGAGGCTTTGGGGGACTTATAGACATAAGCCATAACACACTGACAGAGCCCTCTCACTGCGCTCTGAAAAATCTGTGGTGCAGGAAGAAGTTGGCAATGTGTACAAACATCTAAGAAAAATTCAAAGGGAGACTTGAATTTAAGCCTTGTATCTGTGATTCTAATTATACTAGCATAGTATAAGCCTTTGCTTCTTTATAGTTTATAAAGTTGCTATCCAGAAAACAATATTTATTGAGTATAGGAATTCACTAGCCTAATATCTGCTTGAATGAATGTATTCAATGAAACCCATTTTTATATCCTTAATTATCAAATCTAGTTAAGTTCAACCCAATGCCCAGATTTATAACAAAAGTATTTCCAATGTTTGTATTTTACAACTAGATTTGATGAGATTCTGAAGAGTTCAAAATGAAAATGTTTCAATTACTAAATCACGATGCTGCAGTTGGAAATATGTTAGCTAAATCAAGTTAAAATGAAGGAAAAAGTATAAAGTTTCATGCATGGGTAAAAAAACAAAACAGACAAAAAAGGTTTTCCCAATGGCATTGTAAAGATGGGAACGGGTGCCATTTTTAAGGTTTCAGACATAGTAGGAGAAGCTTGTGCGGAGCATTTGCAGACTTAAACAGTGAAGGGCCAAGCCTGGGAGTCTGGAGCCATCAAACTGGGACAAGCAGGACTCCAATCCCTTTAAATAACAGCACAGGGAGCTCCTGGGGATATGAGATGTGGGACCCAAGAACAAAAAGAGAAGTTGAAATGGCACTGTAACATCTGTGAAAGAGAGGGATTTGTCTCCCTGTGACAAGAGCTGGGGTCCTGTGGTTCTCACTTGAATCTAGGGGTGGAAGGGGCAAACTCCTTTAGCCACACATACAATGCATCTTGGATGGGCAGCCTTGTCCTGACCACATGCTGGGCGAACCTGGGGGCTGCTGAGAGCAGACACAGCCTCTCAAAACCTAATCGCCAATCCTTGAGTTACTCACTCTTATAACAGTATAGAAAACTTTAGAACCTACTTTTTTTTTTTTTTGGTACCGGGGATTGGACTCCTGTCCTTGCGCTTGCGCAGTAGGCGGTGAAACCACTGAGCTAAATCACCTGCCCAGAACCTACTTTTTTATGAGTGACTACTCTGAATATTTTGTCACTTTGATAGCTTTGTAAATAATGCTTTGTTAAGATTTAGAAACATTTGAAAATGTAGGGTTAACAAAGCTTTGCAGAGCTTAGAGATACCTATTTCTTATTGTTTCCTGTTTCTTGTTTTCCAATGGCAAAACTTCTGGTTTTGAGAATTACCCTAGAGAAATCTTAATATCCTTCTTAGAAATTTCCCTTTTCAATTTTAGAGGATCACTGTTCTATGAGCTCATTTGATTTACTTTTTGTGACCCAAAAGAAAATTTTCCAAAATCTGAAGCAACAGTAGAACGATATGGTAAATCTTCTCTTCTTAAAATCTAGAAAGGATTTAGAATGGGATTGTGAAAATGCAGATTACAGTCCTGGGGTCAGGGAAATTCATGAATGCACACAACTTTTGTGCACAGTCCAAATCTTGCTCTAAAATGTACTGCACTGTAGTGAAAGGACATCTGAGTACTTTTGATACCTTTTCTTACTAAATAAAACATAAATGGCCACTGTTAAGATCTACATTTGGTGTTGAAATTGTTCAATCAGAAATGAAAATAAAATGCTGTTTCTGTGGTATCACTTTTGTGGAAAATTCCATTAAGATAAAGTAGAAAATATCATTAAACCAGAAACCACCATTGGCAGGACAAATAAGCTATGCAAGTGAAATACAGCTAGTTACGTATAAAGGTAGCATATATAAATCCAACCCCCCATTACACTAACACATACACATGTTGGTGCATAATAGATTGCTCTTATACCACTTCAATACATCTATGGTAGGGCTCATCATTGTTTAAAAAGAAGGAAAAGAAAAAAGAAATAAACGCTTTTTTCTCTGGTGTCCACCCACCTCACTCACTGTTCCTGTGCCATTCAACATTCACTCAGCCAATAGACATGCTGAGAAGAATTCCACAGAAGAATTCACATTAAGACATAAATACCTAATGATGCCCCAGAATTTGAGGACATAAAGAGGGACAGTAATTTACTGAAGAAAGAAATGCCAGAGAGGGATACTGAAGCCCCAGGACACAGTTTGTGAAAGGAGAGCTTGACTGCAAGAAGAGGCCTTGAGTCTCTGAAGTTCACCACTATTTGGTGCCTGAATGAGCTGGCAGTGCGCGTGCACACACACACACACACACACACACACACACACACACACACGAAGCTGCAGGCAGCATTACTCTGCCCTGAGCCCATTCACCACACCACAGCATCTCTTCCAAATACAACTGAAGCAAGGATAAAGTTTTTCACCACATTAGAGGACAGCAGAGGCAGAGCTTAACTTCCTCATCTTTTTTTTTTTTTTTTTGATGCCCTGTACTACATTTTTCAAAGGTTTTGCTTCACTTTCCTTTTATCCTACTAGAGATGAAACTAGTCATTTTCCAGACAAATGCTATTTGATCGAGTTAGAGAAAGTACTGTTTTGTAAGAGGGAGGGAGTTTTAGATGGATCCCTTTCTGTGGATAGATCAAAAAGCACACAGACAAACATTAAATTGCTTTGTCATTTTTTATCAGTTTCACTCATTTGCTTCTCTGAATCAATCCATTTTGTTCTTGGTGCCTTACTCTTGTTTGTTTTCTTTACATTCATACTGATTCTTCAAATCTCTCCTCTTTTAAAAGTCATCAAGATCAAAGATAGCTATTTCTTTCTTTTTTAAATGTGATGCACTATTTTCATGATATTCTCATTAAAATACCTCTGTAATAATATGCCTGTGAAAGTTTCTTATAATAGAAGCCATTGATTAGTATTAAAGCTGAAAATACTTTAATGAATTTTTCTCAGAACTTCCAGTAGGAAAGTGCTGCAGTGACATGCCTCAGTGGGTTTTTCTACCATTTCAAATTATGATATAATGAGGCCCCGGGGTTTAAAGACAAATTTATTTGGGCAACATGACTCCTTGTTGGACTTACCGAGTTTCTGTGTGTGTGTCTTAGCTATATAATTTCTACAGAAACAGAGGTCATTGGGGTTGTAGATGCAAGTAAATTGCTCGCTGCTATTAATCATTTATATCTCCTGCTCCCTGGATCAGAAGATGACTTATAAAAGAGTTTCTGAATGATATAATGGGAAGAAACATAATGAAATTATAAGGCATAAAGAGAACTTAAAAATACACAATGATGAGTTGTAAAAGTTTGGACAGATGACATAAGGTAAAATGGTTACATTTATACATTCTATATATTCTAGCTCACCAAATAATAAATGTATGGCTAAAGAAAAGATCTCACCCATAGTATTGTTTTCCAGTCCAGACAAGTGGTATGCAGGGGAAGATAATAATACTAAGAGATGGGTAATGGAAGTCTTTAAAGGTGTTATTATTTTAAGAGAAATTTAGTTAAGCAGTATTTTTCTCAAGGCACTCCCTCAGAATCATGTAATTTGTTAACAAAAAACAAAACAAAAATGCTTCCCAAACATGAGAAATAAACTTGATTTTATAAGTACTCAAATTTATAATGCATAGCATTATAACATAGCAAAGGCCTTCATTAGTGCATAGCACAGGATTTCCTTATAATGAGACTGAAATCACATAAAGATATATCCATGATTCTGTAAAGTCATATAGTAAACATAGGATTTTCATGAAAAATAAATGCCATCTTTTTAGATACTAAAGGAGTTTTAACCTCATTTGCTGACTATAGAAAATCCGATTAAACACAAATAATTTTTTATTATTTCATGTATGGATTAATTAACTTATTGATAATTTATTTACTTAAACTACATTTATTAAGTTCCCTCAGTATGTTAGGCTAAATACTAGAGGGAAGAGAGTAAAATATATAATCCAGACATAAACTACAAAAAGGGACCTATGTAATTCTAAAACAATTGATATGCTTACCTTAAATAACTATTCCTTTGTTTCCACACGGGGAGATTACCTTGAAACACACTTTCCCTTATACCTAAATGTATCCAGGTACAATGATGGAACATCTTTTAGAATATGCACAAATCAAAAACATCAAATTTATACCACACAGGAAGAGAATAGAGAGAGATCTGGTTACATCAGTTAGCTTCTGATTGGGGACTTATTTGACCACTCACTGGGTAAAGCTTATGTCTTTCTTATATATTTTTAGGTTAAAGGGTTTTAAGTAGGTAAATAAAAAGAAAATTTAAACCTATGCAAAAATGGACTGAGTTTTAAATTCTAATACTAACTTTGAGGATTTTCATAAGAAATGTTACTCTTCTGAGCTCAATTTTGAAAAATATATAACATAATATTGCACTGATGATGCATAAATTTGATCCTTAGGAGTTATAGGTACTGTGAAAAGACAAACACTAAGTGAATCTCAAAAAATAGACCTGTATAATTGTGATGGATGTGGGTTATTTTATCATTAATGTCTCATAGACTATATTCCATTTTTTTGTTTGTGAAATATTTTCTATTAAGTAATCCAAAGAGACAGGGTATGTGTTATAAAAGACTAAGGCTGGACTCTTCGGGACTCAAGACTGTCACTGGAGCTGTCTCCAGGTGCATGTTCCATGCTTAGGAGCACAGATAAGCTATGTGGTCCCTGGTATGGTGGCATGTGGCCTGTCCCAAATATTAACATGTAGGTTTGTGGCTGCACTCTATCAGCTTCCTAGCTGTTTGATCTCAAGAATGATCCTCAAACTCCTTGTGGTCTCAGCTCCCTCACCTCTTAACTATGGATAATGATACCTCATAACATAGTTCATAAGAATTAAATGAATCAAACCAATCAAAGTCTTAGAATAATTATTAGAAAATATTACATTCTGGTTATATCATCTTAGTGAGAACAGCATAGAGTATGCATCAAACTATCTGAGTCAAGTAAGGAAGAAAATAGAAATATGATTTATACTAGTTAGTCGAGCAATTTTTTTAATTAAGGAAAAAATTTGTGCATGTGGGAGGGGACAGGGGAGTCATATAATAAGGTTGTGTGCATTAAACCATCCCAGCTCAGGGACCTACAGCTTCTGTCTGGATTGCAGCCAAAAGAAAACCTGCAGACATCAATCCAGATCTGTGCAGAAGGAAAGAACACCAAGGTGATAGAGCTTCAAAAAGCATGTGCTTTTAACAGCTTCAGAATTCCCTGTCTAATCAGTAACAGCTTACCAAGCATGAGATGGGAGAAAAACAATCATTGGGGCTCCAGATGGAAATGTTTAATGCATATGCAGTTCACAGGATGAATATAAATTGCAGACATGGTGGTTTTTGGTTAATCTGATGAATAAAAAATATTGAATTTGTTCAACTTTAATTAATGAGCAACTGAGTATTTGATACAAAAACATGCTTAACTCTTGTAAAGAAAGTCAAACTGCCACTGATTTGGGAGATAAAACTGGCATTGTCTGTGTTATTTTCCTCATTTATGTAATTCTTTTAGAGTAGATTTTGTAGCAGAGGTGAAATCTTACATGCACCACAATAGTTCTACACTGATGAAAAGTATGCAACAATTTACTTAATTACGTAGCATACACTGGAGAAGAATACGTGTCATCTAAAATGCGTAGCACTCTTTGAACAACGGAAGAAAGGTAGACCAGATGTCATTGGCAAGAGAAACAAATCTGAGAATATAGGAGACAATAAGGGGTGAATAAAATGATATATTCCAGCCTATATCTGTACTTTTACCTATAATCTGTGCATCTTTTTCCATAATTGCATTGCACAAAATTTCCACTTATATTGCATGAGTTATGTGTGCCAGGATCTTTACAAATATTAACTTATTTAATCTTGCAACAACTCTAGAATATAGGTAATATTGTTATGGTTTTTTTATAGGTGAGAGGACTGAGGCACAGAGTAGCTAAGAAACTTGCTCAAGGAAACTAGAAAATGACAGGGCTTTGAAACTGGGATTTGAAACTAGTCTGGTTTCTGGGTACTTTTGCATCCAACCATAACTCTGGGCAGCCTAAAAATAGCTGTGCCCAAAATAGAAGCTTAGACATATATGCCTTTAGTAATGTCCACTGAGATGAGTGGCAAAGGATGGGAGAAAAAGTTAGAAATATTCTGCAATGAGAATATGGGTGATGTCAAAGAATAATATATAATATTTAGGGTGTTTATATTTTCCACTTTGATGGAAGTTCTGGCTTTAATACTGAAAATAATGAAAGAATTGTAATTTTGAAAACAAGATGAAGTAAAAAAACAACATGGTCAAGATCAAAGTAGCTGTTTCCATTGGAAAATAATAAGTTTATCATAAGCAGTTCCATATCCATCATCATGGTCATGCTCTCCATAGGTCTCCTGTGCTGGGGGTGGTGGTGGAAGTCTGTACCCAGCAGGGGGGACTCCTCTTGCTCTGGGTGTGAGAAGCCCTCTTTCCTGGCTCACTGGCCCTCGGACCCCCCTGGTTATTGGTTTTCCTTGTGGAACCCCAACTCCAACTAGTCCGGCTGTAACTGTCCCTCTTCCCCTGGTTATTGCTGGGGTTGGCACACCTCTTGTAGGCAAGGTGGGTTTCCCTCGAACTAGGGGAACTGCTGCATTTTCTGATCCACCCTTCAAATATGTTAATTCCTGCAGCTGTGCTTGCCTGATCTCATCATTATAGTCAAGGATGAGATAATTTTTTGATTTCTTCCAAAGCATGTCCCATGCAGGCAAAAGCTTCTGCACGTGGGGCGAACACTTCGATGAGGACGTGGAGATCGTCACTAAGGTGGAAGTGTTTAGCTTCTCCACTTTTCCTCAACTCTTCTTCCTTAGCCTTGTCTCTCATGGAGCCTTTTCCAAGGATGGACATTTTTGTCAAGGTTTCTTCTTGTAAACGCTTCAGGGAATTGCCACGTGGACCCCAAAGTGTCCCCACAAAGTTAAATGTAGGAAGCTGTTTTACAGGAATGAACACTTTCTGTCCCAGCTTCATGTTCTTATTAATCACATCAATGTACTTTTCTTCATCTTTGCCTTCCCCTTTTTGAAACTTTCTATTTCTTGGTTCACTAGGCGCAGGACGTGCGTGAAGGAGGGGTCCAGCGAGTCCTTCTCCACCATCGGGCAGGCACTTCTCCTCCGGCTGCACGGACCGGGCCAGACACCGCGGCGGCATAGGCGACTTATGATGAACAGAGTTACGATTCCTGCGATAACAGCTACAGCACCCTAGCCCAAAGTGGCGCTGATTACTATGATTACGGGCATGGGCTCAGCGAGGAGACTTCGATGCCTGTGGACAAGAGGAGTGGACTAATTCCAGACACAAGGCACCTTCGGCGAGGACAGTGAAGGGCGTCTACAGGGACCAGCCATATGGCAGACCCTGATTGTGCTGTCTGATGTTGTGCAATGGCCAGTTCCCACCGTCCTGTATACTGCTCAAAGTAATTATTTCTATGAACAATCCCTTTTTAAATAAATCAAAATGTTTAAAATCTGAATGGATGGAACTTAAAACTACTCTGTCGAAACATCAACCTGGTCAGGAAAAAAAAGACATGTAAAATTTTGTTATTTCCAATCTGTATATGAAGAAATAGGTCATCAAAAGGAAAAATAACTTTGATTAACTAGTGTTAAACGAAAAATAGGTTTACTAAATATGTTAATCCATTCTTTTAACATAAGCCTCACTTTCATTTTAAAGGTTTCCATAGAATTTAGTTATTTTACCTTTCAGCCATATGCTAGTTTTTTTTCTCTTGCCAACATGTGTAAAAAGGGAAGACAATTACAAATGCAAATAATGTGGTATTCTTTTGTAACTCAAGTTTTGAAATGTTCTGTAGTGTTAAGCAAAGTCTCCTCTTGCTTGATACTAAATAAACTTTTGAAAGAAAAAAAGAAAGTAATAAGTTTAGGTGACAATTTTATAATAACAGAAGAATATATAGGTATAGGAATTTTACTGTAGCCTAAGATTATGAAATCATCCATTACTATTGTTTCTTTGTCTTCCACCATGAAATTGGTGGAAAAAATTACAATTTCATTGTTTATTTTCACTGAATAAAATGTGCAAATAAAGATGCATGTAGATCTAGTCACAATTACTTTTTTTCTCTGTTTTGGTTTTTTATTTTGGTGTTGGGGATTGAACTCAGAACCTCTCACATGCTGAACAACTGCTCTACCACTCACCTACACATTAATGGCCCCACATTAATTTTCCTCAAAGGCCTAAAGGAAGGAATTAAAGCCACCTGTAATTATACAACTAAAGATGCAAATGAAGGTTACCTTTATAAAAACAAGAAATTAGTATGTTTCTGTTTTAAAAAGGAGATTAAAATCTGAGCTGTAAAAACAATACAAGAGATAGAAATCTATGAAAAATTATTTAAGGATGAGATAATATTCTCTCAGATTGAAATTAATTTTGTTATTTTATGAAGCTTAAAGAAAACTATTCTAGTAATTTCATGAAAACATCTACTGCTGTATTATACACGGAGGAAAAGAAGTAGTTGTGTTTTAAGGAAACTCAAGAAACTAATAAATATTTCTTACCAATTTCTATCTTAATGAGTTATCATTATCTATGTGTAATATTTGCCATTAGAAAAGAATTAGCTATTTTAAAATGGAAATAGCTATTTTGACCTTGACAGTATTGTCTTCTACATCTTGTTTTCTAAATTATAAATCTTTCATCATTTTTAGTATTAAAGCAGAAATTCTATTAAAGTACAAAGTATAAACATTCTAAATATTGCATATTATTTATTGACAGCACCCATAATATTAATGAAATTTACAGTGACAGGGAGAAGTAACAGAGAACAACACTTAGAAGTCTTTGAATTTTTTCATGGTTAAAATCTGCTTACTTTTCATCAACAATGAAAATGTTGTGGATTCAAAGTTGCTCTGAAAGTTACAAATGATTTCACTTGGAAATTTAGTCATTTAAAAAATCAATTAAAAACTTTATGTTTTCATATATTCATAGACCTTCAATGTTATTCTGGAAAACTTTATGGCATAAGTTTTGCTAATTCTCGATATATAACCCAAAGAAACCAAGATTGGCCAGAATTTTTATGATAAAGCTTTGGTGCTTGGCAGAGCTGTGAGATGAACATGCAGCGATCGAGTTTGCAGTTTGTTTTACTGCTTACCAGGGGAGATCTTCACGTTTTAGGTAAATGGTTATAGAAAAGCAAAGAATTGAGCCAGCGGTGGCAATTCACACCTATAACCCCAGCATTCTGGGAGGCTGAGGCAGGAGGATGGCAACTTGAAGCCCAGTCTAGGCAATTTATTGACTTAATGAGACCCTGTAAATGAATGAATGAATGAATGAATGGCTGGGAATGTAGCTCATTGTGAAGGGCCTGGGTCCAATACCTATTACCGGAAAAAAGAAGGATAAGAAGGAAGGAAAGAAGGGATGAAGAAAGAAAAGAAAGAAAGGAGAGAAGGAAGGAAGAAAAGAAGGAAGAAGAGAGTATTGGAAGCTATGTAGAAGTCAAGAGAATTTAGGCTTTATGTTTAATCAACATGCAGTATAAGAATAAAATTCTTATAAATTTAACTAAAAGTAACTAAATTATTTCAGCTAAATGTATATTTAAAATGTTTTCCTTCTCAAAATATATATCAGTTTACATCAATAGAACAGTTGCATTTAAAATATAATTTATGAGTGGATTGTTATTGCCCTGTATTACTCTTTCCACTATAAGAAACTCAGACATTTCATAATTGCGAAGGATCACTGAATAACTTGCCTATATTAAACAGAGAGCAATGTTTCTGTGCCCACTGATGACATCTGACAACTTTGTAAAATGGACCAGACATCCTTTATCGCAATTTAATGCATATCCACAATGTGTGTCCCCAAACAGCTGGGCTATAAATGTAGTGTCTTCAGACATAAAGCAAGGTATCTTTAGATGTGCCAGGCACTGCTAGTAGATTAGTTTGAGCACTGAAATCTCACACTTTTAAGTTCTAAGAATTCTTATCTGCAATCTCACTTTCATTAAAAATTTATTCATGATAAAATGAGACAAAACACAAACCTCTAGGGTTTTGGTGTTATTTTGCTTCAAAGAACCATATTGACAATTAAAAAGAATAATTTAAAAAAAATCTGATTTGTGTCTTGACTTGCCACATTTTACTTGCACATTGATATTTATTTATATCACTGTACTTACAACAGTTTCCATACAGGTTATGTGTAATTAAAGATAGAAAAGCAGAATTTCTCCATTTGATGGGCTTTTACATTATGAACCTGGAGAAATGCTATCCATGCTGGATGCTACTATTGATATTTAAATGTCAGTTGGCCAACTATATAAAAAGGAAAGATGAGAAAAACCTCCTAACGGAGAGCAGGATGGTGAGGAAAAAAGGAGGTAGCTATACCATATACAGACAAGAAGAAAGGAAAAAATATGTTTTGTAGCCAAATGACATACATCATCTAAAGGGGGAAAGGGAATGCTGATACTTGCCCATTGAAACCCATAGCAGAGGCCAACTGAATACAGCATCCAAGAATATCAGGAGATATAAATGCAGAGAGGTGGAGATCACCAGAAACAACAGAAGAAGCAAAACAGACTGCTCTTAGGTGGACATGCTGGTGTTGGGAGGACACCAATGAATATCTCAAATTCCTCATCCAGGGTGAAATAGTATGGAACAGAATAACTACTCAAATCCCACATATGTATTAAGGAATAATAAAATATTAATTTTATCAACCCTCTTGATTACAAAAGCAAACTCGCAAACAAATTAACTGTCTCATGGTTACTCTGTTATACAGTGCTCTTCAACTTGGAAATGACAAGCTGTGTTTTTCACTCAATCTTCCACATGCTTGCATACATCATAATTCACAACACTCTTTAGTTCCATGAGCAATGTATGTCAAAGCCTCCACTGATTCCAATCTTAATTTTGTGAACATTATTTTCTTCCTCATTTTTCATGATCTCTTAGCAGCATGCCTGTTGCCTGCTTCCATCTCCTTAGCCTGCAGTCCTGCCTCAATCCTCTTTTGGATTTCCCTTGGCCTACCTGGCACTCACTCTGTCTCTATGAAGGTATGGTCCCTGATTCAGCCATTAGATTTTGGAGCCCTCAAGGATGAGTCTTGGATGTTCCGCTCTTCTCATCCTATATTTGCTTCTTAGGTGATAACATAATACATGATTTCAATGTGAGATGCTCCTGCACATAGCTAAATCACAATCTTGTTACTAGCCCTGTCCATGCAGTTCTTACTATATTTGTTCAGTTGTCTACTAGACACTTTGTCAATGCTGCAAAAGCACTTTAAGTTGAGTTCAACATTTAAAAAAAGAAGTTTGTGATCTATTCTTTGAACTGGATTCTCTACCCTCATTTCCTACTATGGTATACACTTAGACAGGCATCAGTGAGTCATCTCCAGGACATCTTCCCAACATATCCCATATTCAATCCATCACCAAGTCCTGTACATTTTATCTTCCACTACTCCTAGTGTTAAGTTCTTCTACTCATTCCCACTCCTCTACCTCTTCTGAGTCCAAGATGCCACCTTAACTACCAGCATATCTCATTGACTGGGGATCCTGAGCACTCTTTACTGGCCTCAAGTTTGTCCTCAATACCATAGCCCAGCAAGGTTCACAGGAAGCAGATAAGATCACATTACCTCGCTCCCATGTCCATTACTCCCAACACATGCAATCCTTTGGCTTGCAGTACTTTAGAGGCACCTCTTGGGCCTCTAGTAGAATCAAAACCAGAAGTCAATGACTTGGCTGATAAAGCCAATACTTATAGGATCTACCCAACTGTCCCACCTCATTTCCTACAAAGCCACCCCTTTCTGTGTGCTTCAGCCACATCAGTCTTCCCTCTGAGCTCTTAAAGCTTTGAATATATAATTTTGTCTACCTGGAACATAAGTCTTCCTCCCACCCTGAGCTAATTCCCAATGCTCAACCCAACCATCAACTCCTACAGTGGTGGCACACCTATGGCATGCGTGCTACAAGGGGCTGTTTGTTATCACTGAAAGCTCTAAAAGGTTCATCATCACTGCCCTAGGAGATGTTAGCTCCCTATTTAAGTCATACTTCCATGGATGCATGTGACCCTTAGAGCACCACTCTCCAGATTGAGCACAGGTGCAAAGCTACCTCCATGGTGCTGATCTTAATGCCAGACTCCCCAACAAAGACACAGCCTGTTTTTCCTCCTCACATGTGTATTAGTCAGGTTTCCCATTGTGCAAAATACCTGACACCCACAAGTTTAAGAAGGATAGGTTTAATCTGGCTCATGGTTTCAAAAGTTTCAGTACATGGCTGTCTGGTTCCATGACAGGAATATCATGGCAGAAAGGTGTGGTGGAGCAGAACTCTTTATTTTGTGGCAATCAGGAGGCAGAACCCAAAGGAAGAGCTTCAGCAAGAGATATATCCTCCAGTGACAGGTCCCCAGTGACCCACTTCCTCTAAGTGGGACCCGCTTCCTAAGAGAACATTCAGCCATGAACATCAGTGGATTAATCCACTAATGAGTACAGTGCCTGGCATGATCTGGTTACCTCTCCAGGAGTCTCTTAATCTAGTCAAACTGGCAGTTAAGATTCACTGGCATACTACAGATGGCCCCGCTCCTATTCAGTTGCTTCTCAATTATTCTAACTGAATAAACAATTATTATGGAATATTCATTTATTCAACAAACAGATGAATGCAAATGAATGTTGCATAAATTAATATTATTATTTATTATCTATATTAAAGTTGTCAATACAGATTCCCAGAACTCCCATGAATTACCTGAAACAAAATATACTCATCCCCTGCCCAGAGCTATGTATAGCAATATTTTTTAGTCATGGATGAGCTTGCTAGTTCATTCATTTCATGCTGTGTCCTCAGCCCTGACTACACTTGTCTCATTCTTAGTCAGTTTAACAGATCTCACTTTAAATGTCACTCTCTCAAATACAGCCAGAGAATATTTGTTAAATGAATGATGACCCTATTAAGCATTTATTGATTACTATAATTAGGTGCCAGGCAGCATACTAAGGCCTGGGGTTACAAAAATTGATATGAAACTTTCTCTGCCATGAGCAACTCATTTCATATTTGGGACCTGCAGTCATGTACGGAGATAATTAAAGCACAATATAAATGGCACAAGAGCGGGATGCACCTCCTGCTTGTGGGGGAGATACACAGGAGAGCCCTGCTGTTGTTATGACAGAGTGTAGTTGGAGGAGTGCACACATCTCTTTTGTGGGATAATCTGCTTTCTACCTGTTAGCTGTATAGCTATGACCATATCACCTAATTACTTGTTAGAATGAAGAAAGAGCCATTATTTTAAAACATTGCTGCAGACTTTCTCTTGTGGAGAAAACAGTATTAAACACTTTGAAGTGCTATTTGCCAGTGATATGATAGGCCCCAGAGCATCTGTTCCAAGGCCATGTTGAATTGCTTTATACAGGAAGATGGAAAGAATGTGGCTAAGGTGATATAGCAGGAAGAGATCCAATACAAAGCCCAGTGAGAACAAACATGTAGGGAGATATAATGAGGCCCTGGGAGAAAAGAGAAGCTGAACCATCCACTGCAAGGCTGGGCCTGAGGGAAAACAGTTCCACACACATCCAGGCAGCTGGCTGTAAATCTTTTTTGGGTTATGCCTCTTTTGAAGATAGAGACATCTGTTATTTTGTTTTAAATTGTTATGTTCTGATATAAGCCCATCCTATATGACAGTCTCACCTAATTCCTGAGATAATTAAGCCTCCGATATGACTACACCCAAGAGGCATTTGCACAGAATACATTTGCCAGGCAGGAAATCCCTGCTCTGAGAAGGAAATAGTCATGGGGCACCGACTGTCCTTCTCAACCCATGCATTGTCGTGCTCCCTGCTCACCAAGAAAATTCTTCCAATCTTCAGTTTAATGGCAAATGCAAAGCCCTACGAGTTCCCCCCTTTTAGAGCGCAACACAGGTAGGCTCTGTAGAAAACAAAGGCTGAAATCTTAGCATTGGGAGATGTTTAAATCAGATCAGGTGTTTAGTTTTCTCCCTGAGCTCTCTGAGACCCAGTAACTCTCAATTGGAAATCCCAGAATTCCCAAAACAGTGATCATTCTTAATAGGTACATTAACATAATGATATTTTTCAGAGCATTTAAACCTTGAAAATGGGCTACCAATACACATTTTTGAGCTCCAGAAGAACTGACAGCTCATTTTCTCCTAACAGCTACATGCTTTTTCTGCTTCTATATATACGCCTGCTTACATTTTTATTTTTATTTATTATTATTTTTCTACTTACATTTTTATTGAATTGTTTCAGGTAAATGTAATCCCCCTCAAAAGATTGTAATTTCCATATGAAAAGAGACAATGTTGTATACTTAATTTTATCTCTGGTTGCAGCTAAGCAAAACATATTTTCTTTAAAGTTAGAAAAAAAGTCACATGAAATTGCAATATTCCAACAGCATAGTATTGAAATGGTCTATTTCGTTTCAGGTTAAAAAGAGATTTTTCAGGCGAAGTGTTGATCCGGTTGACATTAATAAAACAAATACTGAAGCTGCAGACAAATCTCAGGTTTTCCTTATAGCCCAGGCTGTCAAGGTTCCTATAAAAGTCCATCTGGAACAGGGAGATTATTCCTCTACAGCTGTGCTGCTCAATACCAAATGTGGTTATTTAAACAAATTTAAATTAGTTAAAATTAAATAAAATATAAAAATTCACTTTCTGAGTCACACTAGCCACATTTTAAGTCCATAGTAGCTAGATACATCCAGTGGCTACTGTTTTGAACCCTGCACATGTAAAATATTTCCTCTAGTACTTAGGTGGCTCTGAAAAATTCTTATTGAATAAGTGAATACCATGGAGTTTCATGTATTCCACAACTGAATGTTGAATAAATGAATATGATTTAGGATCTACATTAAAGTTGTTAATACTTGGAGTCAGAACTCTCAATAATTATCTGAAGTAAAATATTTCACAACAAAATTTAAATTAGATGATCTTGCTCTAAATATTACAAAGTATAGAATGCAAATTTGGTTGGTGTGGTGGCGCATGCCTGTAATCCCAGCACTGGACAGGCTGAGGCAGGAGGGTTGGCATGAGTTTGAGGCCTGGGCTGCACAGTGAGTTCAAGTCCAGCCCAAACAACATAGGGCGACCCTGTCTCAAAAAACAAAAAACAAAAAACAAAAAAATTAAACTAAATTAAACAAAACAGACAACCAAATAATAAACACACATGCAAGATGGGAAATAGCTCTGAGATTAGCATCTAAAGAGTTATTGGGTCATAGATCTGTGACTATCAAGGCGGATCAACTTTTTATACCTCTTTATAATTCTCTTAGTCCATGAAACTCAAATTCTGTTCTTCATGTGACTTTTTCCTTTCCCTTTCCTAGAAACAAATTTCTTACTCTCGTATCCCAGAAAGTCCTAGAGCTTATTCTCAGTTGAATATAACTTATAAGGAAAAAGAAAAGATAAGAAAAACAGGAGAACGTGTGGAAGGCAAAATTCTGAGATGGTCCCATTTTTCTCTGCCTCTTGGTACAGGTGACCGACACAGTCCCCTCCCTTTCTGTGTGGTGGACCCATGAGTACGACAGGTCCACTTCTCTGATGATGGCTCTGTGATCCAGCAGAGTGAAGGGACTCTGCAGATGCAAGTCAGGTCCTGGATCAGTCAGGGACCCAGTCCAGCAATGGAACCAGTACAGCATATGGATATAAACATTTATTTCCAGGAATTAGCAAATGCAGTACAGTGGAGAGGGCCTGGTGAGACATGATCGGAATCCACAGGACAGGTTTGCAGGAAGAATAACTGGAAATTCTTGAGCAGAAGCCCTGTCTGTAGACAGAACTTCATCTTTCTCAGTGTAACTTCCTCTCTCCTCTTAAGGCTTTTTAATTGGCTGCACTAGCTCCATTCAGATTATTGTAGATAACATACTTTACTTAGTCAATTTATGAAAGAGATTAATCTCATATAGCAAAACCTACATTAACGTTTGGTTGACTACCTGCAGATTAATCTTTGCCCATTAAGCACATAAATGTGACCCTTTCAGTTCCTTAATCAGTTGATACTTTTGTTACTCAGAAAGATGCATTTTCTGAGTAGACCTGATTCACTCAGGTGACCCCTTTGAAAGGGAATGTAGAGATTTGAGGTGAGAAGTGACAAAGACTCCCTTGTTGTTTCTGAAGAAGCAGCTGCCATGGCTTCTGCAGCTGCAATGTGATGAATTCTTTCAGTAGTGCTGAGCGTGCACAAAATGCCCCAGCCTGCAATGAGACCACAGCTCCCACTGAACTTTGCCACACCTGGACACCTGAGTCACAACAATAGTGAGATAATAATATAAAATTTAAGCCATAAGTTTGTGCTACATTTTTGTAAAGCATAAGAAAGTAATACAGAATGATACAGGACAAAGATCTAAAGAATGATGAGCTCGGCCCTTTATAACTTACTTCATATAACAATCATGGCAGTTTCACTTTGCACCCATCAAAAATCTCATTTTTTATCTTTAACGATAAGTTTAATTTGAAAAAAACCCCTAATTCTCCCAAAGTGAAGTAGTGCCTGTAAGACGCAACACTTATATTCCAGAGAGTTCAGATTATCTTTTCTTAGGGACACAAATTAGGTAGGGCAGAAGGGTTTTGTAACTATTGTCCCTGTTATACTATAAGTATTGTAGCTCAATAGTGCAAAAGAATCGTGATAAAATAGTGTTTTTTGTGATGGTAATCCACAGGGTTGATCTAATTGGCTATGGATTATTTGTGTTCCCTCCCCAAATCCCCTATATTGATAGCTAATTCCCAGTGTGATTTTCTCTGGAAGAGGGGCCCTTACTGAGGTAACTATGTCACAAAGGTGGAATCCTTATGTGGTTTTTTTTTTTTTTTTTTTGTACCTGGGATCAAACTCGGGGCCTTGTGCTTGCGAGGCAGGTGCTGGAACCACTGAGCTAAATCCCCGGCCCTGGAATCCTTATGAATGGTATTAGGACCTTTATATGAAGAGGCCAGAAAGCTAGCTTGCTCTCTTCTGGCCAATGAGGACACAAGGAGAAGTGAGACAGAGGGCCTCCATCAGCACCTGCCTACGCTGGGCCTTTGAGCTTTCTGTTGTTTATAAGGCACATACTTTAGTGTACTTTAGTATTGAAGTCCAAATTGTGTAAGACATTCTAACACATAGTTTTGGAAATAAAAAAGGAAATAAATACCCATCATGGTTGATGTTAGGGAAAGTGAACCTATTATATTATTTATATCAATATTTTTCATCTTGTCTATTATCCTACTATTATGAGTTTGCACACTTTGCTCAAATTCATTTTCCGTGTAAGAAAGAAACAGGTTATTGTCTGTAAGTACTTATTATTCTCTAACTGGAACTGAACACAGCAAGGATTTTATGAAACCCAGAATCTCCTGTAAAGTAGAAATGAAATTTATAAAATCCAATGCATCAGGCATTTTCTACAAACATATCTATAAGGCAAAAACAATATTCAACACAATGTGCTGTAGTGTCTTAGTAAGAGCATCTCATTTGTAAGGCAACTCCAGCTCCATGAGCACTGAAGAGAAGCACCTTGCAGTGTCACTTGTATTGCTCCCAGCCTGGCTTTGCCAACCAGTGGTGAGATTTTCAGTTCTGCAACATTTTGTCTGTGCCAGGACAGAAGTGAATGAAGTAACCTTACCACTGGCAATGATCTGTCTGAAGTTACAGTCTCCTGACATTATTAGTTCAGTTCCAAGAGCCGTTACGGATCATCGAGAAGACTTTTTTCTTCTTTTCTACTTAAATAATAGGTCAACGTGACCTTTGTTGCCTTTTTGAATTTGTACATCAAGCTTGAGCTGCAGATGTCAAGTTTTTGTTCTCAGACTTCTGAATTAACTTGCAGTGTTCTCCCCTACAAAAGTACCTTTCTACCTTCTTCATGCTTTAGAGTTTGGAAAGTAGATGGATGTAAAAAATATGAATGGAGATGACAAGGAAAAAGATCAACTTCTCTTTAGATCCCTGATTCAAATGTCCCCTGAAATCTAAGTGAAATCAGAAATATATTTCCAATCATTTTCACTTTTAAAAATGCAATTCAGAAAATGAATACTTGCTATGTGCAATGCTTATTTTTTGCATGCTAAGGATAAGAATTCTGTATAGGAAGAAATTAATGCCTTCAAGAAATTGATAACAGATGTAATGAACATAGAAATTGATAATACATGTGATAATATATGTGATGAACACAGATGTAATGAAGCAAATTAACTTCTTCTTCTTTTTGCGGGGGGTATCAGGGATAGAACTCAGGACATTGTGCTTGCCAGGCAGGTGCCTGCACCACTGAGCTAAATCTCCAGCCCTCAAAATAACTTCTTATAGAGTCTTAAATATAGAGCAAACTGAATATAAAACCAATATGATATAAGGGCTGGAGATTTAGCTCAGTGGTTCTGTCACCTGCCTTGCAAGCGCAAGGTCCCAAGTTGAATCCCCGGTACCAAAAAAAAAAAAAAAAAAAGGAAGAAAGAAATTTATATACAATATGATATAAGGGAGAGTCATACTTCTTCAATTTCTTGAAAAGTTGGGACTACAGGCTCATATTTATATGTTGTTTGCCCACAATTTAATTTAATTTTTATCCATTATATTATTTGATAATAATAGCACAAAATAGTCTCTAAGTGAAGATTCCAATGATTACCATGTTTTTGACAGTTTTTGTGTGTAAGCCACTGTCTGTTAAACTCTTCAAATAATACTTAAACATGATAAAGAAGAGTTATTATCAAATGCGTCTTACACTGAGATCAGAAAGGACCAATGGATTGTCTAAGGCATCATAGCCAATTGGAAAGGAGATAGGATTTGGATAAGCCTCTACATGGTAGATTTTCTCTACATTCAGGCCCACCTCATCCCCAGGATTTTTATGAGAAGCAGAAATCAGAATAAAAAATAAGAAAGAGTTACTTAATTTCAGAGACATTTGTGGGCCAAGTATTATATTTTCCACTTGGCAGATTAAACATTTTCATTTTTGTACTTTCCAAGGAATTTGAGCTCCGGAGATTTGCAAACTTTATATGGGATTTACACAGTTTTATTATAAAAATCTTTACTTTTCTAGACTAAAATAAGGTCAATGAAATCTTTAACAATCTTGAAGAATGGATCTGCTAGACCCAGCTACATGTGAGATGGCCAGAATCCTTTTCATTCATTACAAACCTTTCCTCTTCATTTTTCTTTATTTAAAGATATATTAACATTTACTAGGTTCCTCTATGGTTAGTGGAATGCTTGGTAACTATTTATGAAAAAGCATAATAGCTGTTGGCTGGAGATGGGAGAGAGAGTAGGGGAAGAGAGGAAAGAAGTTCATGTGTATCGATGAGAACTCAAGCTGCCTTGGCCTTCTGCGAAGAATGTTATGGCAGGAACAGGGCAAATGTCAGACATCCGCAGAATAGGAGTCTCTAGAAGGATTCTTCCACAGCGCTCAGCACACAAGATGCTACCCTTTTATGGAGCAGCCCACTGCTTCTGGTTATACAATGGAGACGTGATTGTGGTACAGTATGGGTAGCAGAGCAGTGTATTGCGTGTGGGAATGTGTGTTATTTTTTCTTTGCTTTTAATTCTGATACATCAAAATAGTTGACATTGAAATTTTAATAAATTCTTGTTAGTGTTCACTCAATACTTCATTTTTTAAAAATGATCCAAAATTAAAAAGAAACATTAAATAATAGTTAATAGCATATTGGCATTTAATCTACAAATGTCATCTCTAACTAAGAGTGATGGTACATGTCTGTAATGACAGCACTCTGGGAAGCTGAGCCAGGAGGATTCTAAGTTTGAGCCCAGCTTGGGAAACTTAGTAACTTAGCAAGACCCTGTCTCACAATTAAAAAAAAATTTTTTTCTTAAGTGCTGGGAATGGAACTTAATGTGAAAGCCCTGGCCTGGGAGGTGGGGGGGAGGGCGGGAATGGGATGGAGACAAAAGACAAAAGACTATAGTATCTACTGCTACCTTAATGTTTAATTTCGAAAGGTGTAAATGCTCAATTTCGAAACCACTGAAGAACATTTGTTAAAGATTTAGAACACTGTTAGAAGCAAGCCTGCATTTAGCATTTATTTTAATGAGTTGTCCATTCTATTTCTCTTTCTATCTCCTTCTCAAAGTTGTGGTAATTCTCAGCCAATTTTATAACTTTGCTTATCCATGATGTTAAATTGATCATATAATTTTGAGAAATCAAAACTGTGAACTGATAAAAGTAATTATCATAAAGATTTTTATGACATTGACATGCTGAGCCTGAGGTATTCTTTGCCAACATACTTGTTTTTAAATCCTTATGCCAACTGAAGGATAATTGTTAAACAATTTTGCCTATTATTTCTGATTCTCATATGAATTCATTTATTGTTTAAATATAGTTTAAGCGTGAATGTTCTCTACTCCTCTTAATGTAATGTATCTCTTCCTACTTCCTCTGGGTTTACAAGCACTTTTTTCCATTTTCCAAGAGAACAAAGACTTACCTTATTTCCTCACTCTTAACTACATATCAATAACATGTCCACAGGAGGACATTATGTTAAGTGAAATGAGCCAAATGCAGAAAGACAGACACTCAGCATTCTTACATATATGTGGATTTGAAAAAGTTATTCTCCTAGAAGTAGGAAATTGGATAGTGGCTGCCAGAGGCTGGGGAGAGCCGGAGGGAGAGATGAAATGGAGCTATTGGTCACAGGACATATAATATAGATATACAAGGAATAAGTTCACAAGCTGCATTAGACAGCCTGGTGACTATACCATATGACCATACCTTGTAGTCTGGAAAATGCAAACAAAAACAATAACTGTATGATGTACTACATTTGTTAATTCACTTAAGCATTCCATGGTTCAGAGTTTGAAACATAATGTTCTACACCTTAAAACAGACAGTCTTATCTATCCATTTAAATAAATAAGCAATAAATTTCTAAAAATAGGAATGAATATATGCGTGTTATCTCGGATATAGTACAGTAGCACCCACATCAGATCCAGTGGGGTTCCATTACTTATTCCCTGTGGGATGGTCTCAGGGGAGCTGCCTTCCTTTTTTCAAGGACCTCTCTGTTCTTTATCTGTGAACTTAAAGGCTTGAAGTGATGACATTGGAGAGAGTCCTTGCCTTGAACTCTTTTCTGGCTCCATGGCTTTTGTCATCTGTTTTTCTCTGAAGTCAGTCCTATCTGTGAACATATTTTATGATGATAGAAAAGTATGCAGTTCCTTCTGGGGAATAATATTACTCTACATGAGCACTGAAAACTCATTTTAATGCTTAATTAATGTTTAAAACATGATTTCTTGTGAGATTACGAACTGATGGTGGGTAATACATTTCATCGCAGTTGAGACTATCGGAAACAAAGAGGAATCAGATGTGCTACCAAAACGAAGAACTAGCAATGGGACAAACAGCAACAATAATAATAATGGCTAATATTGATGAGTGTTTACCTTAAACTAGTCTTCGTGTTAAGCATCTTACATTTACAGTCTGAATTAATCCCTGTGACTAATCTATGGAGTAAGCATTATTGCTTCTATTGTGAGGTGGCAGAAATGAGGATTTGAGAAGCTTAAGTAACCATCTCAAATCACCTATTAAATACGTGTGCCGTTTACTTTGCACCCAAACCCAAAGAACCATCTCTTTTCATTATATTACATCACTTATCCTAAAGGATAACATTACATTTCGAAGTATGGTTAACAGGAATAATCCCAGCACATATATATATATATATATATATATATATATATATTCTGTTCAAAATTAAAGAGGAATACTGTCAGGGGAATTTTTGCAAATGGATTCAATGCATGTTTATAACATAGAAAGTCACATGTGGGTGTTTTAGAGATGGATGTAAACAAATTACTTATTTTAAAAATTTATAATAAACTAAAATGTGTCAAATTGCTTAAAATATACTTTTTCTTCTTTTGGTCTAAAGATTGTGACCTCCACCCCTACCAAACAGCATATTCCCCTAGTTTTATATTTTCTTTTAAATAAAGTACCTGGAGGATTATTTATAGGTGGAAAATTAAGGGCTCTCAGCTGGTTCAAATGCCCAAGAGTGGCAAAGCAGCCGCAGTGCCCCTGAGCTTAGGAAAGGAGAGGAATGGATAGCGACAGTCTCTGTGGGCAGAAAACTGTGAATATATAATGACACAATATGACTTTTCATAGGAAGACATCAAGATTGACTCAGACTGAGTTTCCCAAAAGAACAGTAAAACGAGAGTTTGGAATTACTATTGCTGATAAAGGGCTGAAAAATTCAGGTATATCTGCATTTGTAAATCAAGATTCAAATCTTGCATACATCAAAAGCTACATTCTTTTAAAGGAAATTACGCATTTTTTTTTCAATTTTCACACATTATGCTAATGACCTTTAAGAATAATTTATTGTGGTAAGAGCACAGCATGAGATCTAACAGGTGTTCTATACATTATTTTCTCTAGAGGTACAGCATTGTACAGCAAATTTCTGGAGCTTATGCATTTTGCTTAGCTGAAACTTCACACCCATTGGTTAGTAATCTCTCATTTCTACCTCCTCCTCAGTCCCTACAAAAAATATTGTTCTACTTTTTGATTGTATGCATTTGTTTATTCTGTATACATCATACGTAGAATACCATAATACTTGTTTTTCTGTGATTATAGTTTTTTAAATATTAGTGATGCAGTTACAGAATATTAGTAAGGCCAAAGAGTATGAAAAAAATGAAGCTTATCCATATTGCTACATCTCACCAACAAATATATTTAGTATTTTGATGATTTTTTTTTACCAACTTGCTAGATGGAAGGAATGTCACACTGCATCAATTTTCATTCTGCTTTTCTCTGCATAGTCTACATCATGGACATTTTTGTTGTCATTAAAATTTTTTCCAAAACATTTTTTAGTGATGCTTTAAAATAATTCACTCAACCACTTCTCTTTTCATCATAACTTTCAAATAACCATTCTTAGGAAAATTTTAAGCTAGCTATATTATGCTCCAGTCAGACACAGAGAAATCTTTCCATTTGTACTGTTCTTTTGGCAGTCTTTGAGAATATGCAGCCAATAAATATACAAATACATCATTGTGCTGATTTTTTGCACTTATCCTGATTTTTATATCTTTAGTTTTCTCACTGGTAAGTGGAGATAATTTTTTGTTAGCTGCAGCAGTGTTATGAAGCATAAATAAATAAGGACCATAGTCCAATGTCTGGCACATAATAAATGAGAGTATGTGCTTGATACTCTAATTCCAGCAACAATGATAATTATAGAGTAACAGTCCTTCCAAAAATCTGTTTTGATCTGATTTTAGGGTACCATTAAGAGGCTACATATTTGATGAAATAGCAAAAGCTATGCTGACATTACTTAGTGCAAGTGTAAGTTACTTTACTTCTTTGACTTCAGTATTCTCATTTTCAAAATAAGGTTATAATCACAGATTTTTGCAGCATTTTGCAAGGATGTAATAAATAAGAGCCAGATACTCAATAAATGGTAGCTATTACTCAGTTTCTAATTCCAATATTTCCTAGAAGCTACATCTCTAATTTTTAAAAGTAGTAAGAACTAATCTAACAAATGGCAACTAAACTGACAAACTATCCTTCATTTTCTTAACTGAAAAATAAGTTTTTAATTGCACTTAATTTTGAAGTGTGTGAGAGTAATATAAGTAGAAATATTAGTACAGTCAAGAGCATTTATTTTCCTTTCCTGCCCCAAATACAAAAACATTAAAACCCCAAATTTCCATACAAACTCCACCTCCAATTTTAGACTATTATGAAGTAACTGAACTATCTGAACCAGACTGAGACTGCTTAGACTCATTCACATAGCTCTGCGAGTTGGTCAGTTCAATTTAGAAGCAATAAAAACAGCAGTCAAACCACTCCAATGATATCAAGCAATGATTGATTGAACTTGTTGTGGAACATAGTTTTCCACTTTCCTCATCCTATGCCCCACTGTGTACATCTCTGAATAAACGTGATTAAAGTGGTATAATGATTTTGTTCTCAAAATCTGTACAGGATTCACTGTATACTTCCATTACTTATTAGGGACCTATGAGGTAGCTAGGAGTATGGGGTACAGCATCTCCTATGGGTTGCAGAGATCAGGACATGGTGTTGAGCACATTTACTATGTTGTGGTGTTACATGGTCAGTGAAAGACTTATTAAGTGTGCAAAAAAGCAAAATCAGGCACTTCTTTCTTCAATTAATAGGTCAAGAACATTTTGAATAGGAGCATTAAGGGCAGTGTGGTGTGTATTAAAAAGAATAGAACATGTAGCCCATTAACAAAGTATATGCTACAGTATTTCTATTGTTTTGAAATGTCTATTGGTACGAGTGAAGAGTAAGGAACATCCATCTAAGTAATCCTCTGCTTAAATTACTTGAAAGATTCAGTCAGTCTTTTCTTGACTCTAAGTTTAAATTTATAATAAAGTATAAAATTTATTAATTGAGAGTAGAATTCAAACTTATCCTAGTTGAAAAGATAACTAATGACCAAAAAGGGAAGAATTAGTAATTAATCAAAATAAAAGAGCATGTATTGAAATATTTATAAGAAATTTTGTATGATTTTTTCTATAAAAAACATGGAAAATATAGAAATGTAGAGGGTCTTTTTCTTTATAATATTTAAGTTGACAAGATGATATAATAGTTGTTCATTGACAGTGTGTAATATCTAAACATAATTTAATACCATAAGTATTATTCTTATGAATATAAAGACAGAAATCTCAGTATGTAGGATCGGCTGTCTACACATTACAACCACTAATCTACACGTTAAATATTGAATCAGTTCTTACAATTTGTCCATTTTATTTCTTCTACAGTACCTAACAATACCAGATGACATTAAACACCATCTATACCAGCAGTTCTTACAGTTTTGTTTCCCTGAGGACATTTGGCAACCTCTGGAGTCAGATGTGCTTGTCACAGCAAGAAGAGGAGATGTATGACTAACATTCGATGAGTAGGGGCCCAACATGCTCTCAAATGTTCTACAGCACAAAGGACAGTTGCTTCCTTTCCAAAAACAAAGATCCAGCTGCCAAAAACATTAACAGGGTCAAGGCCAACAAAGCTTGACCTGTTTGACATTCACCTTGGCTAAAGGGGAGAAATATGATTTTTTAATAAATTTATCACTTTACGTGTTTTAGAAAGAACATATAAGGACAAGAGTAGATAGCGAGGGAGACAAGAATGAGTGACGTAAATTATGTAAGAACAAAACAGAAGGCAATGATATGATCCACAGTCAGTGTGGGAGGTCAGAGGCAAGTAAAGCAGGCTCTACCACCAGGCTAAGCAGTTTGTGAACAAGGATAGCTGGACCCATACTGCTGCTTGACGAAAGAGAAGACACTTTGCATTCCCTTGTTATCCCAGGATCTCAAATTCAGAGGACTTTCTTTGTAGGATGGTTTTAAATGCATTTGTAGCACATTTTATCTGCAATGTTATTGGAAAGCTCATCTGGAGAATGAAGGGAACCTCTTGTCCTGCTCAATCCCTCAGATGTGGCTCTGGGTCTCTCATTTGGGTGGGCGACGCTGTTATAATTACTGCACTTGCTTTCTGTTTTTCCCAGCTTCCTGAGGGAGCCAGGGGTAGGCAGGTCACTCTCCTGATACCTGACACCTGATGCCTGCCTCCCTGTCCGTTGGCTGTTCACTCTACATCCAAGTGCAGCCTTAATTAGCCTTGCATACTGTGAGATGTCTCCCTCCTAAAGGATGTGTTTATATGCTAATAAACTGCTGTAGATCTCATCTGTTCTGGGCGAGGTGACAAGGTTCAGCCATCTCCATAACCTTGTGGTGGAAATCCCTTCCTGGCCAACCGCTGAAGGTGAGGAACAGAAGGCAGAGGGATAGCAGAGAAGAGTGGGATCCGGGTGTACTGCGTGGATCCTCTGGTTCTGCTTTCCTCCATTAGACATGTACTCTCTGGCTTGGAGTAACATGGAAGTTCTCAGATAAGAAAGCAGCAGTTCCTTTCCACAGAAGCAACTGGGTAATAAAACATCTACATGTGATAATTAAAGGGTCACTTAGCTTCTGAGTTGTTTTCCTGGAAGCAATGATCACAAATCCAGAGATGCTAGGTTTGTTTATCTTAGCAACCTAAAATAGGGACACCCTGCCCAAAACATCCCACAGATAAGTGTTTCCTTTAAGGCAAGATTCATATTGGGGGTACTTGCAAGTATAGTATTCAGAATGTTCAGAAAATATTGCCTTCTTTTTTCTGAGATCTTTCCCACACTTTTGGGAAGTAAAGTAGAGCATAGGATACTTCCTTTACACTTTCCAGGTCAAGACAAGCATGAAAGACTGACAAGACTAACATGACAATATATTGAACATGAGAATATATATACATATAAATATATATATAATATTTAAAAGTATAAACATCAAAGTGCAAGGTCCTGGTTCAATCCCCAGTACCAAAAAAGTATAACAAATCATTAAAAATTGGAATAATTGTCTTTAAGCCTGAATATAAAAGATATGATACTATCCTAATAGAGATAAATTTATTTAATCTATTATTTTAAAATGACCGAGTGCTAACTTAAGTGATTTAGATTATTTGGTTTAGAAAATCAGCATACTAAATAATTATTTTATTATATTGTTACTTTTAATTCATGAGGGTTGTAATTGCCATCTTAAATATTTGTTCTTCTCTCCCTACCTAAGCTAATTTAAATAGGTAATAATTAAGACTAACAACTCAAGAATAAAGGCTAATAAAAGAATCTCATATATATTTGCAGTGTTTTAAATTTTACTTCTTCCCTCACATTAAACTGGGATTATAGGTGAAATGTTGATGAACTATATCACTGTAACTTAGACTTTAATACTCTTTGCAATCACCCAACATAAATAAGGATTACCATATGTGCAAAAGGTAGTGGAAATATCTCAGGAGGTGGGATTACCAGAGGAAATGTACTGACTAAGACTGATAAACTTTCTGCCCCCCAATGCAATGCAAGCCTGAGTTGTGTTTATTTGCAAGATGTTCCTAAGTGAGAACATTATGAACAAGATCAGTCATTTAAATTCTTCTCTTGGGTATGAGTTATGTGCAGTACCATTGAGATTTTTTTTTTTTTGGCTGAATGTCTCTTTCTGTATGTTCTTAGGGTGATAATTGATGGGCCAGACAGTTTTTATACTCATTAGAACCCACAACAGAATCATTTCCATGGGCTATCACTGGGATGTTTACAAAGTCCTCATGGATAGGGAAGAAAAGGAGAAGTAATCAGAGGAAAGAGGTATCTAATGTCGGAGAGGGATCTATCCTGAAGACAGTGATAGAGGATTTCTAGATTTGCGACTGATGTATGTAGGTCATATAACCCTGTGGATTTTAGTTTCCTCATTAGTAAAAGAAGAGACTGGGTAGGAGAGTCTGTTGGGAATTTTTCAGCCTTAATGTTCTTGTGCAGCAACACATAACAGTTCCTCTTTGTGGTAATCAACACATCTTATTTAATAGTTCTCTGTAATTATTTTATTTTTATCTTCATTCAGCTATCATAATATGCATGTGTAATTTTCTTTTAATGTTTATTTTCCTTGAAAAATTACTTCGTGAAAAAAATTGGACTAACGTGTAATAAAAATCACATCCTCTCTAATTTCACAATGCAATTCCACTTTTATTCATAATTCAGAACTGCACACATCAATTTAACTGTATGTTATTCTTGACCTGTAATTTTAGATCGCTTTTAAATGAACATTGTTGATTATATATGTCAATTTAACTTTGAAAATTTTTGAGAGTAAACCTAAATTTAGGTTTTGGAGTAAGCAATAAATGTGAATTCTACTTAAATCAGTGGCATAATAAGCAGGCCTCCAAACTATGAATTAGTGATTTTATTATACCTAATATTTTCTCATTGAAGACTCAGTAGTATTTATTTTTTTAAAACAAATTAACATTTAAAAAATTAACTCAATATTGATACCATAAACCCCCACAGAATGGAAAATAAGACTATAATATTTTTCCTGCTTAAAAATGTTTTTCTATTCAACTATGACCTTCAAACTTTGATCTAGGAATGAGACCCACTAAAGGTCTGCCTTCTTCAGTAGGACAATGTAATATCTTATTATCTTTTAATAGCTATACCTTTAAATTAACATTGCTGAAGTGGGTACAGACCACAACACAAATGCCCTGCTATATTTTTCACCATCTCAAAAAGTATCAGACTGCTACAAGGATAATTCATCAGTTCTCCATTACCAGCACCAACATGTACAACCTTTAGTTATAAATAAACAGGCTTTTTATTAGCAAGTATTCCAATTCCTGTTTGAAGTACCAACTATTTTTATAAGAATTAAAGATTACAACGTGTA
This sequence comes from Heterocephalus glaber, assembly GCF_000247695.1. The sequence goes on from NW_004624800.1 coordinate 8,456,545, forward strand.
ATTGAATCTAAATTCCGTTTCTTTTAATAGCAATTTCCATTTCATTTTTTTTCCTTTGTAATTTTCTGGTACAACATACTAAAATTGTTAAATCTAATTACCTGCAAACTTAAATACACAGCATGTCCTACATACAAAATGTACTAGTATGATGATTGTAATTACCTGTTTATCTTTTGTAACTTGGCATTTGTAGCTACAAAATCTGTTTTTCTTATGATTTTCAAATTGTTCTAGATATCCAACCAAAATTAATGAACAATATAATTTTCCTCTGATGATAAGTAATTTATATATGTAACACATTAAGAAACCTCATGAAATTGTGGTTTAAATTAATCTGAACAGAAAATGATATAAGACCTAAAACTATTAAAGTAAGGAAAGAAACATTGAGTTATTTTTTTTTTAATCTAGTTCTTTGAGGATATCAATTGTTATGTTCAGTTTGGAAATTGCTTCAATATTTTGAATATGCTCATAAGCATACCACTCAATGTCACGTAATAATGTAATAGAATTATACCCTGATCAGCTAATAAAAGAATAT